>JAHKNS010000004.1:6912317-7277060 GCA_019054645.1 Fusarium sporotrichioides
ACAGAGTCTACACCAACGAAGCTATTCAGCATGTGTACCTTTACCTATCACCAGAAAATCTGCCAGAACTGTGGCCGAGTAGTCAACTCTTACTGTATTGAGGAGTGCTGCAAAATCAGGGGAACCGGCAAGTGCGAGCCTGTCCAGGTTTCTTTGTCCGACTTTGTTTCCCCTGCGCAATGCAGGATTTGCTAGGAGAAAGGGGGGAGCAGTCATGAATGTGATCAAGTGACTTTCTTAGAGAGACATCTTGGTTACTGTCTTTGAACACTGGGCTCAGAGGGTAGCTGAAGCTTGTCTTTGGTATGCTCTCAGAGCAGGGGAGATGAAATTGGGATGACTGATTCAAGATATGTAGAACATCAACAGAGCTTTTCGTCCCTGAATTCATGAGACTATCCATATACACAATGATAGTGAAAGTGAATGGATCTCGAACCAACTGCACATCATTCAAGGCTGTAACGACCAATCCATGGCCGTATCAGGGGCAAGCGATGATATGAATAATCGCAGGCGTGCCTGATTCTGAAGTCCTATTGCACACATTCAGCTAAACGTATAATATTCAACTAATAAACAGATTAGTGATCACTCGCTTGGTCGAATTATAAAAGACCAGACTAGCACGCGTTTATCCAACTGTCTTTCCACCACGCAACCTAACCATACTCGCTATCCCGCTTTGCAACAAACACCCGACAAAATCATATCCCCCCGAACGCCGCTTTTTATCATGTGCACAGTTGTAGACATCACATTCACCTGCAAAGGTTGCGGCAAAAACCTCGGTAAGACAATGGATACCATTAAATGCAGTGACTCGAAGAATGGGAAGCATTGTCTGAAGCGTAACGTTCCCCAGTCAAAGCCAGTCAGTAAGTCACGATGCAGCAATTGCAAATCATGATATCAGATCATCAGGATATAGCTGTAACTCTAGAGCATAACTCGGTTCGTCAACCTAAATAAAACTTATCTAAGTATAGTTAATAAGTTACGAAAGAGGCTTTTAAACGTATCAAAAATAATGTGAAAGTATATTGGCTATAGCTGAGTGATTCCAACAGGTACCTTGGATGTTGAAGACTGTAAGTTGTAAGCAGCTAGACCAAGTAGTCTTGTGCGCCAGAATGTGTCACATACTACGCTTGGTCCAACTAACCAACACCACTCCAGTCAGTTTAAGTTTTCAATGGGTGATTGTTTGATCTTGAAAGATTATTGTTAGGATGGATGTCAGATGAATCCAGGCTTAAGAATGTCGATCCCCTGTTTCCCTAAAGGTAAGACATGCCATGTGGCATTTCTCACTGGTGGAATGGCCTCCACTTAGCCAATCAGGTTCGACAATTGAGGTCTGCGTATGGGGATTAACCCATGATATCTTAGCTTTCAGCTCACCACATGATACTTTTCTAAGTTAATAAGAGAACGCTGCATATGAAGATTATGGACTAAACGACCCGTGTTATGGCGTCATCTTTCAGCTACTTATTGCCAGCCATTCCCAACGATCATGGCTATATTTGAGTTACCAGCCTGACCCCTTCAGCATCTATGTAACACTCAAACTGCTATAGGGGTTTCAGCTGCATCCCGACCATCAGCGAAGTCTTGCTTTTCAGGATTGAGGTCTCACCGATGTCTCAGAAGCCAGCCGGAGCGGCCGACGAGATGCACCTGGGGACGATCGTTATGCTGACGCCAAGCTGAATTACAGTAACGGCGCCCATCTTACCGCCTTGAGGTCTTTTGAAGAGATTGGCATCGACACTTCAATCATCAGCATTCCCGACGTAACCGTCAAGGGACGAGCTCGATAGCCTATCGGCCCAGCCAACTCAGCCTCCGGAGCCGGCCAGTAGCTTCAAAGTTCAACTTACAGAGACCAGTATTTACGGGACTTAACTATGTGTTTTCGAGAGGCTAAGCGTCACAGTCAAGCTTGATTCACCAACCAGTCTATCATCGACGCTTACCCGAACTGGCATATAGATCTATGATCAGTATCGATTGCTTAAGTCTAGCAGGGGTAGTATGCACCTTGCCCACACCGATCAGACAACACATCGTATGCAAGTCCTCTCCGATGTCTGACTTGGAGAGTCATATCTAATAGTAATCTGAAGGGTGAGCCTGGGGCAAAAGCATTTGAAGGTGTGCTTCTCAGGCATACCCTCGTTTCCTTTTCTACTTATTCTCTATCCTCCACATTTATACAACAGCCAACATGACTAAAGTCAAGGTAATCTATTCCCTGTCAATTCAATACATACATCTTTAACTTACCTCTTTACTTAACAGATGCTTACTTCAGAGGGATCTATCAAGAGTATTGATGGTGATAGCAAGTTTGTCGCCACCTTTATCATCGACGATATCCAATACCACTACAGCGGCGCCTTCAGCCCTGCTGTGCAGAATTTTCAATCTGATGATGTGATGTTACAGTACCCATCGATCGAATCTCTTACTAGCACACAAGATTTCGAAGGCGTGGTTGGCACTGAAGGCATCGAGATCGACATCCAGTCCAGTAACGTGAGAATCACCGGCGTCCTCGATCCGCCGATCTCACCAGCTTCGTGCGTTTCCGGTGCCGGCACATGGAGCCAGAACTAAGCACCCACTATCAATTATACTATAACAATAGCAATAGTATTAGCAATGTCATTATTATACTACCTACTAGATATACTTAAGTGATATGTCTATATATATGAGTGTATTATAGCTACGAGCGACCGACTGTCGTTTGACAAACGCAACGAATATGAGGAAAGAACCGCCCATGGCGACTACTATCCAAGCACAACAACCCTTTATGCTTGCCATGCCATTTCAAAAGAAGGAAAACAACTTTCCACAAACAAACCTTCTTCAACAAAGTTACACCCCAATATTCCATTCTATTTTTTATTTTTAAACTGAAGCCCAAGCCTTCTCAATGTCTCACTGTTATCAACAATAAGGTTAACCTGTCTGTGCAGATTGAATTCTCAGCATGTTATGTTAATAAAGTTCCTCTTACAATAACTGACTTTCCCAGTAAGTACGTGACTGACAGAATAGCTGCCTAGGTCAACACAGCAACGACTGAACTCTATAATGAGGGGTATAATAGAAGAAGCTTCTACTGAGCTGTACGTACAGTAGCTGTTTCTTCCTCTTGCAACCCTCGATCTACCAAGTACAGTCAACCAATCCCGGTCCATGCCGTGCGTTCCACATTGCTAACCACTTTCGCAGTCCTCGTACGACAAAACGCCGGCTGCTATAACGAAAACAATATTCCATATAATCATGTGTACAATAGCCTTTACGAGATACCACTGCAAAGGTTGCGATGCCTTTCTCGACAATGAAATTACCCGAAAACAATGTCTAGGGGCGATCAAGGAAGAAAAGAAATGCAAAGACCCCAAAGTCAACTCTACAACCATCTACTGTGATCCAGACGAATGCAAGGACTGCGTGAGGAAGAACAAGGAGGGCGACAGGGGAACAAAGCGGAAGCGATGCAAGACTGATTCGGGAGTCGAGTATCTCCATGCTTTGAAGATTGTTTGAGTCATGTCTTTCGGGACATTGATTATTGATTCGTTACTTTGAAGCGTTTCTCTTTCGGATACATGGAATACCTAGCTACTGAGTTCCAGAAACGTTGGCTCATGAGATGTAGGAGATGCAGGATACGAAAATAAACAACCTAAAAGGTCTGGTCCAAGTAGCATAAGCTGGCCTCCTTATTTCGTCTCTTATGCTCCTCGCGGCCAACTCTTCTGAAACCCTAATGGGTAGTTGCCTCAATGCACTTCGTCATTGTCGACAATCGATCCTGTCTCTTGGCCTGAACATGATATTGTTTATTCGAGGCGTTTTTTCATGGATCTGTTCGGCCCATATATGTTCAGTTGATGCAGTTGCTATGTGTTCTGACAGCTGTTCTGGTGGCCAACTATGAACAGAGGACCATGTACAAACGAATTGTATGTTCACCTCTCCTTGTTCAACCGCTAACAGCTTCAATACTCAAAACAGATTGATGTCCGCTCACGTCTTTGTTCTCTCACAGCACGGACGAACGATCCCTATAGTTCTATAAATGATCTGAATTGCATTAGGATGCCTCAAGTTCTTCACCAGCATCGTTTGCAGCACACACAAACAGTCAGTTTTACCAAATCATCAACGAAACCAAACAAACTAGTCAAAATGTGTCAGTTATCGAGCACCGCCTTGATCTGCGAGCAATGCCGCCGCCTGATCACCTACACCTCTGCTATGTCCTTTTGTCGCGCAGATGAATGTCTTGAGGAAACGCAAGATAAGTCCAAGTATGCTTCCTACCTCGAATGCAATAAGTGCAACCCATTTGGCAAGGGTCTTGGCAAGGTCTAGGTCAACCTAACCCCGGAATTCCGGGTTGTCCAGTTTAGGCATAAACTTGGTTCGCCGAGCCGGGAACTTGGCTAGTGAGTTCTTGGAAACCAAGCCGAGGGTGGATCGGATGATGGATAGACGGTGGAAAAGTTTACCCTGGAGCAGATTGTTTTTGGGATTTTCTGTTCTCTTCATTCTGTTCAGTTACCTGTCGCTCTTTTAAAATCAATTCACTCTTTTTCCCCTAATTTAATCTCTAATCGTGATGCTTTGTGATCTTTGTGTGAGCAAGTGTCTTGTGAACAAGCTTCTGTAAAGCCAATGGTTCACGCTAAATAGTAAACATTCTGTCTAGTGTAAGCACTTTAATCAAGCTACACCAAGTCATGGCATTGATCAATTTAACGTCGAATTGCATTAACTAGATACATTAAAGACGGTTGACACGATGCGATGGCCTCAATGCAACAGCAATCCATTCCGATCACAAGATCTTGGAAGCAAATTTTACATCTCAGCAGCCTAACCAGCCACCTTCTGGCCCATCACCATCATGACGAACCGTTAATTTCCGAGTCAATTAATGCGGGGAATTAATATCCACTCGAGTCAAGCATGCCACAAGCCGTTACATTCAACAGCCACGAGACTCATGGATTGAGTTTTTCTCGGATGCAAGCGTATATCCGGACCGTCTTGGTGCAGCCCATATGAAGCGTTAATGGATAGAAATCATGCACATTGACTGTTGAAGGTCCGAGTATTCACCGTAATGGATGGGAGACATTCACAAGCCGAGAGACATTTGTAAAGAACGGGAGATTCAGAAAGACGGCAATTATAAACGGCAATCACCATGTCAACATAAACAAATCTAAACCCTCACGTGCTCTCATTTAAGGCCTGATAATCACGCCCAAAGTGACAGACCCAGATCCAAGCGGTCTACGGACCCAAAAGTAATGTCTGTCACTGTAACATAGGGCGTCACCAGGCCGCTGCACTGGGTCGATGGGGATGGCCGTGCTGTCCGATTACCGTAAGGTGATTTCGCGGGGGAGAAAACGGGCAATGAGTGACAGGGAAGTAACCAAGGTTCCAGTGATAAAAACACTATCATCCAAGTATTTTCGCTGTATATCGGGTGAGTTTGTAGTCGTCCGTTGAGGAATCTCCGCATGGGAGTCCACAACAGGGCCGAATTCAATTGCGGAGAAGAAAACTGAACCCCGGCTCTTCCCCCAGACTTGTCAACTACACACTAAAAATCCCGGCAATTGGGGACTACTTTTGTCCAGACTACGACAGAAAGAGAAGAGAAAGAGAAAAAACTCACTTTTAATGTCTGGTTAATCTTCGGGTTCTCGGTGGTATTGGCGGCCGTATTATTAAACTTGTGGCTCCCTCGTGGAGATGTCCTTCCCCAGGCTTTTACGGGCTACATACATCACCAGACCAAGTTAAGTTAGCAGACAAAGCTGGGAACCTCTTCTTTCAGCAAACAATGACACCATCACACCCAAAATGCTTCTACTCTCTACTGCGCCATCTATTCCCATTGGACTGACATAAAGTAGCACCGGTTAAGCCACGGCAGAATGACCACACCAAAGTAAAGTTCCCCGATGGGACCCAAGGGACCAGGGTACAACCTCGTAAACTGGGAATGCCATCACAAGACAGTCAACTCTACTCCGCATCGCCATCCCCGCACAGCTCCTCTTGTCAAAGAACTAGCTCGTCAACGACGCTAAACTTTTCACAATGACGCACTTGTTGGAGTGATAATTTTCTCGAGCGCGGGCATCCGAGGGATGGACCTGCCGCTGCCGGACTTGCTGTTGCCGGACGGGATATAAAGTCGATCGATAGCCTACCATCGAAAAAGAGATCATCATCACAAACAGCCATTCCTCCTCCCCCTTCTTCTAAAATGGCTAGCCTTCGATCCGTGCTGGTCTCCGGCCTGTTGGCCGCGAGTGTGAATGCTCAGAACTTCGGTGGAAGTGGTCGCGACGAGGAGGCCTTCAGCTGGGTTCAACCCAAGAACACCACTATCCTCGGACAGTATGGCCACTCGCCTGCTTACCCTGCCAGTACGTTCTACTCCTAAGTTATCAATTCATCTGCTAACATCACAGACTACGCTACTGGCAAGGGATGGGAAGAGGGCTTCGCCAAAGCCAAGGAGTTTGTCTCCAAGCTGACCCTCGAAGAAAAGGCCGACATGGTCACTGGAACACCCGGTCCCTGTGTTGGTAACATTATCGCCATTCCTCGTCTCGGTTTCAACGGTCTCTGTCTCCATGACGGTCCTCTTGCTATCCGAGTCGCCGACTACGCCAGTGTTTTCCCCGCTGGTGTGTCCGCCGCTTCATCCTGGGACAAGGACCTTCTCTACCAACGCGGTCTCGCAATGGGTCAAGAGTTCAAGGCCAAGGGTGCTCACGTCCTTCTCGGCCCCGTCGCCGGTCCTCTTGGACGCTCTGCCTACTCCGGTCGTAACTGGGAGGGTTTCTCCCCCGACCCTTACCTGACTGGTGTTGCCATGGAAAAGACCATCAACGGTCACCAGGACGCCGGTGTCCAGGCCACTGCCAAGCACTTTATCGGTAACGAGCAGGAGGTTATGCGAAACCCCACCTTCAAGAAGGACGGCTACATCGGCGAGGTCGACGAGGAGGCTCTCTCCTCCAACATGGATGACCGAACCATGCACGAGCTTTACCTTTGGCCCTTTGCCAACGCCGCCCATGCCAAGGCTGCCAGCTTCATGTGCTCCTACCAGCGTCTCAACGGCTCGTACGGCTGCCAAAACTCCAAGATTCTCAACGGTATCCTTCGCGACGAGCTCGGCTTCCAGGGTTATGTCATGTCTGATTGGGGTGCTACCCACGCTGGTGTTGCTGCCATCAACAGCGGTCTCGACATGGACATGCCCGGTGGCATTGGCGCCTACGGCATGAACTTCAAGGCCGGTTCTTTCTTCGGCGGTAACCTCACCCGAGCTGTCACCAACGGCACCCTCGAGGAGGCTCGTGTCGATGACATGATTATGCGTATCATGGCTCCTTACTTCTGGCTCGGTCAGGACGAGGACTTCCCCTCTGTCGACGAGTCAAGTGCTGACCTCAACACCTTCTCTCCCCGAAGCACCTGGCTCAAGGAGTTCAATTTTACTGGTGAGCGCAGCCGTGATGTCCGAGGTGACCACGGTGCTCTGATCCGCAAGCACGGCGCCGAGACTACCGTACTCCTCAAGAACGAGAACAACGCCCTTCCCCTCAAAAAGCCCAAGTCCATTGCTGTCTTTGGTAACGATGCCGGTGATATCACCGAGGGTTTCCTCAACCAGAAGGACTACGAGTTTGGTACCCTTGTCGCTGGTGGTGGTTCCGGAACTGGTCGTCTCACTTACCTTGTCTCTCCTCTTACTGCCATCAACGCCCGTGCCAAGCAGGATGGAACTCTTGTTCAGCAGTGGATGAACAACACCCTCATTGCTCAGTCCAACGTCACTGACCTCTGGATCCCTGCTGTTCCTGATGTCTGCCTCGTCTTCCTCAAGACCTGGGCTGAGGAGGGTGCTGATCGTGAGCACCTCAGCGTTGACTGGAACGGTGACGATGTTGTCGAGTCTGTCGCCAAGTCTTGCAACAACACCATTGTTGTCACTCACTCCTCCGGTATCAACACTCTCCCCTGGGCTGACCACCCCAACGTTACTGCCATTCTCGCTGCCCACTTCCCCGGTCAGGAGTCTGGTAACTCTCTTGTTGACCTCCTCTACGGTGATGTCAACCCATCTGGTCGTCTCCCCTACACCATTGCCTACAACGGCACCGACTATAACGCCCCTCCCACCACTGCCATCAACACCACCGGCACCGACGACTGGCAGTCTTGGTTCGATGAGAAGCTCGAGATTGACTACCGCTACTTTGACGCCCAGAACATGTCTGTCCGCTACGAGTTTGGTTTCGGTCTGTCTTACTCCACCTTTGAGCTCTCCGACATCTCCGCTGAGCCTCTCGCCGACGACATCACCGCCATGCCCGAGGCCCTTCCCGTCCAGCCCGGTGGCAACCCCGCCCTCTGGGAGACCATCTACAACGTTACTGTTTCTGTCACCAACAGCGGCAAGGTTGATGGTGCTACCGTTCCTCAGCTCTACGTCACCTTCCCCGAGAGCGCTCCTAAGGGTACTCCTCCCAAGCAGCTCCGTGGCTTCGAAAAGGTCCTCCTTGAGGCTGGTGAGAGCAAGAGTGTCAGCTTTGAGTTGATGCGCCGTGATCTCAGCTACTGGGATATCATCTCCCAGCAGTGGGTCATTCCTGAGGGCGAGTTCACCATTCGTGTTGGATTCAGTAGCAGGGACTTGAAGGAGGAGACCAAGGTTACCCTTGTTGAGGCTTGAGCGTACCTTTACGATGCATGAGTTATGTGATACCTATTACCTGTAGATATTAATTTAAGTACAATTACGATACACCTGTTAATGTGATGTCTGTGGTCCAGTGATGTTAATGGGAAGTTTCCGATCAATTCATACGCGCGAAGGTTATATAAGAAGCAATTTCAGGGTGCTATAAACTGATATATATTATTTAATTCTTTCATCTGCTATGGCGGATACTTGTTGGTTCTGGATGGGACGTAGCTCGAGATCACCGGTTGTCGAGTGATTCTTCCATCCCAGGGCAGTGGCTCTGTCTCTTCTGATGCTGCGACAAGCACGATGCTAGACTAGTATATTAGCACCCTTTTTTTTTAAATAAAAAAATCGTTATTATCATGGCTGTTGAAAAGCCTTGCCAAGGATAAGTTCTGCAAACAAACCACAGTCGTCTACAACACCGTCACTTGCACGGAGCACTGATCAATGTAAAGCACACAAGAAAAAACAGCGACATGGGAATCGAACGTAGTAGTGCGACTGTACTTAGCTAGCACTGATATGGATCTTTGTTTGATGCATTTTACCATGACAATCCAGTTGGTGGATCCTGGATGTTTGACATGTTGTTTGATGGATTGCTGGGTGGCAGTGTTTGACAGTAGACAAATGGATATAAAGGAAATGTCTAACTACATCATAAACTCCAACATCTTCATCTCAAGGACAAACCAAGACACTGAACAAGGAATCTCTCGACATTGTAAGTTACTCGGCTCATCATACTACAACTTACTCACACCACCAGCTTCGCAATGACGACTCAAGACACTCTCCGTGCCATGGGCATTGAAGGCTTCTATGAAGAAGTCGCCAACGGTTGGGACCCTGGAACCCCCGTCCCCATGCCCGTTCGCGCCAACCACACCTTTGCCGAGGCCTCCGCCGAAGTCGGCTGCATCTTCAAGGACCTCCCCGTTGAAGAAGGCGGCGTTCTTTCCGACAAGCGCAAGAAGAATGCCAAGGCCTACATCATGGTCAAACGCGACCGCAACGACGACACTGCCTTTCTGTGGTGCGACGGTGACGGCAAGCCTGTCAAGCGTAGCCAGATCAAGAAGCAGTGCGGTCTGTCCATGTCAGTGATCAAGGGGCAGCTTGTCGAGGACTACAACAACACCGAGTGTAGCCTCATTGACGAGTACAACGTTGCGATCGTTATTGCCAAGGCGCGTACGCTGATAAATGCGTATGCGGAGCGGGCTCTCAATGGACGGGATGATGGCTCGCGTATCGTTCTCGAGGGGGATCAGTTCAAGCAGAAGGAGTATGCCTTTGCTTATGAGGCTGACCCTGAGCTGAATGGACATGAGTGATGGGGAGGTGAAGACAGGCGGGTGGAAGGGATGATATGGGGATTGCATCGGAACTGAGCAGGAGTGTCCTCACAGCAAGGATCTCAGCATCGGATCAGGAAGTCAGCTATTAGCAAAGACTCCTTCAGATAACAATCAATCCTCTCAGAATCACAACTACCAACGAGTGACATGATGCCCTTGTTCCAGTGATATGATGCCTCTAGATGTTTAGTGATATCCCCTTGACACTCAGCAGTGATGTCGTATGTCAAGAACATTCATGTATTCCACGTATAAATACTGTCTCCCGCCGCTCAATAACACTCCCAAATCTCTTGAGCGATAAGCCAACCCCAGTACTCTACCAGACAGTATCTCTTTCATACTAACAACAATGTGCTTCCATTACGCTACGAGCCTCCGTTGCGAGAAATGCAGCGGGCTCGTTGACCTCAAGCATTATACTGCATATTGTGACGTTTACAAGAACAACAAGCTAGTCACATGTAAGCGAACGCCGATATATAGGGAAGAAATGGTCAATTCATCCAGGTGCGAGGTATGCAAGGCAAACAAGACATCTACTCAGCAAGGTAGAGTTAATGAATCGGCCGATACGATTGCTGCAAGAAAAAGGGACAATGACAGGGAGAGTCTGTCAGAGCTGTAGCTGGAATGTCAGTCCTGATCAATGATCTCAGCGTCGGATCAGATGGAAAGATGGCTATTAGTAGCAATTGTGTCTAGATGGACAACTTACTCCCCTCTGATTCAGTTACCGGAGAGTGACATGATGCCTGTGGATGTGTAACGATAGCCCCTGTGGTAGAGCGCAACAGTGATGCCGTTTCTCATGGCGACAAGGTATTTTTGGTACAAATACTGCCTTTCTCGCCGCTTCGTTGTCCTCCCAAAATTCTTCAACCAGACAAGCCAATGCCGATACCTCTATTAGACAGCATCGTATTCATATCGACAACTGAACAGTACGATGTGTTTCCACAACGCTATAGGCACCCACTGCAATAAGTGCGATAGACTCATTGACCTCAAGCATTATACTGAGTATTGTGACGTTTACAATAACAACAAGCTGGCCACGTGCAAGCAAACGCCGATATATAATAGAAAAATGGTTGATTCGGCCCAGTGTGTCGTATGTACGCCCATTGAGCCAGTTGTTCCATAACGTTGTGAAGAAATTGGCCCAAATTGCTGGCTGGTCCGTTTCAATGGCATACTTCTGACAAACATCTGGTCTGCTCTTGGAATGAAGCCATCGTGAACTGTTACGTGAGATGGCCAATTTAACCAACTAAGTCATTTTCGGTAGCTAAAATTCGTAAGACGTCAGTAGAATAACCAAAAAATTGAACATATTAACCACACGCCTATAATCTGTGCGATCTTGACCACAAATATATAAATATGTCGTCAACTGGTGGTGTTGTAGGGTATCTCATACCCATGTAGCAATTCCACGGATCTTATCACTGTCCGTGCCTGGATCTTCACGTGGGGCACGTTTAATGAGTCTGGAAGCAAGGAACGCGATAAATTGCAAAAAGTAGTCACCGTGACAAAATGATTTCATGACGAATAGCGCAGGGACTGAGCCGATCGAGGGTGAACAGACATTCCAGAAAACTCAATCGCTACGGTGATTACTATGGCAACCTTGATCAACGTGGCCAAACAGTGTCGATTAGGTCATTGACTTTTTAGTCTCAGCTATGTGTAAATCGAATCCAAAATGTTAACATATCAGCTCAATATCAGGATCGCGATGCATCGGATCCCTTGAACCTTGGAGCGAGACTGATATCAAACTCGACGTCGGAATGCTCCATACAAGCCCTAACGCAGTACTCCTAGCTTGCGAGTTTAATATTACTTGCATACGAACGAATGACGACCCCAGCCAGACATTTTTCGACTAAAGGATTGGTCTGGAAGACGAGACGCGAACCTAGAGCAGTTTCAACAAAGAGCCCGGGTTCTGTTGGTGGAGACGTGTTTGGAAGAAATTGGAGGTTAAACGAGAGGTTGGCTTGACTGGATTTCCAGCAATTCGGTCCACTCTCACTCAACAGGATGAAAGAAAAATGTCATGATTAAATTGAATAATTGGCAGCAAAGGAACGCAATTAAAACATACTGTCTCAAAAGAGAAAAATAGCAACGGAACAAATTTGAGACATTCTCCTGTAACGCCAAGGATATTCCCAGTTCTTGAGCTCAAGCCTCAACGCAGCCACTATAACTCAGCGCGTCTAGTGGACGTCATTCCTATCGATACGCTAGTTCACAGGCCCACCCACTCAACGCGGCCTGAGTCGCGTAAAGTACCCCTATAATAGCTTGCACATCTCCGCTATAATTTATGCTCAATCCGCTAACTTACAGCACTATCCCACTGAAGCCAACTTTAAGTGCTCTGCACAAAAACGCCAACGCCAAAAATCACGGATGCGCGCAAAGTACACCTTTACGCTTGGCCGCGTTCCCGCGTGAGTGGATCGGCTCACCTCTTAAATACCTCCCACCACCAAAAACCACACCACGCACACACGACCTCTTGCTCACTCTTTGATCTGACTCTCCTACAAAAAACTTCTTTTCCTCGAAAAGTTGCTTACCACCTGGTCTTTTGTCTACAAGACCTCACAGTCAAACTCGTTCTATCACCTATTGCAAACCGAGTCTACTCTACTGATCAACTAGACCGCCTTTCGTGTCGTCATCCATCGTTCCACCGAACTCGATCTTTCCACGACTACACCTTCGTCAGGAAGGGAAGGGAAGAAGGAAAGAGGGAATATCAAGATTCTCAATCCCGAATTGGAAACGGTATTCCAAAAGTCCTCACGCGTATTCGGGTTTCTTCGCTTCTGGACGCGATCTAGTCCAACACTCGACCTTGGATCCTCGACATTTATCTTTGACAACGATACGAAATCATTCAATATGGACTCTCTCAGTTCATCACCACGAAAAGGCATCTCTGCCTCGCCTACGCTGCCAACCATGAGGTCCTGCTCGCTCGCCGGATCTAAGCGTTCCGCTCCGACTCTTCTCCCGCCCTTTGAGCCGCTCACTTCTTCACCACCAAACCTCCCACGACCCGTGAAGCGACAGAATCTCGGTTCCGGCTCGGGAACAGGCCGTTCTCGTGCTCACCTCAAGTATCCTACTCCCGTTCCGACGTCGAGCACGGGTATCTTGTCGAGTTCCCCGCCTCAACGGGCCACATCCGCTTCCGAGCGAGCCCCGCTTGCTGCTGTCCCCGCCGTTGAACTGTCGGAGAACGGCGAGACTCTTGTCATGGGTCGATCCTCCAACTCGTCCCACTACCAGATTTCCGCCGACCGTCTTGTTTCGCGTGTTCACGTCAAGGCTCGCTACGTTGCTGCTTCCAGTCCTCTCGAGCCCAGCAAAATTGAGATTATCTGCAATGGCTGGAATGGCCTCAAGCTTCACAGCCAGGGCCGCACTTGGGAGCTTTTCAAGGGCGACAGCTTCACCAGCGAGACCGAGGGTTCCGAGATTATAATTGACGTGCAAAACTCGCGTGTTCTTGTCCAATGGCCTAAGCGGGTTCTTGACCATATTTCTGACGCTATTTGGGACTCTCCTCCCTGCCAATCTCGTGCTCAAGCTATTTTCCAGTCTTCTCCTCCTCGCCGAGCTTCTCGTATTGCATCTCCCGAGAGCCCCACGCCCGCCAGCCTGTCCAGCTCTCGTCGTCTCCAGGCTTTACTGCCCGGACAGCGTGACATTGAAATCTACGAAGATGATGCTGAACATGGACTGTCAGACAAGCTCGATTCCTCCAGCATCAACGTCAGCATGTGCACCGACGTGACTGCCAGCTTCAGCAGCGAAGTCAGTGACGAAGTTGAAGAGCACGACCCTGATGAGGAGAACGACCCCATCATCCACTCCTTCGGTCCCTTTGGCGCTGATATTTCTTGCCGGTTGGCTTCGATAAGCACAAAGTCTCCCAAGCTCTTCAAGGGCGCCAAGAGAGCTGCTCTTAACAGCGATGTCGCTTCTGATCTTTTTGCTCCTCGTCAGATCCCTACTGCTCCCCAGTCTCCACGAAAGCAGCACACCAGGACAGAGTCTCCTCTCTCTTCACCCCCTCGTGTCTCTTCTCCTACTCCTACTCCCGAGACCAAGATGTCTTTCGAGACCAACCCTGCCGTTGCCAACCATGTCGTCAACCAGCTTGCTTTCTCGCGTCTGTCTTCAACACCTCTTTCCACCATCATGGCTCATCTCCCTACCGAGGAGAAGCGAGACATTACCAGGGATGATCTCCGCGATGTCATCGAGAGCACGCCCTGCATCGGCATCATCAAGCGCCAAGGCAAGGATGCAGCTGGCAAGCCTCTTGAGAGCGAGTACTATTACGTTCCTGAACACGATGATGACCAGCAGCGACGCCTCGCCGTTACTGATGGACTTCGTAAGCCCAGCCTCCGAGCTTGTCGCAAGCAGCACAAGGTTTGTACCCCATAACTTACCTCATCATTTGAGATTGGTCAAAGCTAACAACGTAACAGCAATACTACTGGAAGCGACCCAAGACTCCTTAATTCACTCGCCCCTTTACGTACATACGATTTTCACTCCGAGAAATGAGTTTACGCAGGTCTCGATGACAAAGTTTATTGTTTTCTAATTACCGAGCTGTGGATGTCTGTTTTTGTTTTATACCCCCATTTTTACTTCTCTTCCCCCGATTGTTTGTTGTATTTTATTCTTGTGTCACTGTGCTCTCGAACTGCATAGCCTGGGCGTATAAAGTTTTTCTGCATGATGGAGTTGAAAGGGACAGAAGTATGCTTTAAATGAGGCATATAGATAGATGGTCATGTTTGGATCCTGCCAGAAAGAAAGGCATGGAAAGGAAAAGGAACGGGTTTAGCGATTGTTTTGATGGCTCTATGACATTGTAAGAGGATAAGCCCAATGGAAAATATTACCCCTGTTGATCAAACGTTTTTGACCATTCATGTGAAGATGATGTAGTTGGTGGATGATTTGATGGATCATGAGGTCGAATTGGAGTCTAGATTTGCTGTAGGGCAGATGAGGTGATGATGATTCCACCAACGAACGAGGAGCACTCGACCTAGAGTTTGGGGTACCCCAGAGTTGACCATGAGTGTTGCATCGTTTATTGTAAGATGGATGTACTGCTTCTTCAGCACTCTTTTACCCGAAGCCATACTCATCAATCCCCCATCAACGAACCCTCATCAATCGCCAGGTTACATCAAACCAGTCTACTCCCTCACAAATACATCCATCCGTCCGTATATGGTCATTCATGCTCATATCCGCCCGTACATAATCATCCACTCATCGGCAAAGCATACGATTCACATCCCGGTATTCGATCCCCAAACTCTAAAACCCCGAGACTGTCACGCCTCAGCGTCACCTTGAATTAAAATCCCCTCCCTCCATCAGGCCACTTTTTCGCCACCTCTAACCATGCGGGTGAAGCTCAAGGGGGTTACGATGATGATATGCACGCAGCTTTTTTGTTTATAAATACGAGCTTTGGTCTCTTGGAGGGAAGGAGAGAGGGGTAAAGTGCTACAGACAGAAGGGTTACTACAAGACATTATTGAACTATAGCAACACTTCTTCATACCAACCACAAACAAACAGCCTATAAAGACACCAACCTACATCATCAATACTACATCATCAATACTACATCATCAAGACTTCATCAAACAATATCTTATCAAACTGAGCTTCATAAAACTCTTCACCATGGATCGTCAACCAACCGCCATATCCACCACAAACGACACCTCTCCTTCATCCGAAGGTACACAGCACAAACTCGTCATTCTTTCCAAGCTGACAGAATTTGCAGCTCCAATTTCCCCATCCGCTCAAGCTGGTGCCGACCGTTGCATGCGCCACACAAATAGCTGGACACCTTCAATTCAGCGTCGACAAAGCTGGAGTCCCGAGGAACGAAAGCACGAGATGCACATGGACAAGATCGGCCAGGTCAATACGGGGCCTGGATTTACAGAGCGCGGGGGTGCTTGAATGGTCGCAGCATGAACCGTGTAGGACATAATGGAAATTGGGATGGCAACAATTGGGGTATGCCAAAGTGAAAATTGTATACTACCGGCTGCAATGACAGCACAAGAATGAACCAAAGCAATAAAAACGAATGTGTTTGTATTCGTAGCTATATAATGTGAAAATGATATGCTGAGGTATCTTGACTCCAAAGCTCCGTGTTATGCATGCGTACTTGCGCATCCCTCATAAACCCAACCAGAAAGGGAAACAATCGCTGAGGATAATGGCAATCTCGGTCCCAATTCGCTGCCCAAACTCCAAAACAATTCAGTGCTGTGCGTGTCAGTCAGACGCTTTGCTGAGTCTACAATCCCAGAATCGACCCCAGAATCAACAACCCCAGAAACAACAGCTCTTGAAGCTGCGGATAAACCATGGCATGGTTGGGGAACTAAACCTGTCGAGTCTGCTTAGTTTCCGGTCTCATCCCCTTTGTACTCAAGTATTCCACCAAGGAGGCCGTTGCAAAGGCTCCTCCCACAATCCCAACAGTTCCCACAAAAACCTTGCGACCGAGTCCCATTTTCTTGCCAGAGTTCCTTCCACGTCGGGACCTTTGAGTCTCTCCATCTGTGGTAGGGAAAACTCCGCCGTGACGGACCATCTCGTCGAAAGGGTCAACACTCGAATTCATAAATTCCCCCGAAATTGGTCGTATTTGGCGGCAGACGAGCATCTGGCGACTGCCGGAAACTACTTCATAGCCTTGTTTCTGAAGTGACTGGATGAATGGGAGGAACTTGGCAGGTTCTGCTAAAAGAAGAAGTGCCGCTGGAAGAGACATTGGGGTTTTGTTATCGTCAGCGTTCGATGTAGTTTGCGCCACATTCATCATCTTGGAAGCCGGATCGAAAGCGAGGATCGTGTAGGAAGCAGCTTTTGGCACCTTGGCAGTCTTGGATGACTCGGCTTTGGGCTCGTAGCGTTTCTCCCAAACGGGCACAGTCGAGCTACCACACTCTTCCGAATAGCTTGTCTGTAAACCTTGAGGTTCATGTGAATAAGAGTCTTTGTGCACCTTGCCCGGCCGATCCAATGCTGGTTGAAGCCTCGTTGCCTCCATAGGGAAGCTCTCGTCCATAGATGCAAGCTCGTCATTGTCAATGGCAGTCGAAACCTGTTCCCCAGATAATCCCCCGCTGTTGTTGTTTGGTAATAGTGTTGATTTAGATGATGAGTTACTCTTGCTCCACGACGTCGCAAACTCCTCTGGAAAGTCCCGAGCGTAGTTACCGGTCAACGTACGACCGGCTTCGAGATCACTGCCGGCCTGGCTCTTGATCCGTTGACTGTTTTGGTGAGCTCTATGCAGAACAGCAGCTCGGATTGTCTCGGCACTTCCAGAATCGTCCATATGCACGCTAGTTTCCATAGAGTCGGGAATAGACCTGTTCGGGGTTCCACAATAAGCATTTGATGTTGCGTCCGGGGATTTTTGGGAACCTGCCTTGGAATCGAACTCTCGGAGGCCGCGGGCGACTTCATCCAGAGGGATTGACATATTACCATTGGGTTCGTTGTGGCGAACTGCAGTGTACTTGTGCAAGTCCTGGTAGACCTTGGAGGCTTCCTCAGGGTGAACAGGGTATGCCTGAGCCTGTGAAACAAACTCGGTTGGTCTGTAGCTGCCAAGATCTGTGTAGGCCTTGCTCAACTCTTCAGGATGGACATGCTGTTGGGTGGTCTCTTCGTAGCCAGCAGAGGGATACTTGTGCAGGTCCTTGTACTGCTTGGCTTTCACTTGCTCGGCCTGAGGCGCATCGTTCTCAAAAGAGGCATATGCATTCAGATCGGTGTACTGCTTCGACGCTTCCTCGGGGTGAATGCGTGGGGTAGTGTCGGCATTCGAAAAGTGACGGTATCCTGGGAGGTCCTTGTACGCCTTGGAAGCCTTCTCGGGATGAACGCGTGAGATCGGGGGAGACACGTCACGGGCGGCATAGAGGTGTGTATCCTTGTAGCTCTTGGACTTTTCCTCGGCGGTAGGACGTCTCAGGCCGTTGGGCTCGTTCCATCTGACGGCACCATACAAGTGAAGATCATCATAGTTCTTTGACAACTCTTCGGGGGTGAGCTTTCGGAGACCATCCGGTTCGTTCCAGCGAACAGGTCCATATAGGTGGAGATCGTCGTACTTGCTTGCAAAGTCCTCGACCGGAGCATCAACCTTGGGGGCCAGAGGCTTGCCTCGCATAGTTGTGTCCATTTGAGCTTTCTCGTGGGCCTTGAGTACCGACTGACTGGCCTCGAAGGGGTTCACATAATCATCCAAGTCATCGTACTTCTTGGACTCCTCTTCAGGGGTCAAACGTCGCAAACCATCAGGCTCACTCCACTGAACCGGGCCATAGGAGCCGACATCCTTGTAGTCCTTGGAAACCTCCTCAGCCGTGCGCTCACGAAGACCGTTTGGTTCGTTCCAGTAAACCGCTTTGTACTTGCCGAGGTCATCATAGTCTTTGGACAACTCTTCAGCGGACTGGGCTTTGAGACCATCGGGCTCGTTCCAATAGACTGGCTTGTATTGATTCAGGTCTTGATAAGCCTTGGACTTTTCTTCGGCTGTCAACTGGGGCTGAGTAAGGGGACTGTCGACATTAGCCGAGGAGTATTTGTCAAGATCCTCGTATTTTTTGGAGTCTTCTTCAGTGGTCGGTTTTCGTTGGCCATCAGGCTCATTGTACTTGACAGGTCCATATTGGTCGAGGTCATCGTATTCGGCAGGCTTTTCCTTTGTCGATGTCTCATCGATCTCGGGCTTATACTTGTCCAAATCATCATACTTGGGTTCGGCAGGCTCGGGCTTCTTCACATCCTTTGCAGGCTTGTACTTGTCCAGATCGTCGTATTTAGGGGTAGAGTCGGCTTCCGCCGTCGCCTTGACAAAGTCGATCGGCTTATAGGCTTCTAGATCGTCATATCGTGGTTTAGGGGCCGTCTTTGGGGTTTTGTGAACTCGGCGATTCGTAATAGGATCGATGAAACCAGCGTCCTCGTTACCGGAAGCTTTCTCATTTGGACGGAGGCCAGCGAAGTGGTGGCCATTAGTCAATGTGGCTTTGCGAATATTGGCTTTGTCATCACCGCGAAGTAAGTGATCGATGGCACTTCTTTCTACATCCTCGATACCTGAACCAGGTCGAGCACCGGCAAGGTCGCCCACCCATGTCTTGACTTGCTCGACACTAATAAACTTGCTAGAGTCGGTGGGCTGGTTGAAACCCTTCATGGCTCTTCTAAACGCAACTCTTGATCTGTTTTCCCAAGAGACATTGCGAGACAATGAAGCAGGTTGTGTGCTGATGGAACCGCGTGTGCTTCTATGTTCGGAAAGCGTGGGCGATCCCAAGGCAGAAGAGAAACTCCTATGATCGCATCTTGATTGTATTGAAGTAGTAGAACGGAACACGTTTGAGGCACAAGGTCGACTCTGGACGAGCTTCTCACTTGTCCAGACACGCGTGGCGGCCAGCATCGTGAAGTTGAGATATTGTTCCAAGGTAAGCTGTTTCGAGGTCAGTACTGCCGAACAAGACAAGGCTGTATATGCTTGCAACCGGGTACACAATTAATTGCTGGACAACTCACCGGAAAGATATTGAGTAAGCAACCCAGTGACAATCCCGGTACTGCTATTGAGAAGGCATACGATAGTGATTAAAACCGAAGACGTCAATATCGTGAGACACGGCAGCGACTAACACGATGATAATTGAACGGATGCGAATGAGTGATCAAGATCAAACCAAAGGATAATGTGAGACTGTGAATGAAGAGAGAAACAAACAGGCTACATGAGGGGAACCAGGACCTTAAAATAACATGGATGGAACGAAAGCAGCGAACGACGACACACGATGAGGGCCTGTTTGGTCAGGGACAACCTGGGGGAGACGGAACCAAGTGGGGCCACTGTAAAGTTGGGGGAGTGGAGAGGACATTGCCTAAAAAAAAGAGGGGATTCAGTGGAAAGAGCACTGTAAGATGTGATACAATTGGACAGAGCTTGAATAAGAGCTAGAGGGGCTTCTTGGTGACGCCGTGATACTGTAACACGAGGAGCTGTTGTGACTCGTGTCCAACGCCTCTTGTGGCCTGTAGTATTGTATTTTTACTGTAACAAACTTTACAATTGGAAGGATAAGCTATCAGAAGACGCTGCAAACATGTCTCAAGCCTACATGGTACTGACGGCTCAGGCAAGCAGCATTGGAAGGTTATGTCTTGCCAACCGCTGCAGCAAACTGGAACCTGCCCTGTCTTGCCGGGGTTGCAGAGCGTATGAAGACCCACTGTTCGTCCATTTGCGGGGGAGTCAGCGTCAAACCCGAAGCGGCAAGTGGACGATGTCCCGCTCGTGCAACAGCCGTTGACGTCAAGCTCGCAGATGCCCCTAAGCCCCTGCTGAACAATCATGATGGGTACACTTCTCACCGAGAGATTTTGTACAACAGCTTGGCTTGAGGTCGAATAAAGTTCAGTTTTTGCTACACTAACGTGTAGCTATCGTGAATACCATAAACGGCTACTTTGTTCATTGTTCGGCGAACGATCTTCAAACTCATCAACGGTGCAGTTGCGAGGCTACAGGGTTCTTGGCTCGTCACCCTCGGCTTATCAGAGACTTGGCTAGGGTCTTTTGTGGCTTTGAACCCCTAAGACATGCAAGACAGGGTCAACGGAAGCAGACTGAGTACAATGCGGCTATGTTGAAGCGGAGGGGACAGAAGCGGACAAACAGCATCCGGCGCTGGTGCTAACCCAAAGAGATTTATTGTCCTTATCACGCCAGCCGGTGGTCTGGAACGTCTCTGATAAACTACAAACTGAAGCCGTGTTCGTTTGTTGTCCACGATTAAATAGCGCATGCGGCGGTGATCGAACAAGTCAATTCTCCTCGCACCAGAGCGTCCAATCGCAGGACGACCGAGCCTTTGTTACTGAAACCAGGGATACCAAGAGGGATAGGTGATTCTCACATGCAGCGGCGATCCATTGCAGGTTCAAGCGATTCAATAGGCCAAGCAGTCGGCATTCTTTGCTTTCTTTTGTCGCCAAGCCAAGCGTGAAGCGGCAGAGTTCAACGTGTCGTCTATACACTCTTATCAAGTAGGTTCTTCTTTTTGTCTCGGTCGATCCCTGACTCGGGACTTTCGGAGTAAGCCTCATCACTTGTCATTTCATCCGACTGAAGCGACCTGGTGCCTCCGGAACTGTGTTCTAGTGCAACCCCCAAACTCATGGCGTCTGTAAGTCGACAATTTAAGCAACCTGGGACGATTACAGGGGTTCTATCGGCTGATTGGTACATTGGTTAATCGCTCGCTACCTTTAGAGCTTGGCAAAGTACGATGCCAGGTAGGTTAGATATGTGGAAAAGAGCTTGGCTAATAATACTTAAGCATTCTGTGGCCACAGTTTGCCTGGATTTGCTTGGCTATTTCTGTCATACAGCATGGCTACAGTCTCCGTTTTTATCTGACCCGTATGGTGAGATGGGTTCAACATGCCGTCCGACAGCTGAAAAAAAGATACGGTTGTGAATTGCAGCTAATGTCTCAACTTGTGCCTAAATCCTGAGAAATTGAGGGGCGAACTAAAGTGAGACCATCACTGATGTTGAGGGTTCAATGAACCTTGCCGTATTAGGTTGTATATCCCATCAAATACTTCCATGCTCAGTGGTAGAGTGGGTTAGATTCTCAGGTCGAGCCACATGTCTCATCATGAGGAATGTCTTTAGTATTTCTGATTCTTAAAACCGAGCGGAGTTTACCAGAGATTTACTTGCTTCCCCAATAACCAGGTTCTCGTCATAGAACTCAGCATTGCCCCCATATTTGTCATCTGCAATTGACAACCGGGGAAGCTCGGCGTGAGTCAAGTGAGGGAGAGTCTTCGGCGAAGGTTTTAATGAGCAAGGTTCACTGCACATTATTTAAGAATAAACACAAGGTAAGATTTCCATAAAAGAATACAAGAATCTTCGGATTACCAACTTCATCAATCGCATCGTCATTCATTCTTTTCATTGTGCATTTCATCACGAGTGAGGCTCTTTCAGTGGAACGACACGACCCGCTCCCACTAAACCAACCACGGTCCGTGCTTCCATGTGACATCACTTGGTCCCTCACCACCAAATTTGATATCATCATCAGCCTTGCAAGCTTCTGTCAATTTAGAGCGCCATCAGCCGAGCGGCACCCGACACATACGATTCCTTTTACGTTCCTTTCTATATTCATTTGAGACATTTTACCGAGTATCACAACCATGAAGCGGTCACAAGGGAAATCTGCCGGCCGTGGTTTTGATGGACCCCGCTCAGGCTTTGGAGGCTTTGGCAGTGCAGCCTCCGGAACCTCCCTGTCATACCTCGCCGAGCCTCCCTCATTCTCGGCTATTTCGGATCCGAATGTTGTTGTTTCGCTCAAGAATGTGTTAAAGAAAGACAGCACCACCAAGGCCAAGGCACTCGAGGAGCTATTAGCTCATGTTCAAGCTCACCCATTTGAGAAGGATGGCGGGGTTGAAGAGGGCATCCTAGACGTTTGGGTCAGTAGAATGGAACACATGTATGGTGACAGTGTAACTTATACCTCTACAGGTCCAAATATACCCTCGCACATCGATAGACAACTCACGTCGAGTCCGTGAACTTACGCATAATCTTCAATTCGAGGTCATGAAGTCTGCTCGTAAGAGATTTGAGCGTCACCTACCAAAGATCGTCGGCGCATGGCTAGCTGGCTTGTATGACCGCGATCGTGTGGTAGCCAGAGCTGCTAGCGATGGTCTAACCCCATTTCTCAACACCCCTGAAAAGGTCATTGCGTTTTGGAACAAGTGCCAGGCTCAGATCCTTGACTATGCCATTGATGCTATCCAGGAAACACAAGATACTCTCAGCGACGAACGCTCTACGACAGCAGAGGATGCCGAATCCAAGTACTTTCGGGTTGTTACTGCCAGCTTATCTCTTGTTTTGGGTCTACTGCAAAAGGTTGAGCAAAGTAACCTGGAGAAGCTGCAATCACGTTACGATGACTATTTCGCAGAGGAAAGCGTCTGGAAGACAATCACCTACAACGATTCGGCAGTTAGAAAGACTGTGTGTCAGCTTCTCTTTGCTTCCATCGAACGGAAACTGCCCTACGCCGACGACACAAAGGTCAAGCAGGCTTTTATCACTGGTGGCTTAAAGACCAACCAAGCTGGTTCGGCTCTTGAGTATGTGCGAGCCTTGACAAAGATGACACAAAAATACCCCGATGTTTGGACTTCAGCCAAGGTCACCACCGGACCAAAGTCACCTCTGGGCAGACTTCAAGCGTTCATCTCCAAGGGATCACAGGGAAGCCCGCCAAAGTTTTGGGAATATCTCGACCAACTGTTAATGGTTATGCCATCTGACCTGATTACGCCCGAGGTTGCCTCACAAATTTTGTCCTCTCTCAAATCAGGAATTACGCATCGCGACGAACCACGAACGAACACCTCATTTGCATGGAAGTGCTTCATCGATACCGCAAAGCGACTCCTAAAAAATCTACCCGCCGACGACCAATTACCCTTTGTCCAGGAAAACCTATTCCCTCTTATCGAGCAATTCCTTTTCTCGGTTTCAGAAAAGACTGTCGCCATCCCGATGGGTCCGAATGCCATCTCTGTACTTGTAGAAGCCTATATCGCGACTGTTCAAGCTTCTCCCTCTGTTGTATCCGCATCCGAAGAAGAATGGAACCGACTCGCCAGCATCTTTTGTGCAAAGATTTCCGGCTCCCTACCCGAGGTTTCTCGGGAGTACCAGCAGTCTCAGGACAAGATATCAGAGGAGGGTCGACGATGGTTTAGCCTTGTTGGCCAGATTGAGGACAGGATAGCCGAGTCAGATGACATCCCCGACCATACAGCCGAACCCTCTCTCAAGGCCATCAACCAGAGTATCACTCTCTTAGAGAGTCGTAATCTGAAGCCCTTTGGCGCGGCGCGCATCATCGAATATGCTCTAAGCATGTCCCCTCGACTCTTTCATGATGATGGTATCACAAGGCTCTCAACATTCTTCACTTCAATGGCTCAAGACGATGCTGCCAAAGCCGTCTCTTCTCCTTCTTCCCGCTACCTGCTCTCTTCCTTGCACCTACTTGGCTCTGTATCCACTCAGTTCGCACCTATTTGGAACTCTTGGGTTGATGCTGTGCTTGATCTACCACCCGAGCCAAGCCGGGATGTCGCGCTTGCGTCTCTCATTTCCAACGACAGAGGAGCTGTCCTTGCCAAGGGTAACATGGACTTGCAAAAGCACGTCATCGGCCAAGCGGTATCCCTCGCAGTTGGTAACAGCAACGACTGGGAATTGCTAGAGGCTGCTGTTACATATCAGACTCTTACCGACAGCAATTACCGGGAGCTTGTGCAAGCACTTGTCGAGATTCTCGAAAAGGACCCTTCAAAAACTCAGTCTACACTCCAAGCTTTGGAGATTGCTGCCAAGGGTCGACCCGAGCTGTTCTCTCGAGACGATCGCGTCCATACAACTTTGGTCGCGCTGCTATTGGGTCTCTCTGAGCTGGATGACTCTGCGATTTCCTCCAAGGCCACTGCTATTCGTACTCTGCTGGACGGTCATACGGATGGCAAGCTACCTGTCATTGCCGTCGTTCAAGCTAACCTCGAACGAGCGGGAACGCAATCTCTAGAGTAAGTTGCTTGATTTGCACAGTTGACCAAGCTAACCCATACAGTATCGATACATTGGTTTCTCAGGCGCGGAATGCCGCTTCTAGTGATATCCCATCCGAGGAGCTCTTCCCAAGCACCAACGTGTGGATGAAAGAGCTTGCGCCTTTCCTGGAATTGTCTGTGAACCCGTCGTTGTCCATTACCAACAGCACGGGTGGCGCTTCTGCGTTAGTAAAGGGAACGCCTCGATCTACACAGCTGCGAGTTCATCGAGATAGAAAGGGACGTGCTATTCCCACACGAATGGCTCTTTACGTGTCGCAACTGTCGGACAAACTTCCGCTATCACAACTGCCAAAGCCTTTCCAACTCGAGCTTCTCTACCTCCAGTGCTTGACCGTGCAGCTCATCTCTGATCAAATTACTTGTATGGAGGAGAACAGGCTATGGAAAACTCTCAAGCACGCTGAAGCGAGTGCTCAAGCTGAAGAGTTTGTCTCCAAGACACGTGGGGTTCTGAGCGATCTGGCGGCTGGCGCTAAAGTTTGGAGTGACTCGGCTGAGGAAAAGCCAATCATCCAGGAACTTGTCGATCTGTTAACCGAGCACTCGAAAGAGTTGACTCCTAGAGGTCTGTATAGCGCAAGGGCGCTTAGTGAGCTTGTGCAATTCTTGGCAGAGGCACATGGAGCATCGTCCGGTTTTGAGGATGCTCTTCTGAAGCCGGAAGTCCTTAAGGTTGGCCCCACGACAGTCTTACCTGCTTCTGCCATTATTGCTGGGTTTGGCGAGACACTCCAACCATCCAAGGCTGCCAACACCTTCTGCAATAGAGTTGTAAGCGAGATTGCGGGCGCCAGTGCGGAGAGTGACAAGACCCTGATGACTCTTGTCCTACTTTCTTCTTGCGCTCAGATTTACGAGGCGGGCGAACTGCCTGTGGCTAACAACCGAATCGTATTTGCTGTTCGACAGATTACTTCATGGCTTGACGAGCCCGAGACCTTGAGCCCTGCCCTTTGCGCCGAGATCTGCCGTTCTCTCAACAAGCTTCTCCCATGCATGAAAGACGTCTATGGCTCATACTGGGAAAAGGCCATCGAATTTTGTATCTCGCTCTGGAACCGCGCGCATGAGTTTGAGCTGCACGAGGCTCTCCCATTCATCCACTCTTCACTAAAGCTATACAAAACTATCGAATCTCTTCCGGAACCCAACGACGATCTTGAAGATGCCCTCAAGGAGTTTGCTAGTGCTAAGCCTAGGGCTTTAGTAGAACTCCTGCGACTCCCTCGGGAAACCAGTTCTCAGCCTTTGGAGATTGTGGATGCTATGCTTTGTAGGGAAGTCGAGAAGATTTCCCTTCGCCAAGTCCCTGATCTCTCGGATATCTTTGCCTTGGTGGCATCTGATTCCCGTGATATCCAAACAGCCGCCTACAATCTGCTTCACAAGGCTCTTCCTGAGCAGCAACAGCAAAAGTCGGTTGACGCTATGTTGGATAAGACAGGTATGTGCAGAGCTTATGTAACATGTTCAATACTAACGTTAATAGATGCTCGACTGCCCGACGAACTTCTATCGCTTCTACTTGACGCTCCCACACTCGAGAAGTACTCTGACGAAATGCTCGCAGAGTTCCCTTCATCTATCCGATCATACCTCCTATCCTGGAAGCTCGTATTTGACGCTTACTCGACGTCGTCGTTTAAAATCCGCAACGACTTTAACGAGAATCTCAAGCAAGACAATTACGTAGCGCCATTACTAGACTTTATGTTTGACGTCCTCGGACACTCGGCCGCGCATCCTCTCAAGCTCGAAAAGGTCAACCTTACTTCTGAACACATTCAGGATTACGATGTCAAGCTGGCAGAGTCAGAACCAGAGGAGAAAAACATGCAATGGTTATTGGTACACATCTTTTACCTCCTGCACAAGTACACTCCTGGCTTGTTTAGGGCGTGGTATATCGACTGTCGTTCCAAGCAGACACGAATTGCGGTCGAATCTTGGACGACTAAATACTTTTCTCCTCTCATCATTGCAGATGCTCTCGACGAAGTGCAGCAGTGGGCTGACACCCAAGAACCACCGGCCATGGACGAGCAGGAACTTGCTGTGCGAGTCGCTCGGGCCGCCCGAGAGATTATAGCTGGCTACGAGGTTGACGAAAGCCAGGCTGCCATCTCCATCAAGATCCCACAAAACTACCCCATCGAGAATGTTGTCGTGCAGAGTCTCAACCGTGTCGCCGTCAACGAGAAAAAGTGGCAGAGTTGGATCATGACTACGCAGGGTGTCATTACCTTTTCCAACGGCAACATTATCGACGGTCTACAAGTGTTTAAGCGAAACATTATTGGTGCTCTCAAGGGCCAGAGCGAGTGTGCTATTTGCTACAGTATCATCTCCACGGATAAGCGCATGCCGGATAAGCGATGCACGACATGCAAGAACTTGTTCCACAGGACTTGTCTGTACAAGTGGTTCCAGAGCAGTAACCAGAATACTTGCCCGCTGTGCAGAAACCCCATCGATTACTTGGGTGCTGATACACAAAAGAGACGGCAAGGTTAAACACATTGAATGGGCAAGAGATGGTAGAATAGTAAAAGAACTTTTGAATTGACGCTTTTATGTTTGCTTTACTTAGCTATGTTTAGCCAAGCCCATTGTGAGTCCGATGTCTACAGATTCAGCCCGCCATCTCCTCGTCACCATCATCGTCAGCAGTCAAATCCATAACCTTGAGGCTCGGATCTATTACAGCCTCGTCAATATACCCGCTGTTATCGTCGGTGGTCACGTCTTCAACTCCGTCCATGTGCTGGTCCATGTGCTGGTCCATGTGCTCGTTCTTACCATATTCCACACTAGACATCGTGACATCCTCATCCGTACAATCGTCATTTTCAGATTCTATACTCGGCCGGAGGATGTCTCCCTCATACGCGGGGAATCTCGCAACCGGCGGGGGGCCTGCCCTCACATTGATAGGAAATGGCGGATACCATGTCCGAAGATCGACTCGAATCGGAGGGAGGAATTCTGGGCTTGGAAACATTCCAGATGTCTGTATAAATTTAGGAGCATCGGCATAGCTATGAGTGCCACTTTCGATCCTTTCGGCGAGGCAATGCCTTCGAATATGAAGGTCCCGAAAGTATTTGTCAGGAAGCGTGGTATGGCACCGACGACAAAGGTTGGGAGGCTCGCTAGGCACTGGAGGAACCCTCGGGCCAGTGCCTTGATGTAATAAATGGGATGACGGAGGAGCAGACCAGCACCGCCATATGTCATTGCGTCGATACAAAGGCAGACCGGTGGTGATATCAATAGATTTGACTAAATCACTGCGGTCGATTCTATCGTAAACGAGATTGTTGATCGGGGCATTGTTGGTGGTATCATCCTCGTTGGACGTTCCAGACCAGAAGCTAGAAGTGGGGGAAGTGGAATTGCCAGCGGGCATGTCAGTTTTCGCCTACGGAGAGGGCATAGAGTGTTACCTATGGTAAACATTGTGTCGTTTTTCTTTATATGCTTTGTTGGTGTTATCTGTGTTTGTAGCGAAATGAAAGTGTTGATTCACAAGAATGTTTGGATGAGGGAAAAAAGATCAAGACAGTAGAGAGTTGTAGTTGGAAGCAGGACATCTGAGATTGGAATTGGATAGTACCCTTGATTCAGACTTCCTGATTGTATTGTTCTCCTTCATATTCAGCAAGCGCATCTATCAAACTAATCGTCCAAGGCACCTGCTCATTTTATGGTTGCCCAACCAAGGCTTTGTGTTCAAGAGCCTACAGACAGTCATTCACTTATTCACAATAGATCGAGCAAAGAACTTACCTGCGTGGAAGTGAGTCTCTGGCCGTTGTACCGCACAAGCGACGATACGAGATCTAAGAAATCAGTATGCACATTGGGTAGAAGCTCCTCCCAACTTTGACCAGGAAAGCTTGTCCAAAGCTCAAAGGGAGCGACCTTGAAGTTCTTTGCTTCAGGCCATGTCTCAGGAGTAGGAGTTCCAATGGTTTTAAAGACACTGAGAATGAGACCCAACTGGTTACCGTCCTCGTGAACGGCACGGGACTCAAATATGGGAGTGGGAGGATCGCGAAGAACTTCCGAGAGCATAACTCCTAACCCCCACATGTCGACTTCCGGGCCATAGGATTTGTTACCAAAGAGTACATCTATCGCTCGATAAGGACCCGTTCCGATGTCGAGAATCTTATCGTCGGCTGGTTCTGAGTGGATTGATAGCTCAGGGTGCCACGCTGTACCAAAGTCGGAGAGATATGCTGGACCTGTGGGAGAAGACAAAAGAATGGCAGATGGTTTAATGTCTCGGTGTATGATGCCTTGGGTGTGTATATCCTTCAGACCATGCAGGATGTCCCGAAAGATTGAACGCATAGAGTCCAGAGGTAGAGGTCCTTGGGCGAGTACATCGGCCAGAGTATACGGCATGAAAGGAAAGACGAGAACGAATCGCTGTTCCTGGTCCCGAAAGGTCTCGAGAAGGGGAATACACGGCGATCGCAGTGTCTTGAGAATCTTTGCCTCGCGTTGAGGATTATGAGGCTCGATATCCTGGTACGTCACAATAACCTTGAGAGCTTTGTCGTCCGAACGATATACCTCTGAAGTGACACCTTCTGACACGGGTCGACAGTTTTTGTATGTCCCAATCCTAATGCCAGAGTCGATCTCACTCTCTTCCTGTGGTTGCGGGGGTGTTGGAGTTGATGTCGGTTGACAGGCGAGATTATACTCTTCCTAGGCCTTGTCAGCGGTTCCGTGAGTTCTGGACCGCTACATGGCGTCGGGGCGCACCTGAGTAGAAGAGATTTGGTAGGCGGCCTGTTCAATGGCGATGGCCTCACTCATGCTAGAAGCAGATAGGGAGTCTTGACTAGGGGTAAAAGTCAGCCTTGTTGGTAGATGTCAAGGGTTCGAGTTACATCTTTTGGATTGTCTCATAGCGTTGAGACATGGTTAGAGCTGCTTTCCATTCTGGGAGTGCCATTGTTGATGAGGTGGTGTATCTGTGTACAACTTGCAGGGTTCTACTGGTTGCTCAATTGAAGGATTTGGGTATGGTACGAATCGCTGTCAAAAGTCTGGAGCATGACATTCAAATTTCCGGTAAAGATCAGCCCTTTGACCAGGATGTCTCAGGTTCTTGGTTTTGGTTTCTGTTAGAAAACAAGAGGCCCGCAATTTCACAAGTCAGAAACAAGGCCAGGCATGACGAAGGAAGCAGGGGGTGATATTTTATGCCAATGTCAATGCCATGCCAATGTCTTGAGGATACCAATTGTCAAGATGGCAATAGATGTGAACCGTAGAATGAGTTGGTCTGGGTGTCACGATTGAATCCATTGACTTTACATTAGACATATTTTGACAGCTACAAATACCGAGGCTACTTCCTATAATGAGGTCATGTTTATTTGTGTCCTCGTGATTTTGCCCATCTCCAATAGAGCAGGAACCCACTAAACAGGAGCTAAACTCAGCCAACCATTAAACGTTGCTTGAACAATTCCTCAAGCTCCACCATCCCTAAATCGAGCTACCCCAGCCCAGTCCAACCCAATTCAGTACCAACGCCAGCCCTGTCTTGGTCTTGTCTCTGCTCAATCCAACCTCTTCTCTCCTCTTCTACTTTTACCTTAGTCCTTTTAGCCGTTGTCACTCCCGGCCAAGGCATTCTTATTATCACTACCTTGTCACAGCAAACTCTTCTTCCCTCCAACCTCGAGCCATCTTGAATCTGGACACTTTTGTCACTCTCACCCCGAATCATCCGATCATCTCTACCATCGACTGTTTACCAACAAGGTACAACTCGAGGCCTACGTACATCGCAAAAGAAGCTCCTCCTACATTTTCGTCCCTCCGAAGCTCGACCAAAACCCCTCTTGTTCGACGAACCGCAATGCGCATCACCTCTTGGAGCGATTAATACCATCATTAATGCATTGTTACCTCCTCCGCACATATTTATAATTTTAATATCCTTTTGCGCCGTTCATCATGGAGGATATGGCCAGGGCCGAGTATCCCGCCATGTTGGTGAGTCAGTCCCTTTCCTCTCCATTGTTATCGCCATGAGCGACAGGAACCCAATGGAAACACTGCTTGATTGACCTCCAACTGACTCCTTGCGCATAGGCAGCTCTCCAACCCGGTCAGGCGGTTCAAACCCTCACCGAACGAATGAAGCGCATGACCCGCGTCAACAACGAAGTCGCCGACTGGCTCCAGGTACGACAACCAACAATGACTACATCGCTGCGAGTCGTCGACATCCGCTAATCAATTTCATACAGGAGCGCCGTCGCGTGGAGGAGCAATACGTCCAGGGACTAAAAAAGCTCACCCAATTCAAGGTGCCAAACGCTCAATCAGAGCTGGGGTAAGTCTACTATTCCGTGGCATTGACGTCGCAATAAGCTCACAGCTGCTCTAGTGTTTTCCAGGCGCCGTGGAATCGGATTATAGACTCGACTGAGAGCATCGCCCACTCTCATCACCAACTCGCCGATCGAATCGAGAGGGACATCGAACACCCGCTACGAAACTTTTCCAACCGAAAGGACTTTCAGAACATGAACACCATGTCCAACAACTTGTCGGCCATGGGCAAGGACCTTGAGGACTCGCAAAACGCTGTCGACAAGCTCACTAAGAAGGGGGGTCGGGCAAACACTTCCAAGGTCGAGAGTGCTACATCCAAGCTCGAGTCTGCTACTGGGCAATGGGAATCACAGGCACCTTTCATCTTTGAGTCTCTCCAAGCTCTTGACGAGTCGCGTGTCAACAACCTGCGAGATCTTCTCACACAGTATCAGACGCACGAGTCCGATTCGGCCCAGCGCGTGCAGGAGAATGCTATGGAAACACTGGCACTAATGCTCGAGATTAATACCGAAAAAGAAATCGAATCCTTTGTGCATAGAGCTACGGCTGGTAAAGCGAAACTTCCAACCCGAAACTCGACGCGCCAGTCATCGTTTGCTGGCACCACACCTTCGACGCCAGTACCTCCAAGCACCGCCGACAGCGCCAATTTGCCAGCTCAAAGCGCCCACACTGCATCTCCTGCTCCAGTTACGGCCCCGACCTCTTCCCACGCCGGCGATGATGATATGAGCGAAACCTCGATGCCTCAAGAAAAGCCAGGTACGCAAATTGACAGAATAAAAACGAAACCAACTAACAAAACATAGGAGGTAAACTGCGCCGCCTCGGTACAATGTTTGGTGGACGTAGAAGACAGAGTATGCACGCCGGTTTCGGTCAGCTTTCTCCTGGAAAGTTGGGTCCCAGCTTCGGAAGATTGGGAACGAGCCACAGCCAAAATGATCGAGGCCCTTCTCCTAGAGCTTCCTCCAACAATCTCCAAGAGCACCAACGATTGTCATCTCTAGCAGAAACCCCTGACATGCCGCGGGTACCTGATGGCGAAAACGACACACCCAAGCCAGACGCGCACGAGAATACGAACGGAACGTCACACAATGAAAATCTGCTCGACAGCCCGATTCCACAGTCGGCTGGGGGCATCGTTAACGGCAACCACGAACTTGACCTGTCAAATGTTCAGCCACCTCCTGGCCCTCCTCCGTCGCACAAGCAGGAAACCCCCTCGGCGCCTCAACCAAACGCAGCCAAGGATTCGGACGGATTCAACGTTCCGCCTCCCATGAACGACCCTATTTCCGAAGCTCAACGGGAGGCTAAGCAAGAGTCTGGCGAAGATCCTGATCAGTTGCTCAAGGTCAACATCCAGCAGACGCCTGTCGAAGACGAGGATCCCGACGCCAAGTTAGCTGCTCTGTCTAGTGTGGCCAATAGCCTCAAGCTTGGACCGGCTACTCGTCGTAGTGGTACAGTTAGGGGACGTCGTGATGTGCGTCATACCATGTACGTGCCGCCTCCTAATCTGCCAGAGAGTGGCACCGATTCCCCTATGAGTGCTCTAGCAGCATCTCCAATTCTTGCGCCATCTACATCCAAGGGAAGTGCAGTTGCTGCACTGGCGTCCGAGGCCAGCATTGCTGGTACTTCCGATACGCAGTCGGTGAGGTCTGGTAACTCATTGGGCGGCGGAAACCATCCTCAGCACGCTCAAATGACTGCTCCTGGACTCAACTCATCCATCATTGAGAGCGTATCTGCTGTATTTGAAGATGGTGTCATCAAGTCGGCGTCTATCACTGGTGAAGTTGCATTCGTGAATAATCCCAGCGACTCGGGTGATGCTAAGAGTAAGTCAACCCCTTTGTGCCTCCTTCACCACTAACATACCCAGGCTACGAAACCATCCGTATTAACAACTTTGCGTCCCTCGAGCGCATTGGCCCTAACCGCATCTTTGTGCAAAACTCATCTCCTGACCACCACGATCAGTTCAATCTTGATGTATCTCACCTCACCAAGAATGCCACCGCATTTTCCTACCGAGTATTCTCCGAGGAATCCGAAGCTTCAGCATTGGCCGAGCATGCTCCTCTACTTCTAAAGCCTGCATGGAAGCCTCAGGGAGACAAGCTTGGCTTGTTACTACAATACCAGCTTAACCCAGCTTCCAAGATTACCGCCCCTGTATCACTGCACAACGTGGTCATTGTCGCAAAATACGAAGGCAAATCAAGCGGCGCCCAGACAAAGCCTGTAGGAATACACCTCAAGGACAAGCACCTCGTCTACTGGCGCATCGGTGACCTCACTCTCACCAACGAGCCCCAGAAGATCGTGTGCCGCATCATCGGCTCAGAGGGTGCAGAGCCTAAGCCGGGTCATATCGAAGCCCGATGGGAACTCACAGCCTCGGGCGACCAAGCTGTTGGAAGTGGTATTTCCATCTCTCGACTTGACGAAGGCAAGGGCAAGGGCAAGGAAGTCTCTGATGACGATCCTTTCGCCGACGACAGTGCGAGCACAGAACAGAAGTGGGTAGATGTGCCTGTGTCAAGGAAACTTGTCAGCGGCAAATACGAGGGGCGATAAAAGGATGGGCTGTTGAATATTACCACGTGCATGGATAGAAGCCAGAAATACGTTTCTCGGCGGCGCATTGAATAGCGAGCGTAAATGGCTTGTTCGGGGTGAAACCTTTTTCTTCACTCTTTTGCTTCCCCTTTGTTCCTAATGTCTCTTTTTCGTCATATTTTCTTTGTATTCGCATTCATGTTTTTGGACAAATACAGGATATTTCACATGGAGAAGGGTGTATGTATGTATGGACTTGCACAAATCCGTATAGCTATATATATGGCAGATGTGATCATCAAGAAGGACAATATGTCCAAAGTATTTTGTTTCATTTCGCTACGTCTATATTCATCTTTGGCTGTCTGTCCCTTGTGAACCTAATACTCCAAAATGACGCTTGTCTACCTCTTCATGGAAGATTCGCTTGGTGTAGGGTTTTTCAGTCTGACTTTTCTGACTTATCGGAGAGTTGTTTTGTCTTTTTGCTCATTTGATCCTTCTTATACTTGGAGTACTTCTCGCCCAAGTATCGCACTGTTCTTGAAACACCACCCATCAAAAGTCCCTTGACACTCTGCACTGTACTCGGCCAATTCACCGTCTGCTTGATAGCTACGCGCACCGTCTCGTGAAGTTTCTGGGGTTCATCAGTGGCAATGCGACGCTCAAAGTCACCTCCCTGCATCTTTTTCACGGCGGTGCCGTCGTTATCCGTAGAAGCCTTCATGAGCTCGTTGAACTCTCCACGAGGAATGCCAAATCGCTTCTGGTACTGGAAGTAGAGACGTGATCGGAAGGCCTGGGGCAGGCGTCTAACCATGTTGCCGCGACGCACAGGGTCCATATCCTGCTGGAGTCCCTTGTTGGGATCCGGGTTCATGATCCAATCCGTGTCGTCGATGCGGCAGGGTCCAGTAAAGTCGACGTTGGGGAGTGTCTTGACGAGCGGTGCGTATAGGCGGCGGAAGTGAACGATGTTGTTGTCCACAATGTTTGTCACCTTGCTCTTGTTCTCTGTAGGGAGAGCCATGCGGGGGTCACCTAGGTAGCTAAGACCTGCAATGGTGCTGTATAGCTCGACTTCTGTAAAGTTTGGAGGTAGGAGGAGTAGAGCGGTTCGCAGAGCAGCGATGAGGTTGTGCTGGTTGGCTAGTCGGACACGAGGATGATCGCGAAGAATCTTGACTGGCTTTTGAAGACGACCAGCTAGATACAAGCTATCCCAGGAAGAAAGATCATGGACAAGGTTGTCGATACTCGTTACACCGTACTTGATGAGCATACCGTTGACCTCGACGAAGGGGTTGAAATAGACGCCAGCACCCCAATTCTGCACGCGCGACACAACGCCTGAGCCCAAGGAGGCAAGGCCAGAGTAGTGATGACGGTTTTGCTTCATGTTGATCGAATGCCAATGCTCAACGTGCGATACACCAAAGATAAAGTCGAGCACCTTTGGCGAGCCCTTTTGCGACTTGATGAGCGCCTCTGGGGGATTCGGATGGACAGCTCGAAAGTCGGACTCGGATATGCTGGCCTTGGAAGCTGACTGGGGAAAGACACCAGAGCCGTATGCAAAAGAGTACATTATAGGCGCGTTGAACTGGCGCAGCATGAGGCGCAAAGCTTCCTTGAGTTCGTAGTTGATGACCATGTGCTGGTTTGCGCCAAAGAGACGGTGCGGAAGATCGTTGAAGCTGCTGATCTTTGTGTCGAGGTCTTCCCATTCCGTGCTAAAGATGTTGAGCTTGCTGGCTTTGGGTTCCGAGGATGCGCTGCTTGCGATGGATTCATCCGAACTTGCCGAGCTGGTGGTGGAAGAGGGTTTTGACGAGTCGGAGTACCATCTTGGTGTTGAGTTTAACAGGTATTGTTGTGTTGCGTTTAGTTGGCGCTGGTAGAGTGGGAGGAGGCGGAAGTGAGAGGATCGGAGGGTCGTGGCTCGGATGGTCGCGGAGGACTATATGAAGCTGTTAGGGAGGATGGTACGATGGAGGGGTACATGGGAGCTTACCCTGAGGCCAATTGAGGCCATGGTTGGGGATACAAGGTATGGAGAGGTCCTCAAAGATGTCGAGTATTTGATGAAAGCTATTGATGTGTGGAAAGTCTTGATAGAGTAGCAGGAGATACGTCGGCGTTGAAAGATGCTGGTGTCTAAGCTACCCGGAATGCTCCATTCGCAAGAGTAAAAGATGGGTCAGAAGTGGTGACAAGACAGGTCCAATGCGTCAAACGATAACAGTGACCCTCTCAACAACCCCGATATCGAATCGACGTCAGTGGAGCATATTTTTGTAAGCGATGAATGGTAACTCGGTGATCGTCGGGTCTGACGATATAGGCTTGACCATTCGAAGCTATGAAGCTGTAGAAAATAGATCAAAGTGGGTCACGAGAAAAGGAATGTGGGATGACCAATGAAAGAAAAGCTTCATCGTTACGGGCCAGGGTCCCCTCCATCTTTCTCACCAGGCACTGCTACGTCACTGGACGATTCGGAACTTGGCAGCTTGGGAGAAGAGAGGAACGTTTCAGGAACATTCTTAGTGGGATGCGTCATTGATTGGAGAGGCAAGCTAGGCAGGGATATTTCTGCCGAGGTATTGTTGGTGTTTCGATGGCATGGCTGTGGAACAGAGTGCTAAGTTGCCGTGTTGAAGCTGGTATCAAACTTTACAAGTCTTACTAGCAGGGCTGACAGTTTGATTGATCCCATTGATAACGGCAGCCACTCTTTAATCTATCAACCACATTGTATTTAGCCGCTTGACACTGGAGCTCGTGGCTGAACTATTGGGAGTGACGATGGCATCTACCCTACAACACGATCTCGTGATGCAATCAACATTGATTGAGCATCCAGATATCTATTACAAGGCACTTCTAAAGCTTACCATTGCAATTCTATATCCTAAGCGCATAGACTATTATATACAGCTACCATTTCTTCAGTGACACCTTGACTCAAGGGCCTTGGTATCACGTGACAGCGTAACCCGCTGGTGATCTAAACAAAGCATTCTGCGACCGCGATTTCATCACGCATCAAACTATCTACCAACCAATACAATGCGCGCGCACACGCCCAACGACAAAGATGGGCGTGGAAGCCGCAAACCATCTGTGACAAATAACAGATTCAGGGCCAGTACTTCCAACATTGATCGTCCGCAAACGTCGCTGCGAAACTCCAGGGTAAGTCAACATTCAAAACAAAACAAACAATGCCAATTGTCTAACCGCGAATCATCAGCTATCTTTTCGTGCAAGCACACAACCGTCTTACAACCTCCTCACCGGCGAATCTAGCCTACCTCGTCCCGCCTCTCGAACAAGTCTAGCCCCAGAATCCGTCCGTCCCAGCTCGCGCGAAAGTCATAAGGAGAACATGCCGCCTCCTGAGGCAGACGAGTCTGAAAAGGACAAGCGTCAGATGGAAGCGTTGAAAGCAGAGATAGGAACCCTGCAATATCGCCTGCAGACGACCGAGCAAGAGAAGGAGATTGCCTTGTCGACAAGCAACAGCAAGGTTGAACAATCTCGTAGGGAGACTCAAGATGAAGTCCAGAAGCGCCAAGCTGCCGAGGCCGAACGCGAGAAAGCGGTTGAACAAGCCGAAGCTCTACGAAAAGAATTGGAACAAATCAAAGAGTCGGTCGAGGATGATAAGAAGAAACTAGAACGCAAGGCTCGTGACGCAGAGGATGAGGCCCGCTTGCTTCAGGATCAGCTTGAGGATCTGTCTGCTGCCAAGGACGAAGCTGCACGAATCGCCGACCGCAAAGCCACCGACATGGAGATGCAGATTGCAGCTGCGCAAAAGACAGTCAAGGAACTTGAACAGGAGAGCGAGCAGCGGGAGAATGCTCTGCAACAGACACAAGCCCAATTGGCCGAGAGGGATGGACAAATCGCAAATCTGGAGGCGGATGTGTTGCGACTCAAGGCACAAAGCGGCGATGCCGAGACGATGGAGATTATCAGACAGGAACTCACAGAACAAGTCCAGCACATCCGCAAACTGGAATCTACGAACCGCGATCAGCTGTCCGAGCTTAAACATCTACGATCATTGAGCAAAGCAGTCGAAGTTGTCGAAGAGGAGAAGCGAACCCTACAGCGAAGACTCGAGTCTGCGGAGGTGATTGAAGCAGAGCTTGCCGAAGCCCGCATTCAGCGACAGCGACTTGAGGATGAGCGATTGGCCTGGTCTGCGTACCTTCAGAATGCCGCCGAAACCGACGAATCCGAATTCGACTCACCAGAAGCTGTCGCGAGAGCTTTGGTAGAGGAACGTCTCAACAACGCATCTTTTGTCGAGAAAGTAGGCCAACTACAAGCAGAGATGGCTTCGGCACAGAACACGATCCAGTCTCTGAATGACGAAAAGGCACAATTGAAGAGCGAAGTCGAGAAATCCAAGAGCGCGGCCAGCGCAACCAATACCGACAAGGCTCGCATGCGTCTTGAGCGACAACGTGTTATGGCTGTCAAAGAGGTGGAATACCTTCGTGCTCAACTCAAGACTTTCGACACTGAGGACGAGACGCTTCAACCTGAGCAATTTGACCAAGCCCGGGCACAACGGGTCCAAGAGCTTGAAGATCTTGTTGACCAATACAAGAAGGAGGTCCAAACGCTACATGCCGAGCTATCATCTCTCGAGCCTTCATCAACAGGCACCCCTCAACCGGTTACAGGCAGCAAGCGATCGAGAACGGAGGATGACAGCACTCAAGAACAGCTTGGACAGCTCACAAGAAAGAAGCGCAAGCTGGAAGAGGAGTTGACAAAGGCCCAGAACAAGATTTCTCTACTAGAGAAGGACTTGTCTACCAGCCGCGAGCAATTAAAGGCTGCCAAGCAGTCAACACAAACACGTGTCTTGTCACTCAAGTCAAACCCAACATCAGACTTTGAAGCGATCAAGCGGTCAACCCTCAAAGCCCTAAAGAAGGAGAATGAGGAACTCCTAGCCACACTGCGCGGCAAATCATCATCCCCCATGATTCCCACGTCGGTCCTTGCCGCCATGGAGCGTGAAATCACAGCAGCCAAGGCGGAAACAGCATCAGCCGAGAAGCGTACTCGACGTCTGAAAGAAGTCTGGGGCTCCAAGTCTCAAGAGTTTAAAGAAGCCATTTTCTCTACGCTTGGCTGGACCGTGACATTTATTCCCAACGGCAAGATGCGGGTTGAGAGCACGTTTTACCCATCGCAAACGGACGAGCACGAGAACTCGATCGTATTTGACGGTGAGCGCGGCACGATGAAGGTCGGTGGCGGTCCACGAAGCGATTTCGCAAGAAGGATAAGCGATCAGATTGGGTTCTGGGTTAGGGAGAAGGGGTGCATTCCTGGGTTTCTGGCTGCGCTGACGTTGGAGTTTTACGAGGAGCATAGTAGAGCGGCTAAGTAATGGGATGGGAGTGATGATGAGACTTAATACCCTTGTACAATGACTTGTTTATGGAGCATGCATATAGAGGAGGAGTTGAAGCTATCCTGAAATATACTGGGATTTCCTTAACATAATCTTAGCCTTGGATATTGATAACATTGAAGCCTTATCATTATACTTTGCCTCATTAACCGCAATCCACTTCCAAGCACACAGAACATGGTTCAACGGCAGGCACGGGAATAGCAAATCCGATATAAGCCTCAAAATCTAGTCTAGTCTCCACCAGGAGAGATCCGTTGAGCCGCTTGATTTACGTTATGAAAGAACAGGGGTCTTGCCATTCCCGACGTGTTTAGTTATTGGAGTAACGTAATTGATGCGATAGGTGTTTGTTGTCGAATCAATTGATGCAAGTACTCAGGAGGAATTGACAGTTGTAAATTACAGCATGTGGCTCTGAATCTACAGTGGCAAAGTACCTGTCGAACCACTAGAAACCGTTTTTCGGTCGGGCCGAAGACTTGTTTCGAGAAAAGAGATCATTACTATCAATCAAGATCGACATTTCTGTAACTAGAGAAATGCCTTTTTTCAACCGTAGAAACACTATCTTTCTACTTGCTATTGACCCCTTCTGTCAAGGACTCTTGTCCAATTCCTTGTGGAGTGTCAAGTCTCTCCAATTCACTTCTTGGATTAACATCTCCACATACAATCTCTAGATAACCTCACCCAGTCCAAACCCTTCCCCATGGAGATTTACGTAAAGAAACAAAGTCAACACCCGGGGAAACAAGCCATCCCCCCTTTTGGATCGTGGAGATTTTCTCACCGTCGATAGTGAAATTTCTTCCTTTCCCATATCGTAAAAAATTGCAGAGTCAGAAACCATGTAAAAAATTGGGTGGAACCACTAATGGCGTTTTTTTTTACTATGGGGCGAAATAGAACCGGCTTGAATTCAACAAAGATCCTTTTTATAATGGGGCCAAAGTAGCCAGACTTTTTTTCCTTTCTGTCCCTTTCGTCTCTTTGTGTTTTGTCATTCATTCTGGGTTTATATCCAGATCCATCAAAATCATGGCTGTTGAAAAAGTCACTAGCGATGCCCCCGTTGTGGGTGAAAAGGGTGTCGTGAGAGATGTCGACGAGAGAGCTCCCGTTGGCAAGGAGACCTTTACCGCTACAGGAGAGGAGTATGAGCAGGAGGATTTCATGACCAGGACAGGCTTGAATGCAAAGTCGTTTACCAGAAAGCATTATGGCTTGGGTCTTGTTGAGCTGGATCGCAAGATGAAGCCTAGACATCTTCAGATGGTTGCTATCGGAGGATCTATCGGTGCTGGATTCTTTGTTGGTTCTGGTTCTGCTCTGAGCAAGGGTGTAAGTGAGATAAGTCTCTTAAGGAGGTTACAAAACTGACTGTTTGTTTAGGGCCCTGCTACCTTGTTCATCGACTTCTTCCTCGTCGGAGTCATGGTCTTCAACGTCGTCTACGCAATGGGCGAATTGGCCGTCATGTATCCCATTTCTGGCGGTTTCTACACCTACGCAGCACGCTTCATCGACCCTGCATTCGGCTTCGCAATGGCCTGGAACTACTGCCTTCAATGGGCCGCCACGCTTCCCCTGGAACTAACAGTCTGCGCCATCACCATCCAGTACTGGGCCCCTGATTCGAACCCGGGTATCTGGATCGCCGTCTTTCTCATTGCTATCATCATTCTCAACATGTTTGGTACCATGGGCTACGCCGAAGAAGAATTCTGGGCTGCTTGCTTCAAACTCACGTCTATTTCCATCTTTATGATCATCGCCCTCGTGCTCGTCTGCGGCGGAGGACCTTCGAGCGGCAGTTACCACACGTACCAGGGATTCAAGCTCTGGCAGGATCCAGGCGCTTTCAAAAACGGCTTCAAAGGATTTTGCTCTGTTTTTGTTACGGCGGCCTTTTCTTTTGCCGGCTCCGAACTCGTTGGTCTGGCTGCAGCTGAATCTCGAAACCCAACTGAATCAGTCCCCAAAGCGATCAAGCAGGTGTTTTGGCGAATTTGCTTATTCTACATTGTTGCCTTGCTGTTTATTGGCATGCTGGTCAGCTGCAACGACGAGAACCTCTTGAGCTCGAGCTCCTACTCCAACAGCGCTGCGTCACCTTTTGTTCTCGTCGGAAAATACTCTGGCCTCAAGGGTCTCGATCACTACATGAACGCTGTCATCCTGTCATCCGTCTTGTCTCTCGGTATCGCCTCTGTGTACGGAGGATCTCGCACGCTTCTCGCTTTGGCGCAGCAAGGTTTTGCTCCCAAGATCTTTACGTGGGTTGATCGCGCTGGTCGACCTTTGCCATCTGTTGGTTTTATTATTGCGTTTGGATGCCTTGCTTTCCTCAACCTTGATGCGGCCGGCCCTGTTATTTTTGACTGGCTTTTGGCTTTGTCTGGTTTGGCTATGCTTGTTTGCTGGGGCTCTATTTGTCTTGCGCATATCAGATTCCGAGCTGCGTGGAAGTATAATGGTCATACCCTTGACGAAATCCCTTTCAAAGCTATTGGTGGCGTTTATGGATCGTGGGTTGGTTTGATTTTTGTTGTTGTTATTCTCATTGCCCAGGTAAGTTTCTTATATCTATCCTTTGAACACTCTAACGCGCCACAGTTTTACGTCGCCATTGTAGCACCAGTGGGCGAGTCAGGCATGGGAACAGTTGAAGATTTCTTTATGCAGTATCTTGGACTCCCCATTGTTTTGGCTTTCTGGGCTGGAGGCGTCATCTGGAAGCGAACGAGCTGGATCAGCATCGACAAGATTGATATCGACACGGGACGACGTGAACACGACTGGGATTCTATCAACGCTTGGCGAGCAGAGCTTGCTACATTCCCTTGGTGGAAGCGATTGATGTACACGCTGTTTTAGATTTGTGGACGGATATGATTGAAAGATTTAGCGCTGAAGAATTACGAAAAGTTTTGGATTTCAACACGAATATGAGAATTTGATGATCTCGAGTATGAATGGATGTTTACAAGGAGTGGATTTAATTCAGTTTCAGCCCTTATAATAAGGCCTTTGTCATGTGGTTGAGACGTTGTTTGTCTTGGACAAAGGATATCAAGTTCAAAGTCTTGAATCGCAGCACATTTTCATGGCCGTATTCAGAGTACAATGGATGTTTTCTATAAAAGTGATGGACCACCCTTACGGCTACTGTTCTGCAAAACACCAAGTTGTACATGTTTCTCACACACCATCTTTGATTAAACACACACAATGGATTCAGACGGCGACACCATCATGGGCGGTATGGAGACACCCCGATTCACCCGGCAAGCGAGACGTGCAGCTCCTACAATTTTTTTCATTCTTGAGACTGACAAGCAAAGAAAGCGAGTCGAGAAGAAGGAGAAGAGGGACAAGAAAAGAGAAATGAGGGAGAAGAAAAGAGATGTTGTTGGGTGAAGTAGACTTACTACTGTAGGCCTCGTTGATTGTGCCCAGCTGGTCTGAGGCGTTTGCTTTCATTCACAGGAAAATGCAGCACTTGCATGATTACATTCTGTTCCAGCCTTTACAATAAAGTCTTTGTCTTGTGGTTGACACAAAGGGTATTATCAAGTTCAATCGAAACGCAGCACTTTTCGTACAGAACATGGCCGTGTCCAGAAGACATCGAACAGATCTTGTTCGCAGCTAGAAATTGTATAAAAGTTACGACCTCCAATAGATTCAATGCTCTACAAAACACCAAGCTGTACGGATTTCTCACAACACATCATCTCCAACTAACCACAAAATGGATTTAGACGGCGACACCACCACGGGAACTTCCCACAAGGTATCATCTGCGACTAACCGCAAGATTGATGCAGACGGCGACACTATCATGGGAGGCATGGACTCATACCTCCCTTTCACCCAGCAAGCTACAGCAGCTCTACTCTTTCACTTGCACAAATCTACCAAGCTCTTGGCTGACCTGAATCCACAGATACCATCAACAGCCTACGAGGAAAAAGAAAGTCACGTAAAAGCGGTGCTTGACAATATCAATGCCCAGATTCTACGATATCACGATTCTGGTAAGTCTAAACAGTGTCGCAAGGCCTCTGCCAGTGCTGACCAAGAGAGCCAGGTAACTCCTAAAAAAGTCGATGTCCGTGAGGGCCGCAAACCATATCGAGTTGAGAAGAGAATCGACAAGAGAAGCGAAAAGACAAGACTGGGAATGATAGCGGCCGAGTATTATCTATACTGTAAGTCTCGTTGATTGTCGTCCAGCTGGCGGAGGCGTTGGAGAAGGATTATCTTTTATCCACAATAATAGTGATTGTAAATGCTTGCGAAACACAAGATTACGAGCTAGAATCTCGTCTGTAAATTTTAGGAATATCAGATATGCTAAAATGCTAGCAAGTATCGATCAACGTTCTGTGTATGTGTTTGACTTGTCATCGGGTATCAGAAAGATTGGTCGCCGGGAGAGTGAGACATGAAATATTGGGCCAGTTTATGCTACTCTAGATAAGACTTGGGCTGTTTATTCTTATACTCTCAAGTTCAGAAGTTAACTTTTCTGGTACTCACCAGCTTGACCAGATGAACCTGATAGGACCGGAGCTTTTTTATGAGTTTGATGTGCTTGAGAGGAAAGATATAAAGGACCTTCCTGTTCAGGAACTTCGCCTAATCATACATAGCATGCCTCTTTCTTGGCATCAACACGATGTCACAAAGGAATGCATCACTTGCGTGATTATACAGATCTTTTCCTGACAAAGTAGGTTATCAAGTTAAACTCCATTTTATATGCAACTTACTTATCATATCCTCCGATCATTATTCCCATATTCGTCTTTCGGAGATAATAATGGTCTCCGGTAAAGGCGGGGTCACTTCAACTCAGCAACTTATAAACCATCAACCGTAAATCAAAATGGAAGAGCCTCACAAACCTGAAAAGTCTCCCAAAATGAGTGAAGTAGCACACTCCAACGTTGTCGTCATCGGCGGAGGCATAGTCGGCGCCTCTATCGCCTGGCACTTGTCCTCCGAAACCAACGTTACCGTCATAGCAGAAGACATTGGCGGCGTGGCAACACCCAACTCATTCGCCTGGATCAACGCGGCATCGACAGACAAAAAGTTCTACTATGACTTTCGTCTTCGCTCTATGAAGCGTTGGAGGGAAATTGAGCAAGTTATCGACTCACTTCCGATTCACTGGGGAGGTACAACTACGTGGGACAAATCACCCGAGGAACTTGAATATGAAAAGGGAAACGCTTCAGCTTGGGGTTACGATGTTATCCGTGTTGATAAAACAGAGATTGCCGAGATTGAACCTCATATCGAAGAGAGGATTCTGCCGGAATGGGGTCTTGCATATGCACAGGAGGGAGCTCTTGAGGCAGAGATAGCGGCCCGTCAGATGATTTCTCAAGTCGAAGAAAGAGGAGGAAAAGTCATCGAAGCCAGAGTCAAATGCTTCACAAAGACTGATGGTCGTGTCAGCGGTGTTGTTTTGGACTCTGGAGAAACTCTTGTTGCTGATCACGTCGTGGTTGCTGCTGGTATGGGCAGTGTCGCATTGCTTGCATCGGAGAACATCAAACTACCCCTCGAAAGCTCAGAAGGTCTCTTAGTAAACACAAAACCGACGTCCAAAAAATTGATCAATGGAGTTATCAACGCCCCAGAACTTCACGTCCGTCAAACAGTCGAAGGAGCAATTCGCTTCGGCTCCAGTTACGCGGGTGGTGATTTGGGCGACGACGCGGAAAAGCAAGCTCGCGAACTCTTTACCAAACTACAAAAGTCAGTTGTCGGCGGAGAAGAACTTGAGTACAGTCACTACACTGTCGGACACCGAGTTCTGCCGGAAGATGGTCTGCCTATTCTTGGAGAGACTGGATTGGAGGGGCTTAGTGTTGCTGCTATGCACTCTGGAGTTACGAATGGTGCTCTTGTTGGTGAGCTTTTGAGTAAGCTGATTTTGACGGGCGAGAAGGATCCTATTTTGGACGACTTTGGACTTGACCGGTTTGAGTGAAAGGATGGATTATTATTTACGTAGCCAGTGCATGATTGACTAGCTGTCAGTATGGTATATTTACTCTCAAACTCGCTTGAGTTATATATAATGTTCAAGTCAAATAGGAGGAAAATATCTACAAGAGTATTACTCAACTGCCACCAAGCTGGCATCGTCGACATAAAAGCTCAAGTGCTCACATAGACCCCTAACAGCAACACTAACACCATTATCCAAGTGAGCCTGATTCCACGAGCAAGTCACTGATGCCAGAACCCATTCATTAAGAGGTCCTGCAATCGATCCAGTGTTGAGATACCCAGCTTGTGATCCGGTACCCGCGTCACACGACACGAACCGGTTAAAACAGCTGGATGCAACTGTCGTTTTGACATAGACAGAGAACGTATACGGTTTGTCAGCCTCAATCAAGGAAGCATCAAGGACTTGTCGGAAGCCAATGTCGGCAGGACCTCCCGGAGAGGCGCTAATGTAGCCAGATTGGCTGCCTCCGTGGGCTTCCGCATTCGAGAGAGCAGGGTTCCCGAAATCTCTAGATGCTACCCAAGGCGCGATGGTACCATCTTCGAAATCAGCGTTGCGAAGCAAGTTGGATGGCTGCTGAGGGACGTCTGATGTCGTCGTAGAGGGTTCGGCGGATGTTGTTGTTGTGGGCTCGCTGGTGAATTCAGAGGTGACGGCACTCTCGGAAACAGTGACTGGCTGAGTCGTAGAAAGAACAGGCTCTTCGGTAGTAGTGACGACAGCGGTTGCTGAAGAAGCAGAAGGTTTGCAAGGTGATGCCAAGGCTGACGAGCACAGAGCTAACAGGTGAATGAACCTCATGATGTAGAGTGTAATGGAAGCCTTGTAAACGAGTGAAAGACTGTAAGAGTGCAAAGAGTGAGTAGAGAAGCAAAAAATAAAGAAGACCAGAGACCGACTTTAAACCAGCTAGAAGCTATAATCAGAGCGTCCAGAATAAGCCTAGCCTGATAGACTATTGACTTAGCCGTTAGAACTATTGAATGTCACGCTGAATAGGGCGAATAGTGTCACTCCATGTTTTCATCAGTGGATAAGGCGGAAATTGCATCTGAAGAACAAGTTAGTTCTAGACTTGGACAGGTAGCAAGGGTAGCTGAGTATGATATTTCATACCAAGACTTCCAACCAAGCTTCAGAGCATCACCGGTGGGTTCAAAGGCAACGACAACCTTATTTCGAATGGTATCGCCCTCATTATGCCTATGCCGAGGGCGAGGTTGCTCTGCTCGCGTGAGATCGTCTGTTGGCGTAGATTCAACCTTGTGCCACACAACCGGATGAAATGAGTTCAATTCTGAACCTACGTGACTGAGGACCCTTGTGATATCTAGTATTACGAGGCCCCGATGTTGACTCTGTCATCCGAGGCAAGGCAAAGCGTTGGTGTAGGCAGAGGTCTTCTTCCTTTGCCTCTTCTTGCAGTGAGGTTATGATCCATTTTTCGAGGTACAGCATTTTTCCTTCAGTTGCTTATAGGGCATTTCTCACTGACCTTTAGCGCTATCTTCGCTAGCCAATGGCGTGCCGAATTTTACCTTCCTAACCAATTAATCGCTACCTTAAATTCATGAGCGTAGGAGGTTGGCCTTATTGTAGCGAGGCAAAGCTGGAAAGGACAGCCCAGGCAAGTTCCGGACTCTCTTGACCGGACTGGGAATTGAAACTTCTGCAGAGCTTGATAATACTGTATGAAGTCCTTGGCCGGATGTCAGATTCCCAAGCTGACAGGCTAATTGGGGGGCCATCCCAAAACGAAGAGTTGGCTGCTCTTCGGAATAAAGCTGAGACCCTTCGTGGAGAGCTGCAGGGGGCTGAAACAACAGCTGATGGCCTAAAACGGGCTTTGACGGTCAAAGATTCCGAAAGGCATGACTGGATGGAAAAGTACAAGGTCATGGAATGGGAGGAACAGCAATCATCCCGGTTGTCTACACAGGCCAGACGTGGCTTGGAAAATGCAAATGACAAGACTGCCAAACTTGAGGCTGATCTTGAAAATCAATGTCAAGACATCTCTCGCGAGATGCCTGCTTTAAGTACCTTGTCGATAAAGTTGTATATGAAGGCTACGTTAAGGAGCTTGGCCTAGATAAGCATCAGCACTCTTGGCCCTGGGTAAACGAGTGAAGGACCCGATGTCGATCATGGTTCACATTTGCTGGGATTAATTAGTACAATTACTTGATCCAGAAATTGGCTGCCTAACTATTGGTCTCTCGAAGTGTCATCTGTAGTGGCGTTCGTTTCTGCGATAGTGAACGAAGTTAATGTGGGGCCAGGCAACGTCTGGTAGGTACTTTTCATACCTCCCCCCAAATTCATCGCAAAGGAAACCTCGACAACAACAACAACAACAACAACAGATTTTTTTTTACTTTTTCTAAATCAAAAGAATTCCTATTACCATGGCTCGTTCTGGTGATAAGAACTCTGAGCACGGTCGCTCCAGGAGGCGAAGTGAGTCGCCAGAACTCTCTGCGGAGCAGCGGCGCAGGGCAATCGAAATATTGCATGACCAGGCGTCACATTTGCGACCCCAAGCTCAGCTATTGCAAAACTATGGGCGCAACACGTCCACCCGTGGCCGTGGTCGTGGTCGTGGCCAAGGAGGCTAAAATCCCCAAAGCTCGTCAGCTTACACTTCTACTTCTGCGAGCGCTCAAGGCAAGAGCGGGAATGGCTCCTTTTCCGGGGTTTCCAAGAAACCCAGTAAGGGCCTTACTTGGGTCCCCATGGCAAAGAATCGTGAGTACACTGGTGCGAATGGAAAGTTGTGCCATACTGTTACCAACACCTCCTTCGGGGGTAGCAACAATAATCTTTTAGCGGCCACCACCTATACAGGGGGGGCTATAAGCGGAACTGGCACCTCAAGAGACCTCGTTTAGGCTGCTCAGACAGTAATGGGTGGCGCTGGGGTCAACAGGCTCTTTTTCCACTTGGAGCCCATCAGGCGGGATCAGAGGGCCTTTAAAGAGGCCTCTACCACGTCGGCGAGGGTCACGTCCTCCCTTGGGCGCCCCCAAGGTTCCCAAGCCTCTAGAGAGGCCTGTGGAAGTCGTGTCGACAAAGTCAGGGCAGCGGTGCGTCGGCTGCGATAGCACTACGCATGCCCTGAGGGCTGCCTTTATGCTCCTGGAGGCACCATCATGGGTTGCATTTTTTGCAACACCGACACTCATAATTCCGACACGTGTAACCAGTTTGTTGCGATGTCGGATCAGCGCAAGGTTGAAGTCGTTGTCCATGAGCGAGCACGGCGTCCCGCCCTGAAAACCGCCATCAAGTGGTGGGATTATCTCAGGGAGTACATCAAACAAGATGGCAACGACTTTCCAGAGGAATTCCCTTGGTCCGAGGGGTTCGCCGCCGAAAAGGCTGAGGAAGACCAAGGCAGGGTCATCACAGCCCTACAAGAGCGCTATGATGCCAGCGGGAGCTTGGATGTCCTGCCAAAAGACCCCAAGCACTCTTCGCGGGAAGAGGTAGTGAGCTGCTACCAGGGCCTGCACCTCTGACCCAACCCGGCCTCAGAGGATCACAACATGACAGGACAGTAGAGGTCCCATCTCCCGGCATCACGTCTCTCGGCTGGACGTCAGTATGTCAGCACGTTGGGTACGCCGACATAGGGTACGTCAGCGGTTTCGATCACAGGTAAGTCTATGCCCTCTATTCATTTCAGAAACTAACAGTTCCAGGATAACAAAGTCGGCCGAAACCCGTCCCCGTCCTTATCCCCTTTCCGGCTGTACAATCGCCGATGAAGACCCCGTTATTGTGCTACCATCGATTGAGAAGTGGTACAGGTTAGGCGTTGAGTTTGGAACGTCAATGGCGACGGGCTTTTTGTTGTAAAGATAAATGGAAATTGGACCGATTGTTTGCTCAACTGTTGAACCTGCCTTGACTACACGGTGACCTTGTGATATGTAAATAAAGAATGACTTTCTGGGTTTGGTATGTGACTGGGTTGTTCAACAATACTGACAACATGCGGAGAAAAGAGCAGTAACCAAATACAACAAGCTGACTACTTTATCTGCCCCATGAATACTGTTGACCTTGAGAAACAGTAATTGGGAATGCCAGCATGTGTAGATTGCGTTCATTACAGGCTTTAGGAGTGTTCCTTCCCTGCCTGGTGGTAATCCTGGATATGCCTTCCCCGGTATCATCGTCTGCACATCACCTTCCCATCTTGCGTCTTGTCTCCTAACTTCAAAAGAACCCGATCCAGAATAATGCCCTGAGAATGTTCCAAAGACCTAAATAGAACCCTGCAAGTCTTCAAGATTGACTGGTATCAGCACTAAAATGTCGCCAGCCAGACAGTCGGTCTATAGACTGTTTAAGTTTTCGGACGATGTATAGGTCGATATTGATCAGACTAAAGAACTCCTTGATCAGCTGAAAAGCCTTACCGTGTTACTATGGTAAGATGTGGTTCCCAGCACTGATAGCTTAGATGCTGCGAGTACCTCTGGGTACAACCCTGAAGACCGTGCAATCATTCACAGGCTGGCCCGACAGTGTTGAATCATCAAACAGATGGCAGACCAGTTCGAAGAGGACGTCAAGACTGCTAAAATAGAGTGTTATAGAAGCTCTATAAATAAGTAAAGGACTATAAGAGTGTAAAGAGTTAGTAGAAAGATAGAAAATTAAAATTAAAATTAAAAACTAACTTTAAATTAGCTAGAAGTTATAATTCAAGTATTTAAAATAAGTCTAGCCTAATAGATTATTAACTTTACTATTAAAACTATTAAATATTATATTAAAAAGGGTAAATAGTATTACCTTATATTCCTTTAGTAGAGAATGTAGAAAGTATACCTAAAGAATAAATTAGTTCTAGACTTATATAGGTAGCAAGGGTAACTGACTATCATATTTCATGCTACCAAGACTTCCAACCCAACTTCAGAACATCACCGGTCGCTTCATGAGCCTCACGCTGCCAATATGAAATCGCCCTGCAATTCATGAAAGCAACAAGACCCTTCTCCTGCTCATCATCTCCCCTAGGCTCCATCCGTCGCGAGTAAATGGGATGTTGCATCGGGTCAAAGGTGTCGCCTGAGTCGATATCTATTTCCACGGGAATAGGATCAAATTCGACAACGTACATCTCACGTTTCAGGCCTTCAGGACCGCTGCAATTAAGGTTTGCATCAGCAAACATAAAGAACCAGTTGCCATAAAACCTGGTGTAATTTTTGCCGATGTCTGGTACAACCAATCCAGGAAGTTGGCCGTTCCCAATATCATCTAGATCGGAAGGCGAATATTGGAATGATGGTCCACGTCGTATCATTTCCGCGCTTTCTTTTCCCTTCAGTTCCATGGCTGTTTTGACCTTGGTGATCTGGTCCCAGATGGTGCCTCGAGACTTGATTTCGGCAACGTAGTGCGCATGACACTCCTCTGCTGTGGCGCCAGGAAGGAAGAAAAACTTATATCGAAAGAAGCCCCTGTTATCGTATGCACCACCCACTAGCTTATTGAAAAATGCACAGCCATCGAAGTCAGATGGTGCATGCGGGTGGACTATGTAGAACACCCAGGAAGCAAGAGGAGGTAATGGACAATTGCCTGCTAAAATTTCCCATGACATTAAGGCTGGTTTGCCATTATGATCAGCGAAGACACGATTGTTGGGTGTTACTATGTATTTAGGTGGCAGGTAAATCTTGGGTGGACCGTTGGGATATCTCTCCTTGGGATATCTCTCTTCAAGTGTTCGGGGCCGCGTCTTTGTTCGGACCATAGTAGCGGTGACAGTAGCGAGTAAGTTAGTTGTGAGTTTGTTGATGCAGTAGAGAAAGGGGTATGACTTTATGTGCAGGCCAGATGATTCTTGGTCTTAGGGTAAGTGGTCAAAGACGGCAGAACTTAGCATGTAGCCGTGAGCTATCACTCAACGACCAACACCGTGCCAAGGAGCAGGTCTTGCAGCTGATGGTAGCTCAAGTTCGCCTCGTATGTCGCCTCTGGAACAAACTAGCAACTGAACACTTGTTCCGCAACTTGACACTAAGGCATGACTTGGAAAGCCTAGACACCCATTTCGACTATTGGCTAAATCTCACTGACTTGGCGCACGTCAACAAATTTGCTCGCCGGGTAGCGATCGAATCTGCTCTGCAGGATTATGATGGTTCATGCTACGATGGACATTGGCCTCCATCATGGGCGAAGGAAGGCATCTGGCCCGTTTTCGAAGACTCTATAGACAGAATTATCGACATGCCCAACCTTGACGTTATTGAGATACGTTTCGCATCGTGCTGCGCCGGACGAAATGCGAATCGAGACCCTTGGGCTCCTGAATTAGAAATTGCCAATCCCGAAACAGCGGCCACACGTTTTCATACACTTAGAGCCATTGTCCGAGCCATGGAAGAGCGATCTTCCCGCCCCAACACGAGCATAATTCGCGAATTGGTCTTGCGAAATCTACAAAACATGGCATTGCCCAAAGATATCGCAGACGACCTTTTTCACAACATCCAACGGCTACACATCAAGATTACCACTGAAAATTATGGAACCGAGTATCCTGATGAGGAGAGACCTGATCTGATCCACCGGGAGGAATTGAGGGAGTTTCCCCGTTATCTACAAAACACGCTTTTACCATCGGTGGCACACCAGCTTGTCGAATTGACAATCTCTGGTAAACACTGGGGTAGTATCCCTGGAGAATTTAATGGAAAGGGGCTGACATTCCTACGGTTGAATACTCTGACGCTGGATGGTTTCGTCATCCTACGTAAGGATCAATTTGATTGGATTCTGGAGCAGAAATCTCTCACGGCACTGCATCTTCACAACTGCACTATTGCTACCTATTGTCTTGTCCAACAAACCGAGTTTGTCAATTAGGAAGTTGACTTAGAAGGTTGGTGGAAATACTATTCTCGGCCTCTTGCCCAGTTGGGCCGTGTTCGACGCGTCAAGCCTGGCTGGTATGAAAGCCGTCTTAGATGGAACACAATATTCGACATCGTTCCTGAAAGGCTTCCTTTCTTGAAAGATTTCAGTTTTGACAGGAAGCCCTGGTCAGCGTACTTTCAACTCGACGATACATCCCGGTTCCCCGGAGAAATGGAGTTACGGTATCTGGCGTTTTCAGGGCGTTGGTTCGAGCCACCGCGTCTTCACTACTACGAAAAGAGCGAACTACAGAAGAGTGTACCCGGAGACCTAGGAGACCCTGAAGAGTCACTGGACAATGCTGAAAGGCCGGATAGCCAAGCCTTGGGGAAGTTGCTGCAAACAGTTCGGGAACGACGTAATGGAAAATGAGGCTAAGTGTAGGACGTTGAACCGAGGAAGCGGGAAAGATGTACCAGCGCTGATTGTACCAGTGCTAAGCTCAGAGTTGAGGAGGATTGTACAATCAGCCCAAGGCCGAAAGAATGGAAGTGGTTCTCAAAGGATTAGACGTGTGTTCTGTGTATGTTAGAGTGATTGTTTATCGGGAGGCGTGAGCATGGCGCGAGATTTGGCCGACTACTTTGAATTTCTAACTGAATTTCCTATATCTGACACTCCTCTGAATTTATCCTTTCCCAAAAGGTGACCCAGGCCAAGACCAGTTTAGTCGTTTATGCAAATGCTAGATCAGCTTCAGTGACTATAGCTCAATAACGTGCTGGTATTTTTGTCTGATCTACTTCAAGTCCCTATTCTTTTGCAACCCGCTTGTTCAACCCTAAGGATGCACCAGTGAAACCAAACGTGGAAAAGCGTCTAACCAGGGAGGCCCCAGCTTCCAATTATTCAAATCACATGCAATAGCCTCGAATTCGGGACTAACGCAAACCTGACCACCTTCCATGGTCATGAGAGAACACCCTGGCGGCCATTTCAGCTGTAGAGATTCAAGATACATCTTGACGGAATGCCGGGATTTGATACGTGGATTTGTGCATAGAAAGTCGCGAAGGTCGGGCCAAGGGATGTAATCGATGCTCACGGGATGAGGATATGTATTCTGAACCTCGGTTGGGAGAAGCCATGGCGGCACGTCCTTGAGTGTCATAGGATCAGGATGTAAGCGCCACTGTAATCGTTAGTTCAAATTCCACAGACAAGAAGGAATACATACCCTCATAAGACGATAGGCAAAGAAATAAACCCCAAACAAAGTCTCCACACTCGCCATCTCGAAACCCTTGAGAAAAGACGTGAGAAAGCATGTGACAGCGTTGTCGCCGTACGAATGGAGCGTCATATTAGGTAACGAAGGATTCCTAGGCAGGGATCTCGCATGCAGAGGATCCTGGGGAAACGCAGCATGGGTTTCGTAAAGAATGGCGAAACTGCGGTACTCTAAACAATCGGCCTGCGAGTGATGCTGCACTCCACATCGACAATCGACGTGAGATGGTGCAGGGAATAAACTTGACATGACCTCGGCAGGTGGCATTGGCATGTCGTGTTCTGGACGAGGCGAGGCTCTACCTGGACCGTTGGATGCAGATCGCGCGGGGAAGTCCGGGGTTCCGTCGACGTTTGTGCTGGTATCCATTTCATAAGCTTCACCGGGGGGGTGGCCAGGAAAGTTGCTAGTTTGTCTTTGAGGTCTTTGTTGTTGTTGTTGATGTTGGTGTTGTTGCTGCTGCTGCTGTTGTGAGGCCATCAAGTCGGCTCCAATCTGAGGCAGTGTTCGTAATTGCGCAGATACAGTATCTAGATTCCTTCTGATCTGCGCAATATCCGCTTCCATTCTCTCCATGCGTAACTTGTGCTCTTGTCGGTTCTCTCTGTGCTTGACGCGGTCGGCTAGTCGTTTCTGGCTCATCTGAGCTTCTGTGCGAACCCGTCTTTTGGACGAGCCGCTAGGTGGAGACGCAGACATAGTACTAGTACCCTGCTATAACAGACTCAAAAAGGGAGGTGAAAGTATGTCTTGAATTGTGAATTCACTGTTCTGAGTGAGAGTTTGGTGAGTGAGTAAGTGAACGAGTTGTGAAAAAAAAGGGGCGCGTCGACGTCGACCAGTTAAATAAAAACTCGACTCTTTTTGAACCTGGTCAGGAACCAGATATAAGAAACCCCCTCTAAACTTGGCAACCCTAAAAGAGAAGAAGAGTATCTAAATTGGACACTAAGCAAGATTAGGTTTCTGTATGGGTTGGTTGGTTTGTTGGTAACTGTCAGTCAGTTTTTGGCAGGTGAAAAAAAAGGGAATGGAAAAAGGCGTTGGAATTTCTTTTCGGGTGTGTGAGTTTCTACCGTCAATCAAAACGCGGGGTAAAACACTCGGCTCTATACCTTTTTGGATCTAGCTTTACAAGGATGAGGGTGGTTTCTGTTGGGGAGGAATAGACATTTGTTGGTTGTCGACTACCAGGGTTGAGAGTTTGATTGGTCAGCCGATATCAGGAACTTGATGTCTAATTAAAGGAAAAAGATCAGATGAGATAGTCTGACGATATAATAGTGATATATCCGGTTTGAGAGTATGTATGTTGTGTATTAGCCGTGTCGACCGTTGTCAGAACTAACCCAACAAAGTAACCTAAAAGATGATCCACCCTGATCTGCAATCGATAAGACCCTATTAGCCGAGTTGACGAGAGATGATAGTCATAAGTTAATCATAAATTCCTGCGAAACTGTCATCGGCTATCTCTGCCACTGTAAAACAGACAAGGTTTTAAATTAACTTATAACGTCAGAGTTCGTCTGACAGTTGAGACGAAATAGATAAAACAAACGTCAGGTTCGTTTCAGAAAGAAACCCGTTTCAAGTTCTGCAACCACTATCACATTGCATACAGGACTATTAAGGTGGAATTATTGGCTGCCTCTTGTATTATTAGACACTGATGAAAGTCTGCTTTCTCATACGATACAAAAGCATTGACTCATCTTGGCAACCCTCACCACTTAAACTCACTCCCAGTCACCTTTTCCGAAAACTCCCATAATTTCTCAGCCTCACTACTCGAAACGGCGAGTGGCTTCGCTTCATCGATGATCTGACAATCTGCAAGATAAGATCCATGATCTCCGTCCCCCTCTCCTACACCCACAGCCAACTCCGGATCCAGGGCTGCGACAAGACCTGTAGAGGCTCCTGCCCCCAAGGACTTAAGAGTGTAGAGGCCCATTTCGCCCATTTTCTTTGCGGCGTCAATAGTTTCTTGCGGGAAGTTTCTGCCAAGCTCCGTACCCCAAATAACACCTGGATGAGCTGCGAGTGACAAGATGCCGTACTTGTTGAAAAGACGTTTAGTTGCACCGATACCAAACAGGACGTTGGCGACTTTGCTGCGTGAGTAGCCGTCGAGGGGAATATATGCGACATCTTCAGCATCGGCGTAACCCCAGAGTTTCATAACTTGGTACATTGGCTGTTCGTCTTGGGGAAGGTCTTTGTTCTTTTTGTCAAAGTTCATGTCACTCCAGCGTATGGTGGATGTCATTGGCGAAGCAGAGCTGATGTTGACGATTCTGACTGATCCTTTTGGTTTACCCTCTGCTGCTTTGATGAGCTTTGGCATGATGAGGCATGAGAGAAGCCAGTGTCCGATATGGTTTGTGGCAAGGTGCATCTCGAGTCCATCATCAGTCAGGGTACGTTCCTGGAGACCCATCACAGCGGCGCTGTTGATGACTAAATCAATAGCCGGGACATCAGACCATGATAGGACTTGTTCAGCTGCCTTTCGAACAGACTTTTGGCTGGAGAGATCTATCTCGAGAAAGCGGTAGTCGACGTTCGGAAATTCAGCTTTAAGTGCATCAATGCTGTCGTTTGCCTTGGATGCGGTGCGATTGGCGACGATTACAAGAGACGGGTCTTGCGTGGACTTGATGTGTTAGGTCTAGTTGTTGTACAGAGATACTAACTTACAAATGCGTGGGCTGTCGAGAACCCGATACCACCACGGTTCACACCGGTGATGAGGATAGTTTTACCACGAACACCATCAGAAAAGGCTCTAGCAACATCGGTGGCTTCGGTGTGAATTCCGAACTCTGAGTGTGTAGTAGAAGGCATGACGAAGGGGTGTCTGTGGAACAGGTGTAGGAGCTCAAAGAGGTAGTACAAATGTGTTATTATAAAGCTGCGTCTTGATTGTCTGAATCTACAGTCTTTTAAAACAGGGAATTATCTCTATTTATGTTTCGACTTGATTGTCTTGTTAATAGTCATAGCCATGGATGCGACTTGCCTTGACCAATGGGAGACTTGCTACCCAATTCGGAAACTCAATTGAATGTGACAGACTGTCCAATGAGAGACTTGTTACTCGATTTGGCCAAAGACATACACAACGATGAAGAGATTTGATTGGCTGTTTTATGAAGGATAACATCATGGCAAAAGGTGACTCTATCGGAATTAACACTATCTTAAAAAATGGCTATGCTTCATCCGTAACTCCGTCATTTATCTCCATATCCAAACTCCGTACCTTGTTCCACAGCGTTTGCCCTGACGCATCGTGAATAACGATCATCCAAGGAAACTTTAGCAAGCAATTTCGTGCATCATCCCACGTTACGATGTTAAGCTCTTGGGCTGTCTCGCGCAATCTCATCACCATCCACTCCAGATCCTCTTTACCAGAAACAGAGATTCCTCCCAAAACTAATAACCAAAAGGCAAATTCATCATCGAGGTCGTCCACCATCTCTGAAGCTTCTTTGATACAAGCTGCTATCAGTCCAGGCTTGGCAAGCCGGTTTTGATGATTGTTCCAAAACATTGACATCATAAACACCAATAATCCGAGATGACATGATGAATCAATGTCGTGTATGAGCCTGGATTCATTTAGTGTCCTGAATTTTAGGAGTTGGTAGCTGATGGATATCAGAATCTCTTGAAATTCGATTAGATCAAGGGGCTTTTTGTCGATGTGCTTGTTGAACAAGTTGCAGACTCCTATCATATCGGAAAAGGCTTGTTTGAGGACAGGTTGATTCGATAGAAAGTGATTGGTTTCTGCGCTCTGTAACGTGAAACATCGGGATGATAGCGATTTTCGTATTTCGTTCATTTTGTCGCGATCGAAGAATGGGTAGCTACCTTGTTGCAAAGTGAATAGAATATCAGTCCTTCCAGCAGTCAGTGCGACACATCCACACAATTTAATCTCTCGAAATACTCACCGGCAAGTCTTGCACGCTACAGCACCATCCTCTATCCTCCCCAACCCCCCACGGAGGTCAATAATCTTTTTCATACCCTTCCTATGAGCCTCGGCTTCGACGTAGTGTCCCGCCGCTTGCTCGTGGTTAAGAAGCGCCATAACAATAGAAAGAGTATGATCAGACAAAGCCTCGCTGCTTGACAGTCGCTTCGCTAGTTGGTCCAGAGTTTGAGATAGACACGAAAGAGAATTTGAGCAGCTATAGCCGGCGCCAAGATATGTCTCATTAGATGATTGTATCAAAGCCAAAGAGCAGTCGTATGCTGTCACTGTTAGTGCAAAGTGATAGATTTGAGGGCGCCATTACCAGGTTTGCTGAGAAACATAATTTCAAGCCATCGCATCTTGTACTGCTCGATATCAAATCCCAGTTGTGTCGGATAAATCAGGTTGATGGTCAGGGTAAAGACTAAAGTATTAGTGACAGTAGTAGACGAGGAGTATAACTCACAGTCATGCAAGGCCTTACTAGCAACCTTGGTCACTTGTACAGGAAACGGAAAGGTGGCGAATTGAGTACCAATAGGTCGTGCTATTCTCTCCATGGTGTGATGCTGTACAACTTGACTGGTTCTCGATGGTCGGTGAAGCGTTTTGCCTGCATTTTTACCTTTCATGACATGTTGGCGCATAAGCCTTTTCGAGTTCCTATCGGCTTGTAAACCATCCACGAAAAAGAATGTCTGCTCCATTTTGCAGTTGTGAGAGTCAACTTGGGAATGATGTCAGCGTAAGCGAAATGTCTCTTCACCCAAAGACTGCTTATTAATCACATTTATGTATATAACATTCAATCCAATATGTCGAAGTCAATATATCTAAAAATTGATATGTAATTGTAAATGGTATTATTCTTCTCGTAACTCATCTTCTCATGCTTTTCCATATTCTACATAACAGGTCCAAAACCTTGACCAACTTCATCTCTCATAGTACATGTAATTATTATGTTTAAACCTCAACAGCACCACAAGGACCACCGTGGGCGTGGGTGTGAGCGCTGGTGCGCTTGAAAATTTGGGCGTGGTCGGCGTCCCTTCGTCGGGTGAGGTGGTTCACCTGGGGAATACCCTTGAAGCTCTTGGCGTACTTGGCAACAGAGTTGGCAATGGCCTGGGTGTTGACGAGGAAAGCTTCCTTGTTGAGGTTGTCGATGGTGTCGCCAGCCTTGTGGTAGTTGATGTCATAAGCAACACCAGCCTCACCGCCAAACTTCTTGGCCTCCTCCTCAGTCTTGAGCTGCTCAGCACCGGTGAAAAGACCACCAGAGGGAATACCGTTCTCGATGAAAGCGGCGTAATCGGAGCGACCACTGAACTCGGAAGGAACGGAAGCGAGACGCTTGGTCTTGAAGAACTTCTCAAAGTCCTTCTCGATAGCGTCGGAACCAGCAGGGCCAGTCAGGTTGAAAGCATCACCATCACCGTCGTAGATACCGTAGACATAGTTGGGGCTGGCAATCATGTCAAAGTTGAGGTAGGCACGGATCTTGGCGATCTCGGTGTCGGAGCTGTTGATGCTCTTCATGTAGGCGTAAGATCCCAAGAGACCAAACTCCTCGGCACTCCAGAAACCGAAGCGGACGGCGTTCTTGACGCGGTACTTGGTGAGAGCCTTGGCAACGTTGAGGATACCAATGATACCAGAGCCATCGTCGCTAGGAGTTGTTAGTAAAAGTTCAAAATTCAAAGTGTGTAAACTTACTTGATACCGGGGCCAGCAGCCACAGAGTCGGAGTGTCCACCAACGACAAGGACGTTGTCGTGGTCACCCTCCTTGGTCTCAGCAATGACGTTAAAGGTAACGCGGTTCTCGACGGTAGCGTCGACCTTGAGGTCAACGTTGACCTCTCCAGCCTCAACCTTGGCGAGGATAGCCTCACCATCCTCAAGGCTGATGCCAACAATGGGAGCAAAGTCGCCAAAGGGCTCACCAAGAGTACCGCTCAGCTCGCCAGCAACGTTGTTGTAGACAATGACGGCAGCAGCGCCAGCAGCCTTGCCGTTGGTAGACTTGGCAGAGAAAGCACACTCTCCTCGCTTAACAAGGACAACCTTGCCAGTAGACTCGGCGGGGAAATCACTGGCCTCACATCCGAGGTTGGAGGCAACAACGAGAGGACCAGAAGCCTCACCAGCGGGGGTGTAGGTCATGATGGCGGCAGCAATGTCATCACCGTCAGCCTTGAGGGAGGCGGTACCGGCAGAGTACAGCTCAGTAAAGGGCTGCTTCTTGACATTGTAGTAGTTGAGGGACTTGAGGGTGTTGTAGAGGTAGTCGACTGTGGCGTTGTGACCCTTGCCTCCAAAGACACGGGTGTCGTCGTTGGCCTCTGCAATGTCCTGAAGCTTTTGGGCGCCAGCCATGAGACCCTTGAGGGTGATGTCCTTTTGGAGCTTGAGCTCGTTGACGAGCGGCTTCTTGGAGGAAGCGCTGGCGAGGCCAGCCAAGGCAAGGATGGTAGAGTACTTCATGTTGGCGGAGGACGAGGGTGAGTAGAGGATGAAGAAGAGGTGAGGAAGGATTGTTGATAGCGGAAGTGGATTGATATTTATAGGCGTAGATCATGTCTCCTCTATCTCTGCTGTTGGGGAAGAGAATACCAGGGACTGCAGGTCAAGCATACCAAGGTCTAGGCAATAACCCAGGCAAGCAGGCTATGCTTCTGTTTGGTGATAGGGTAAATGACTGCACGGCACTTCTGCATAGTACAATAAGGAATGCACCAATCAATAACAAATTCCGATTACGGCGCTCAACCCAAAAAGGCAGTTCCAGGGATGAATATGGCGATCGAATCTTGGCGTCCGGTCTTGTCCCCCGCAGGAACTGCCTCTTGTAGGAACTAGCGCCGACTCAAATCACACGTCGCCAGGGAACTTTTGACTCGCTCTGAACTATGTTGATAACGGGCAGGTCCAAATAACCTGGCGGGTCTTTTGATAGCACGCGATTGATTAGGCATTAAGTGTAATAATAAGCATCATTCAAGCTTATTCGTTCCCGACCTAGACTAGACGACAACAACCTTGTTACTTTTTACTTGCCACCACAGCCACTGATTAAAACTCATGATTAATCAACTCAATCGTTTATCTAGATATCGACTGGTTTGCCCCGTAGATATCTAGTTCCATTTATTCTCACCGGTTCTTTTGTAACGTCTGGGGTAAAGAATCAAAGCTAGTCTTGTAACCCCCAGACAATAGATAAGAACCTTGTCATCAATTGAGTTGTGCCACCTTTTTACCAAAACGTTATATCCGTTAGTTACCACATTCGTACTTTATTCCGTCTGTGGCTTGCTTGGCTTGTGTTTCTCCACGACCGACCATCTTGTCCTACTATGGAAGAAACAACAACGGACTGGCCGATCGAGCGTTACATTGCCTTCTACTATCTGCATCTACTTCAATTTGAAGCAATGATCTACTAGTAGTTTTCTGCGGCGATATGTCCTGTAACCCAGCCTTGTGAGGCGAATCGAAGGAAGTGGGAACGAGTTGGGTCAAGATCTGAATCAAACTCTGTCGTGAGATATGTATGGCTCTGGCAAATACATCTGATCCCAAGGAATGGGACGGAATATAGCCGGGAGTCGTTCCGTATTGTTTGTGCATGGGATCGACCTGCCAGACAAACATTAGCTTCCCCGCGTTGCATCAGAGAATATCCATGAATTGGGTTATCTTGGCAAAAGCCAACGTCTCACCGTGTCTTTGTGGAATTGAAACCATCTCTTCGATGATTGCGAAAAAGGTGAATTGGCATGCCCAAGACTGACAAGCAGCCATGTGTCACCTCACTCGATGTTTTCTCGATAGAGTTTAATTAAACTGACATTCAATTTCTCGCGCAAGATTTTAAAAGGACTGAATACATCAGCATTGTTTATATAAGCCAGACAGGGCAGCAGGTGGGTGGTAACAATTTCTACGTTTTATTTTATATATTAGACTGGCATCACGAAATCAAAGGTCCACGAGTCTTTGCACATTCAGTGAAAGGTCCCCCAATGCATTCACTGTACCTACTCAACTGCGTAGTGGATTTGTTACTGGTTGGCGGATCTTTCTAGAGCTTGGAACGCCTGTAACGTCTGTAAATGCTAGAAGATACAACCCTCTAATTGGTCCAAATCACCTCCATCACGGAACCCGCATTAGTAGGTTGGATTTATGCCGCGGCCGTTATTACCCATCAGGTTCTCAGAAAATTGGCCGCCAGGAGCATAAGAAACGAATTAAGTAGGTCAGTTTATGATACTTGGGATAGACCTTCAGACTGTTTGTTTTTTTATTCTAAATCTCGGATGCCACAATGCCTCGTACCCACTACCTAGGTTGTCAGCCTTACAGTGCCCTACAGTCACCAGGCACCCACAGGCCCACCAATCGAGAGGCCTCACCTTGAATGTCTCACCGAGAACATCACCAACCAACAACGTCCGCCAACACTTATACCTCTTTTACTCAAGCGACCGATCTTCTCTAAATGGCTCACCCTATCCCTGTGCCCCGCGGATATATATCCGCCACAGAATACAAGTACGATGAAGAACAGGCTGATGCCATTGTTAGAACTGTTACCTACCATCGCAGGGACTTCCCTCTTTCTGTGATCTGGTTCTCAACTAGTGAACACGCCGATATCCGTTCATCGATAGTAACACCCTTCCAGCGGACTTCGAATGTGGTACTTGGCCATCTCGATTAGTTGCCAACCGAGCTCTTGGACAACATCTTGTTCCGTCTTGATATACAGTCTTTGTTCAGATTTCGACAAACGAATCTCAGATCAAGGCAGACGGTAGACTCTCTCAACAAGTATCAGGTGGTAGTCTCACATGGACTGAACCTTTTCTGCGCCTTGCTACGAACACGACTTGCCGCCGATGTTTCTCTACTTGACTTCCACGACGCACTCTGCACAAAGTGCTGTAGTTTGTGCGGCGGTTTCGGCGGATTCATGTCCCTCCTGACCTGGAAGCGATGCTGTTTCAAATGCCTCAGAGATGCGCCGGAGATGCAGGTGGATACTCTTGACTACGTTCAAGAGCGACTCGGCCTCACCGAAACCGAGTCAGCCCGACTGAGGTCGTTCAAGACCTTACCTGGGATATATACGATGGGCGAATCTATGTTTGAGCTCCGCACTGCCATCGCTTCTGCTCACCAGGCTAGTTTGATTCGTAACCCCCATGTCCCACCCAAATCCGTCTTGGTACAAAGTAAAAGATTCAATTACATGGGATCCTGCGCGCTTCCGTACTACGATGAAATAACCGGCAACGTCGAGCATGGAATATCGTGTGCTGGGTGCCAGCTTGCTCTTGAAAAACGCATCATCGGCTCTAGGACCAGGCAGGCAGACGACACTCGAAAACTATATGCGCGGGATGGCTTTTTGGAACATTTTCGATGGTGTGAACAGGCACAGTTGCTGTGGAGAACGAGCGACCAAGGCAACAAGAGACCGCCTAAGCTGCCAAAAAGCGTTGAAAGAGGCGGCCGCTTCAGCAAACGAGAGTGACGAAAATACGGAATGTTGAATTTTCTAGCTAGAGTATGTCACCTAGCAGGGCGAGGAGCCAGAAACTTCCAGACCCTCCCATGGTATTGTATTAGGTGTATCTAGGTCAGTCTCTGCCTGAAAGTTTATGTAAGTATCAGGAGCGGTAGGCAATCTAGGCAACTCACCTTCATGTGGCAATGGCCAAGTTCAGGAAGTGTTTCATCCTCACTTCCATTCCCGATCGTACTTTGCAGCTCCGCGTCCAAAGCCGTGAGCTACTCTTCCTGAATCTGTACATTTTGATCCGTGTATTTCGCTTGTGCGTCTGGCTTGACTAGGTGACTGGAGCAATTGTTCGTCGCATTCTTGCCCAATTCCTTGACCAGCGGGTGGCATTTGACGTTGGTCCCCTGGCGCACCTCGCATTGTATGAACTCCCCCTCCTTTTTACAACCACATGTGTACGTAATGTACTTCAGAGTGCACATTTTGAGGCCACCGAGAAGACCTGGTTGGATGAAAGCTGCGAAGAAGCAGATATCCCAGTACCTCGCTGCCTAGGTAGAAAACAGGGGACTTTGTTTTGGGTACTTGGCCTAGCCGTCCTTAGCGACAAAAGAGATACCGGCCTTCTTTCGGCGCTGATGGGGAAATGAATTGTGTGTACGTTTGCGACGTGAGTGAGGACAGGAGCGCGTTTGTACTAAAGAGCCACAAGAATTGATAAACATTGATCGAGGATTCTTATTAAGCGGGGTTGATCAGGCCATAAAAGGCTGGGCGTTTTTGCTCTGTCACCCTTAGTAGGAGATAGGCCACTGCTACGCAGCTGTCAAGGTTCAATGCAATTCCGGCAAGTTAGTAGCACGCATGGCAGGTATTTCCTGCACCCCAGAACTGCAGTATTGATCTTCTGCTCAACACACAGCCGTGATTTTGAGACCGCGTCTTCATCAACAAAGAGGATTTTCGGCGAATGATTTTAGGGTTTTCCACTCTCGAAAATGCCCAACGATCAAATAACAAACCCGCTGCCGAGACAGCCGATCGTCCTATCCATGAGTGTTGACGACTACGGATCATGTGAGAGCCTTTACCGACTCCTGATGGGAGATCAAGTCAAAGAGATCACCGTCTCTGCTGGAACCTTTGACTTCGAAACGCTCAAGTCCCCTCTTCAATTCTTGCCCCGTCTTCCTGACAACGAGAAATGGAACGTTGCACACTTCTCAAGAGACAAAGCAAGTAGCAATCTGAGAATATCCTTCTCAAACTGGAAAAAACCTGGCCTCGAGCATCAAGGGCATCACACTCTAGTCGACCACCGTGATCTGGAAATGGGAGAATGGGTCTACAAAATGACTTTTAAAGTCATCTCACACTCAACAGTCCTTCCAAGAGTCAACATGATGGCCAAAATAGCCCATTCCGAGTCGGAGCTGCCTTTCATCAAACAGGAATCAAGCGTGTATCAGTTACTTGAAGGTACCCGATTCGCCCTGCGCTTTCTTGGCCATATTCACGAGAACGGACGCATCATTGGGTTTCTTCTAGAGAGGATGATAGGACGATCTGTCACATCCATTCATGTAGAGGATTGTCAAGAAGCTCTTCGGGAATTCCATACAATTACAGGACTTTTGCTTGGGAAGGTGGACAAAGACGCCTTTGTCATGACGAGGCAGGGAGTAAAGCTTGTCGACTTTCAATTTTCTGAGAAGATTGTTTGCTCCGAGGCAAGGTGTGATGAGATAACGCGTTGCCGGGACTGTTTGGTTGACGAGTAGGGGGCAGAGGTTGCATTCTTCATGACGATAGAAACTAATATGGCTTCAGCTGATACGGAATGGTAGGGACATGAACTGTGTTTGTTGCCACGAATCAGAACACGGCTACTGGTATTGCATGGAGTAGGAACAAAGTATTGGCGTCTGAGCTAAAAGATAATCACTGATGAGAAGTAAAATGTTTCCCCAGACTTTGATCCACCGAATGTTGTAATGTGAGTGAACTGCCAACTATCTAAGCAAGGGCAGTAGGTACGGGCAAGTGTCTATACATCTAGGGAATGCTTATGGCATTTCAGCGCCAATGGATCTTGTGCTTCAGGTTCATGTCTTATTTCTATTGTAGTTAGATATTGCTCTTACTATTGGTCTTGTCATATCATTGAAACTCAGCTGATGACAAACCTATGTAAGCAGTGCAGTAAGCTTGTCTAATCATCCATCAGCACAAGCAGTCCTTGGCAAGATGCGTGTGGTGAGAGGGTCGATAGGGAGATTACATCACAGCCAGTGGAGTAATTACAAGTATAAAGACACTCATCTCTTGTTTGTTTTACTGTGGCATACTTTAGTATTATTTAAGAGCACATCGCGAACAGAGCCGCAGCGTTTCCACTCAAACAATGTCATCTCACTCAACCACTTACAAAACTGAAGAGTATCGATCTCTTTACCAAAGATACCTCGAACGCTGCAATGCACACGACTTTGAAGGCATGAAATCCTTCTACACATCCCCTCTCATTGTCATGGACAAACCACTAGACCCAGACGACGTTGTTGCCCAGTTTAAACCTTTGGTGGTGGCGTTTCCTGACTGGAAATGGGAACTAAGACGTCTAGTCATCGAGGGTGACTATCTTTCGCTGCACTTTAGAATCACTGGGACGCATGAGGGTGAATTTCGAGGATATCAGCCTACTGGACGCAAGGTGGAAACTACAGAGTTTACTCTTTATCATGTTGTTGATGGCAAGTTCGCAGAGGTTTGGGATTTGATTGATTTTGAGGCATTGGTTGAACAGATCAAATAATTGTCAGACAGACCCAGGCTTTAAGATCAGATGTGATTTTCTACAATAAATGAGTGCTCATCCTTGTTTACCAACAGTCGCCAAATCTCGTGCGACATGCTACTACCTTGTATTTGTCCCATCACTGATACTTATCTCTAATCCATTCTTCAAGGAACCATGATGGACCTTTAACCAATTTCTCGACATCTACCAGTGGCCTGTCCCAAAAGTCAAGGCCTTCCCAGTCACGCAGCCAACTGAATTGCTCACGATCTTGCACATCAGCATTCGCCCAATCACGATTACCTATCGCGTTTTCTACCAGAAAATTCATCATCCTAAGAGTAGACTTTTTCGACGGTTGAACATTGAGAGCGTGGCCATTTCTCTTCCAACAGTCGGCGGGCGAAGTGAATATTTCCAAGTTGTCGGGCACGTCTGCCACGGTTCGCCCAGTGCATACTCGAAAGCCCTTGTCGGAAATTGGCTGGTTCTTATCAGTATACCACGTGAATGAATGATACTTGCGGCTATACTTGGTCTCGAGTTGCGGCCAGATTTCAAGTTCAACATGTTTCTTTTGTATGTATCCAAAGGGCCGCCATGGTAAATTTGAGCCGGCTGAATCTTGGAGTTTTTGATCAAAGCGGCATCGAAGTAGGTCGGCTCTAGACACCCAATCATTCGGTTCTGCGTAAATAGTCTCTTTTTCAATATCCAGGAATGACTGTTTACATCCAGACCATGCAGATACCATCGGATGTGGTGGCGATAGTGATCCGAATCCGTATTTCTCTTCTATCGTTACTGTATATCGTCGGATCCAATCAAGTATAGCCAGGTCGCCAAGCATGAACAGAGCTACCCACCATACGGCGATTCGAGGTCGACGAGAAAGAAAGACCTTTACCAGGACCTCGACTTGTTTGTTCTGGAGTAACGGGTCTAGCGTATCCAAAACTAACGCAAGCCACGGGCTTACCAGATTGCAATCAATACCTGGTTACCAAAAGATACTCCATAGAATGGATTCAATCGAAAGGGGAGATAAGCTGAGAGTCATAAAGTATCGCACGTCATCAAAGTACCCCTGAATACTCTGCTCATCAGACCTGTCGAATGTGTAATTTCTCTGCCTGGTGAGATGTGGCGGAGGTAGACAGGGAACAAGCCGCATACAGTCATAAAATGGGAGCATAAGCGTGGCCAAGAACGATGCTTTGTACGGCTGCATCGGCTCCAAGCCAGGGGTAACGCCAGTCGTATTAGTTCTAAGGTTAAACAGCTGGCATAGTTCGATGAGAAGTTCCGTAGCTTCGGAGGAGTTTGGTGGCGATCGAATTTCTACAGCTGGAGCTGCAGCCTCGATAAAAATCTTGACCTCTGTTGCGAAACAAGTCGCCCATGGCGGTAATCCTCCTTTGTCCCTGACTTTCCAACCAATCTTGGGGCTGATGATCGCATAAAGCCACCTGATAAGTGAGGGTGACGCGCCTTCGAGATCGATAACATGTCCGTTTTGGTATTCAGGCGTATTGGGCCATAAACGATCCATGCTGTATTAAACTCGCCGACCTTGCATCTCGAAAAGTCGAACTGAAAAAATGTAGGACCAGCACATTACCAGTACTGCAAGTCCATTCGTTGTCTTCGAACCGACACCCAGGGCGAATGATGTTGTATCTGGGCAAATATTGCAGCGGATTGGACACTCGGTCGACAATGGATAGAAAACTCGGTGACCGTAAACAAAAGACACACTTCTATCAGTGTCGCCTTCTCCAAACGATGTACCCCCGATCGCGAGGGGCGGTTCCCAGCATGGCCTGCCGTATAACACACGGCGGCGAGGAAGTCGTTCTGGCAGGCTGGGGATTTTTGCTAGAGTGGTATATGGATTCAGTGCTTCCGCTGGCCAGAGACCTAAGGGTGTTTTGTTAGCCTTGTCCAAGAATGTTTCCCAGGTCGCTTTTCCATCGAAAAAGGTACGGTGAACGTCGGCAAGGCTTGGTATTAGTGTATCGTCATTGTCTTTGTTGAGAGGCCAGTTCTGGGTTGATTCGCTCGGGCTGAATGCTACAGACGATAAAGAGTTGCTATCCGTCATAATTAGCTGCGTTTTTGTAGACGTTGACCAGGTACGTTTCGAGCGAAAGTGATTATTGAGTAGTGTTCAAGAGTATGACAGTGTAACTTCACAATCTTGGCTGGCACCTACTGCAAGGGAGCAATAGGCAGCATAGTGCACCTGCCCTGCAGTCGTGTAAGTCGACCGGTGGGGCTTATCGATAAGCACCCCGCCGCTCACCGAGGCTCACCTTAAATTGTCGAAATCGATCCACCATCGACTTCCACAATGCCTCAATTGACTCAGACATAGCTTTGCACTCGCTGTCATGGTACTCCCTCTCGCCCGCCGCGCTTCATTGCGCTATGGGATGTGCACAAGACCTCTAACCCACATACGCATGCGACAATGCCTCCCCCGAAGCTTTACCCAGAGCTCAATTGTCGCAGCTCCAGCACGAAACGACATCCTCAGCGCCTGGGATAAGTGTATGTTTCCTCAGCTGTAGTCGATCTCCTTGCTGACATGCTCAGACAGCAACTCCGACATCCCTCTCGATCTCGACAACAGCGACAAATGCGTCGGCTTCCTAAGCAAGCGACGAACAATCCACAAGCAGCTCGCATTCGCAGACCTTACCACACCTTCAGGCGAAACCATACAAATATGCTCCGATGCAAAGAAAGACGCCAATGCGCACGCCCTCTTCACACAAATCCCTCCATACAGTCCCGTCGTCATCAGCATCAGTGGCCAAGCCGACGAACCAGCCGACAAGACATCCAAAACCACAGTCTACCTCAAAGACATTCGAGCTCTTAACACCGTCCCTCAAAACCTCATCGTCACACCCGAAGTCCAATTCCCTCCCAAGAAGCGCCACTACCAGATCCGATTCCACCAAGAGCTGCAAGAGAGACTCAAGTTTAGGTCATGGCTAAAGGGGGAGTTGACCAAGGGCTTGCAAGAGAAGGGATTCACGGATATCGAGACACCAACACTGTTCAAGTCGACGCCTGAAGGCGCAAGGGAATTCTTGGTGCCGACTCGTCAGCGCGGAAAGGCGTATGCGCTGAATCAAAGTCCTCAGCAGTATAAGCAGACGCTCATGGCCAGTGGCATTTCGAAGTACATGCAGTGGGCGCGATGCTTCCGTGATGAGGATAGTCGCGCGGATCGTCAACCCGAGTTTACACAGCTTGATATGGAGTGGTCATTTGCTGGTGCATCAAAAGTGAGACAGGATGTGAATGACATTATTCTGTCTGCTCTAGAGGCACTACGACCGGCGCATAGTTACCAGGAGATTCGTGGAGAGCGTATTCCCGTGTTGTCCGAGATCCCGCAAGGCGCTCGTCCAGCGGATGAGCCCGTAGCGCATACATTCACAACTCTTAAATTCCAGGATTGCATATCTTCATATGGAAGCGACAAGCCGGATTTGCGCATCCCTAACAAGGTATGTTAACCACAAACTTCCAGTACTGTAGCTGACAATGTCTAGATCCACGCACTCCCAGACCTCGAGCCATACAAGCAATTCGTCAGCATGATCACCCATCTGGAAGATCCTTTAATAGAAGCCTTCACATTCCCCATTTCCACAGAAGACCCCAACGAAGCGCGCAAGCTGGTCACCAAGTTTATGGACGACCTACCAAGCTCACTAGCCGACAATCCTGATGGAAAGCCCCAAATTCTCGTGTACGACAGGAAAGCACCTCTCCAGGGCTTCTCATCGCTAGGCTTCGAGTTCCAAGACGTTATCGATCTTGTGACAGAAGGTGAGGGCGTCGAACAAGGTGACCTTGTCATCTTCCAAGCACGAGAAAAGCCCAAGGGCCAATACTGCTCTGGATCCACAAAGATAGGCGATGTTCGAAATGCGCTCTGGAAATTCCTCGTTGAAGAAGGGCAAATGGAGAAGCCTCGTCTCGGCGATCCAGGATCGTTGCAATTCGTCTGGGTGACAGATTTCCCCATGTTCAAGCCCACTGAGAAGGGTGAGCCAGGCCAAGAAGGCGCCGCAGGTATCGCAGCATCACACCACCCCTTCACAGCACCGCTCTCAAAGGCCGACCTTGAACTTCTCTTCACCGACCCGCTCCAAGCCAAGAGTGCAGCCTACGACCTCGTTCTGAACGGCGTGGAAGTTGGAGGCGGCAGCGAGCGTATTCACATCGCGGCTGTGCAAAGGTTCATCATGAGTGACGTTCTACAAATGACGGACAAGCGGATTGGTGACTTTGCACATTTGTTCGAGGCGTTGGAATCTGGATGTCCGCCACACGCCGGGTTTGCGCTGGGCTTTGATCGACTTGTGGCTTTGTTGACAGATACGGCGACGGTTAGGGATGTGATTGCGTTTCCCAAGACGATGAAGGGAGAGGATCCGTTTGTGAAATCGCCTAGTCGATTGACGGATGAGCAACTTGAGCCTTATGGGTTGCAATTGAGGAGGGCGAGCGAGTGATGTAGCTCTCGCCTATGGTACATCTCTTGGATACCAAGCACAAGTATCACGACTGTATTATAGACATTCACCATGTACAACATATAAGCAGATATCACCATCATGCCGGTTCTTCGCATTATCACGTCGAGAAAGAGTTCAAAATTTGTTATGAGTTTCATTGTAATGCCCTAGCTGATCATTCAACGTCATTATTCCTTCCCCATCCGAGCCAGGTTTGCACACAATCCATGTGATACCACTCTATGCCCTAGGGTCCCAAACTCCGATTTGCTTGAAAGAAGTGTACATGCTGCGTAAGGTATCTATGTGCGATAATCGAAAAGAAGCAGGATAAAAAGGCGCTTAAGCGAGGAAAAAGCCAAAGGCGGTAACACCAATAGCAGCCATCATGGCGATAACACCAGACTGGCCGCTAAGGCTAGGAGCAGCGTTGTCATCGTCTGCAGCAGCAGAGGCGCTGGCGGAAGCACCGCTAATGGCAGCCTCGATCTTGGTGCTGGCAGCGTCGGCCTTGGTCTCAACGTAGCTCTTGGCGTCGCTGTAGTTGTCCTGGACCCAGGTCTTTGCGTCACCGCCCTCCTCGGAAGCCCACTGTTGGACCTTGTCGGCGTTGGTCTTGGCCCACTCCTCGACGTTGGTGACCTTTTCTCCAGCCTTGGTCTCGGCCCAATTCTTGAGGTCGTCGCCGAGGTCACGGCGGAGGACGGCGGCTTGGGTGATTTGGGGGGCAGCCTCAGAGGCGACGAGGCCGGCAGCGGCGAGAATAGCGACCTTGGTGAAGAGCATGATGAACGTTGTTTGTTTGGTTGGTAAAGGTTGAAGGTTGAAGGTGTTGTTGTTGAGTAGATGGATGAAGAGTTGATGTGAAATTGTTGTGATAGATGATGGAAAGAAGAGACTGAGAAAGAGCAGGTCCTTCCATTGATATAGGTTTCTGTAATTTCTTCTTGTACGCCCAAGCTCATGCTAAGACCGCTGTGGCTGCCAGCAAGGTTGGGAACTAAGACAGGCCCTGCATGAAATGCCACGGCTGGACTGCGTCATGTTCCACCTAAAAACCCCTGTTTCTGTTTTGTTGTCAGCCAATCAAACACAGACACTTCTCTGACCCTGTGCAGATCTAAGCCTGTTCCAAGGTCTGCGCCTCTAGTATGTCATCACCAGCACGCTTTTAGTGTCGCCCCCCCAGATCCACCATTTCCTCATTCTTCGTTTCAGCCGATATTGGTGGTCATGTCATTCCAGTCCCAGTTTCCTGTTCCTGGCTAAAGAGCCTAAAGTAGGTTGGTGGACTATTTTGAGTAACACGTCGTGCCAGCCACAGACTAACACGCATCGTCAGTCGTATGTCAGCCAAGCCTCTTTCACGTTTCGCTCCTGCCGATACCCGTGTCTTGTCCATCGCCAATGCCAACTTTTTACTTTCTGACTATGTACTCTGTGCAGGTGCTCTCTCCTGCTCTTCCATATGTGCTGACTCAGACGTTTAATTTAAAACCACTTTACCCCATACCCGTTGACCCATCGGGAAGGGGCAACTAAAAACCAAGCTTAATTGTTGTAGGTAAATTGGCCAAGCTAGGACTAGGGTAGGAGGCCGCCAGTTTTTGGAGTCGACGTGCTTCCTCCGTCATAACGATCCGAGGCAAACATCGCAATGTCTAAGCCACAGTAAAGTACTAACGGACATTTTCGGGTTGTTTGCGAATATCGCCGCGTGTTTGTGTGGCACAGTGACACTTGTTGCGTAGTTCAGGTCTTACAGGGCCATCATGATCTGAAGAAGGAGATTGAGAAGTCTATATCTATACCAAATACACTGGAGCCTGCCACAAAGAGTCTTAACACTTTATAACCCACACTGAACCGACAATCATAAACCACCGACATCCTGATCCTCTCACCCATCCGATTACAGTTTTGTTCGTCTTAAGCTGCCGTCGACGCTGAGCCATACGACGCAGTGGGGGTATTGTGGAGGCTGAGACCTTAATGTGTTCCAGTCTTGTGTCGCTTCATGTTGTGTGGTGTTAGAAAACGCTTATCGCATACGTCGCATGTAACTTTCTTGCTAGAATTGACGATCGATCAACCACCATGTCAAACATTGATTTGTGTAGGGTAGGACTCACATGCTTTCAGCTTCGACCTTAGATGCCTGGAACAGGTCAACAAAGTCCACGAAGACCCGGTCGTTTGGTAATATTACCTAGTAGATAGGGACTGTTAGTTCACTCATGCGCCAAGCCAATGAGCGATCGGAGTTGGACTTACCTTTCCGATTAGCAGGAGGTAGTCTTCTATTTCATCTGCGCTTTGCAAATAGCCAACATTATCGAATGTATCCACAACAGAGACGATGCCTTGGATAACCGGGTTGCTGGGAGGGTCACTTTGCTGTAAAACTTGTATGTACAAGCGTTTGAGGTGTTGTTCGTCTCTAGACTCATGCGGCTTGGAAGTGCCGATGAGATGCCACTCATTTACTGTCGCCCCAGGACCAGAGAGGCTAAGCGGAAGTTCTCCGCATTGTTCTAGAAAATGGGCAAAGTTGGAGATGATTGGCGACCCCTGTAAGCTCTGTAGATCTGTGCTAGCAGTAGTGAGCTGCATGCTCTCGCTAATAATGTGGGATGACTGTTCATTTTGAACAGTGGAAAAAGAATTGAGAGTGTACGTAGTTAGATCGGGATCCCAAGACAAATCCAGAGCTTCGTTAGACGCGCCATTGCCATACTGAAGGACAGGATAGGTATCCATCAGGGCAGTCAAATAAGGCTCTTGACAAGCAACCTTGATCAAAATACCAAATAGTCGCCGATGCTCATGATCACTGATAGCATTTCTCCAAAGATCAAAGTCGGAGAAGGGATCAAAGAGGACATTGTTGCAGGCACTATATAAATAATATGAAGTGACGTGCGACATAGCACAAAGGGCAACAACGTCCCCCAAAGCAGTGGGCGGCAGATCCAGTAAAGTGTTGTGAAAGCTGCTAACGGCAGTCTCGTAAAAGGATGTGGGGTCGGCAAAAGAGTTGAGGGTGTCGTGAGGACATACGATGCCGATATTGTGCGTTGCATCTACCAACCGATGACGGGTTTCTTCCAGCTGAGAGTAGACTTGTTGAAGGATTTCCCATTGTCTGACATTGCGGAAGAACATGGGGTTTGCATTCGAGTCTTGACTGACGATTGTTCGCGCTGAGTCAATGCAGATGAGTCCAGCAAGAAAGCCTCTGGCTTTCAAAAGTGTCCATTCTGAAGAGTTCCGACTTGCCTCCATGAGTTAATTGGTAGTGAAAGCACAGGATTTGTATGCAGAATAATGCCGACTTTGACATACACGTAGGAGGGACGGTATATATATTTGTGTGTGTATTTACACGGCGCAGAGCAGGGGGGTGGGGAGTTCATCCTGACCCCGGATTAAACCACGTGTGGATCTTCGCAATTTTGAAAGTCGCTAAGATATAGGGGGATGAAGAGAGGGCGCGTGTGCTTGTGCGCGCGTAAGTAAAAAAAGAGAGAAACTCAGAGATTGGATAATGGGTAGGAGTGAAACAAACAATCCGAGGAGTAGTGAGAGCCGAAGAGAGACGACGAAAAGAGAAACAACCTAGCAGAGCCATGACCATCATGGTACGCTAGCTTGACATTACAGGGGACAATACACGCCTATCTCTTATTAGCTTCTGTTAGTACGGCACTGGCAGCTTACTATACCCCACCACGGCTATTGATGAATTATCTTTGGGATCATAATCCAGTATGCGTAGATTTCATCTGTCTTTTGTGTAACAGGGATGGATCACGGTCATGTCGATTCAATTATAATCACTACAAGTAAACAATTTCCAAAATATTCTACCAGAATTGTTCGAGATGGAATCTACAAAACTCCAAGGCTCTCTGAAACTTTGAGGTGCAGCGTCGAACTCAGTGACGGGGTTGTCGGTCAGTAACCTGACCAGGATTCAACGATGCTTCCACTGTCCCAGTCCTAAACTGCTGGCTCGGTATCCAACGAGATTGATAGTCACAACGCCAACGCGTAACCTGCATGACCGAGATGGATTCGGAGCATGTTGTCCAGCCTACACTGCGAGATGTTCGGCTTGGCAGGGGAGGTTGAATCTGTGTATTCTCTAATAAGCCCCACATTGCGCCGGAAAGTTCCAATCATAACCTTCTGCGCTACGAATAAGCATAGTTCCCGAGAGTGAGCGCCATGTTCAAGGAAACCGTAGAGTCTGGTTGGTAGAGGGGGAAAAAACATCCGTGCATCGAGCCGGGGTTTGGGGATTTTGGAGTTCGAGATAACTCCCAACAGCACCGAGTAGGTGAGCAAGTCTGAAGTCCAATCTGGAGTTCCGGAGCTTGCGATGAAAAGACGTGTAAATACGTGATACCTGCCGTAAATTAAGAATAGAAGATATTGGCAGATTCAAACTGTGCCTCATATCATCTATAAGTGTTTTGCGATACCAACATGCCAACAGAGCAGCAACTTAGACAGAAGCAGGCAGCAGATGACAGCGAGCGTAAGCCCACTCCCCCTAAAGGAAAAGAAGAAGAGAAGAAAAGAGAGGAAGAAAGAAAGAATAAAACCCACCTTGGCATATTCACTAACAGAAATAGAACCTGTGATGCTGCAGATATGGTTGAATGAGCCGGAAACCATTGTCTCTGCGACCGATGTCTGGTCTTCTGAACGGGCAGTGACCAACCCGAGACCCAGCACGAACGGCATCAAATTACGACAGAAACACGCCAATATCGACGATGCAGCAAAATTGGCATGAGATTTACGGGGATTCAGAGGATACGTGAGACGGACTGAGGTATCTTGGCGAAAGTAGGCCGAAATCTTTACATATTAAGTGTTGATAGCGCAAATAGTCAATGGACATGCTTCAAATTCTGCTGCAGCAGTTTAGGTACATGTAACTTGGACTCTATCCCTATACAATGCGCACAGTTCACTGTGGCCAAGAGAAAAGTTGAGGACTTGATGCAAATGGGTGAGATTTTAGACATTAGTGATTGTAAATTGACGACTAGCGTAGGGTTTAGTTGGTAATGTTCATCGTTAGATTTCGTGCTGTTCCAGAAATTATTATGCTGATAGCGAATGAATTCTAACAATCAGAGCAGAGCTTTGCACCGCGTCGCAGACGCCGCCATCTCTTTGGGATCTGTAAGGGGACCCTTCAGTGCCTCCCACAAAAAGAACGATTCCTGACCACCCTCTTAGTTACTAAAAACTACATCTTGGGTCGAAATATCTCCATATTAAGAAAGCGCCCTGGAGATAATTCGTATGTATTTCCAAGTACCTTCTAAAGGTGCTTGACGCCCATTGGATTAGGATAATGCAGACTAAAAGGTCTCCTCACGGGTCCCAAAAAGATGTCTCGCCTTGGCGGCATCAACTCCAAACCCGTGCTGATCCCAGACAGAACCAGGAGATTGCGCGGGCGGTGCAAGGCCTCGCTCACGGGAGCTCCTTCAGTGTCTTCCTTCATTGCACATGACTGGGATTATCCCTGAAAGATAATGTTTTTGAGGCCGTTCCCCCCCAAGACGTGAACCTGATCTTTAGTTCCGTTGTGTCAATCTAGACAAACCTAGCAAAGAGTTGAGAGCCTAACTAACAGTCCCTCCCTTTTGCCTGACAGTGACCCTGTCATGCCTGAAACAACAGCCCCAATTGACCAATGGCGGAAACCCCAGCATGCTTGAGCAGGTCATCGGCGCCTAGAGTTATCATGGGTGCGAGACGGTGATGTTTCTCTCGGCTTTTTGAACTGGGTAATGTCCGAGGCTATAGTTGGAGGTCGTATCGCTTTGGGCAAAGATGGAGACGGGATCATCTTGATGCGATTAGAAACTGCATCGATATTAATATCACTAATGAGGAGGTGCAGAAGGGGAGAAGTGAATGGAAGCCTCCTGATACTACCGGTTGAGAGCAGATCACTAGTCTATGCCTTGACAGTGATCCATCCTAATCAGTACTATGGTACTGATGCGAAAAAGGGCTTCGCCTTGGTGATCTTCGAAAAGGACAGAGTCGGTTTGGCGACTCTTGACTAGGATAGAGTCGCTGGCACTTATTATGAGATCGCCATGATGCTCCAAAGGCTGGTTGATCTATGCTAAATCTGTTTCAGGTTCCACAGGCCCGTTGTCTGATTTCTGCCACTCTACCCCTTGCTCTGGAAGGTGTTCTGGAAGATGCTCCATCAAGGGTCTAGAGTAGCCTTACGCGCAGCTCTTGAGATCGAACCATTTCAATGTTCTAGTATTGGTGGCTGGTGCAAGGAATGGCTTGCGGCGCAGTACTGTGCAAACATTGACAAGGATGATTGACAGGTACAACCTTGTTAGACTCGTTGATCTCGTTCACAGAACCTATCGCAGCTCCTTTAAACGGTGAGCAAGATGTGGATCAGGACATTTGCTGACAGTTTAGACTCATGAGCAAGGCGCGCGTGGTGTGGGCAACGAGCCAGAGCATTCAGGAATGACTCATTTTGACCAGTTGCTCCGTTCGACCACCCTCAATTTACAGACAATGCGGCGACACACAATGCAAGCAGGCAAGCACAATCTGACCCAAGGCAGTTTTCACACCACAGGTCAGTCCGCATATCTAGGATGGACTGTCTCGCTGGCTGACAGAACTCACCAAGTTGTTCCATGAAACGTCGTTCAAAGCTGGTTCGAAGAGCCGAGTCAGCTCGAGTCCTGGTCATCCGTACAGACGATTTTACACTGAGGAGGACAAAAAACATGTGCCTCTAAGATATGACGTATCAGATTTCTTTTGCCGATTCTTTAAAAACGACGGGCGGTTTTCGTACGGATACAGTAAAGTCAGACCGGAATGGTATGCGCGGGCTTGGCGGTGGTAGGGGATGTTGGCGAGGTGCTTTGAGTCGTTAGTACCGGGACAGTAAGATTTGTCCAGCATCCTGGTTCGAAGATGTGACCTTGCCTCAAGGGTGGATGTACCATATCACCGGCTGCGCAAGGCTTTCCTTCCGGGGACGAAACCAATCAATATTGGGAATAAAATGGATTGTTTTGAGGCTTAAGATGCTGTTTAGTGACAGGCTGTATACACACCTCTGCTACTATTTGCATAATCACACAACACGAAGACGGCAAGCTGGATCCCTGTTTGGATCTGCAGATGACACTTGCTGTCTGTTAGATTATGACAGCTGGGAGCCATCAAGAAGCCTTGACGCTCTCCTGTGTTAAGTTGGACATGGGGCCCTCACCAAGCCACCCGACTCCGATACCCCTCATATACGATGACTAATGTAAATTGTCAGGTTTCGTCTTTTCTTTATGTCTCTTTGTTAATTGAATCTAACAATTTCCCATCTAGTTCACCATCCGTCTCAATGGATGAGCTTCCGTGTTAAACACCCACTCATCCAAACTGATTACCTCTTCATCCGCAAAAACGAGATAATAATACTTCATTGTCTCGGCCATCCAAAAGCTCTCCATGGAATCTTTATGCTTGATCTTCTCTCCCGCATTGACATCCTCCACCGCCGCAAACGCCTCGTCCGTCTCGGCAGCAGCGCGGACCGCAATCCACATATCCCATGCAATATCACGGAACTCTTCTTTTCCAGTGATACGATAAAGGTAAAAGATACTCTCAATGGTCTCGGGTCGAAGGAGGTAACCTGAGTCTCTGGCGCGGAATCCGAGCGGTTCCTTGTTGGAGCTTGGGTTGAACTCGCAGGGCTCTAGAGTTGAACAGCGCTCGACGTGGACGATTTCGGGCATGAGACCTGTTGGATAGGCAGAGTATGCTTTTGCGCAGCCACGAGCTAGTTTCTCGCCAACGACAACGTGGTCGTCTCGTCCAAGGGCTCGTCCTCCAAGGGCATACATGCCTCCTGCGAAACAAGTGAGATGCTCAACATCCGTCCTCAATCGGATCTCTTTCGTTCGAGGTGCAATTGAAGCTTCGCCCAGCATAAGCACGTCCTCTTTCTCTGGCAACATCGGTCGGAACATCAGATGTTCAATAGCAGCATCAGCAGCCTTGAGATACATTTCTTCGTATTTCGGTTCGAGACCCTGCAGAAGAACATACTCCTTGATGAGGTACTCATAAAGCGAATCGCCATTGGCACCCAACCCGAACGTATCGTCGTTAACCTGAAATCCATCCTGGGCGTTAATCTGAATAGGCCAGAGTCCAGGAATAGCAGTTTCGTTTTGGGTCCTCTCAAAGGCTTTGGTGATAAAGTCAATTGCGTCGTAATACTTGGGATTACCCGTCTGTTGCGAAAGACGGGTAAACTCCATACTCATACTACCCAGACTGGCCGTACTCTGTCGCGGTTCCGGGCGACCTTTTCCATCTTTGAGGTCTCGGAAATGGATAGTATGCGGTGGCATATGTTCTGTGTTGTCGAAAGTGGCATACAATAAATCCCCCAGCTCAATCGCCTTGGCCAGCAAGGCGCTCTCACCACTGAGTTCGTAAGCCGAAAGTAAACCGCCAAGATGTCTGATGGTGGTTTCGAAAATATTGAAACCGGTGCTCGTAGGAAGATCCCAGTCCATGCGGGAAACGTAGTCGACGGCCTTGTAAAACTCTCGCTTCATACCCATGAGCCATAGCGTGTCGAGGTTGTCGCAGATGGTAGCGGCCCACCCACCAAAAGGATCACTACCCTCCAAGCTCAATGGCTTGAGTTCGTCACGTCCCCAAGCATACTTTTCGTATGAAGTCCACGTCTTTTCGAAAGCTTGCTTGATTTCTTTTCGTCGTTGATCGGCTGTTGCGAGTTCTCGTTTTCTCAATTCGGGGTTGGAAAAGTCGTGTTGAATTCGGGGGAGATTGATAGGCGAGCCTCGGGGCGGTTTGACCATGCTACTCAATTCCAATGGATGCTGTAAAGTATGTCTGCTCCAATCATAGCTGCTGGGAATAAAATTGATCTTGGGGGAACGGTATGAACTCGGTATTTGGTGGAAAAGGCAATAAAATACAAGGCCTGCGATGAGGAGTGAGAATATCGCCCTTGACGCAGTAAAGGGTAAAGCTACACCCATGGTTACGATACAGAGAAATTGACAGAAAACACACAAGAAAGAAAAGGAGTGAAATAGTTCAACTGAGGTCCATTGAGACCTTTGACAGACTCAATGCTGACAACGTGAAAGGGGAAGCCAGATCTTATACGATGAAAGCCACCGTAAACAAGGATCCTAAGACAAGGAGTAAAACAGTTATTGATTGTCGCTCTCCACTCTGACACGCAAGCTTTCTAAGAATAACTAGACGATTAACGTGAGATCCGCAAGCACTATGACATATCGAGTGCAGGGAGATCAATACGCGATGCACGGTTGTGTTACTATTACTTTAAAACAAAGAGACGCTACAAGCGAGATTTAATCTAGATGAATCTAGACGAGCTTTCTTGATCACCACTGACCTTAGTCCCCAGATACAGATAGATATACAGAGTGCATAAACAGCAATGGCTGGGATGAGTGCTCGTATATTCTCCAGCTGTAGATCACTAAAGTGAGCACTTACATTAGCTTTTCAGGGGTGCATTAGTGGTCGCGTGCCTTGGAAACTCAAAAGCCAGAGTCAGGCTGACAAGCTGAAACCCCTGACCAAGCCACTTAATCAAGGGAGCATTCAGCTTACGAATGCGACAAGGAACCAAGATGAGAAGAAAGCTTGATCTTATTTCACGGCCAGCCCAAGAATTAACCATACGTTTTTAAGCTTGGCTTCCGTGTTTAATCGGCGGAAATGAATCTAGCTTCCGGTGGTTGCTATGTTTAAGTTAACATCAAATATGGCTGTGGGTCTAGTCATATCTTATCTTATCTCGCCGATAAGAAAAAGTTCTGCCGCTTCTTCTCAGACCATCCATTAATTCTTCGCGACGCCATTCTCGACATACTCAACACCACAATCCAAAATGTCGTCTATGCGAAATGCTGTCGCCAGGCGACCTCACCGTGAGCGAGCTCAGCCATTAGAGCGTCGTCGTCTCGGCCTTCTCGAAAAGCACAAGGTTTGTTCCAACATCCCCCACCATCTTGACCAGCTTCTCACCTCTCCAGGACTACTCCCTTCGAGCCAAGGACTTCAACAAGAAAAAGGCGACTCTCAAAAACCTTCGCGACAAGGCCGCCGAGCGAAATGAGGATGAGTTCTACTTTGGTATGATGTCCCGCAAAGGACCCGGCTCCAGAGTCAAGGATGGAAAGACATGGTCCGGAACGGTGCAGGGCGATCGAGGAAACAAGGTCATGGATGTTGAAACCGTGCGACTTCTCAAGACGCAGGATTTGGGTTATGTTCGAACGATGCGACAGGTTGTTGCAAAGGAGGTTGCCAAGCTGGAGGAGCAGGTAGTCCTCACCCGAGGATTCGACAAGCTTGACGAGGATGAAGACGAGGACGACCAAGACAGCGACTCAGAATTCGACTTTGCTACCGCCCCTTCAAAACCTAAGGCGCCTAGAAAGATTGTCTTTATGGATGATGAAGAGCAGCGCGAGGAAACACTACAAGACCACCTAGACCTTGAAGACGAGGACGAGGACGATAAGAAAGAGGAGCCAAAGGAGGGAGATGAAGAATTTGAGCGCGCCAAGGCTCTACGCCGTCTCCGCCGCCAACTCGAAAACGCCCGCAAGAAGCTCAAAGTCCTCACAGATGCCGAAGGCGAACTCGAGATCCAGCGCGCAAAAATGGCAAAAACTGCAACATCGGGAGGAACCACACGCAAGGGAAAGAAGATTATGGTGCGGACAAGAAAGCGATAAACGGACGGATAAGCAGCGAAATTTTATTTGCAAGGTTTCTTTTTAAATCGTCATGTCCTTCGTATTTTATTCGTTACGGCTCGCTTTACACATTGCAAAAGCTAATAGATACCCCCTTCGAAAAAGAACGCCGTGGGTGTATGATATGATACAAAAAATATGAAAATACGTTTGAATACCGAATTTCCTTGCTCGGTTGAAGGGAAGAAAACACAAAATGCGCCCGATTGAAATAGTCCGTCTCGTCATGATTTCCCATTAATACTTTGATCCGACGCATTTATAACACCCCTTGAATGCGAACCCAACACATCGGAAACTTATTGTCAACAACCAGATAAAACACGCAAAGAGACCCTTTACAATCTTGACAATCACCCGAATGAGAAAAGGCAGCTTATCCTCCTTCTCTTTCGACTTGCCTTTGCCGAGACTCTCGTCTTGGCTTTCGACGTCAATCTCAAAGGCCTCCATGTTGCGCTTCTTGCTCTTTTTCTCCTCACGCTTGCCCATCTTGCTCAGACGCTTTTCCTGCTTGGCTGTCAGGATCAGAGGCGGTGGGGGCTCAAAGGCTTCTGTGATGGGGTTATTCTTTTCATCGCCTTGCGCTACGAGGAGAAGCGCTGTGACGGCTACGTCGACGATAAAGTACGACTCTATCTTTGAGGCGATGCCTGTGTCAATCTCTAGCCAGCCGCTGCCGGTGCCGTCGCGGGTGAGCTTGGCGAGATGCTGAGGTGATTCGTTGTGTTCGAGGGTGTACTCTACGCGGGACCATGAGGGGGATCGCTCGATGGTGACGCAAAAGGGTGTTGCGAGGGCGGGGTGGACAAGGAAGTGATGTGAGCTATCTTCATCCCACACTAGTCGCGCGCATTCTCTCTCTGCTAGCATAACAGATGCAGGATCTTGTGATCTCTCAATGGCCATCTTGGTAGCCGGCGTGGGCATGAGAAGTGCAACAAGACCATCATTTGGAGGATGTCTCCGCGTCTCTTCTTCCAAAGTCGTGGTAAGAGCTTCTTGCCAATGCTTCGTGTCGGTAACTTTGCTACCTGAGCTGTTGCTGTGTCCGACAACACCACTAATGATACTGCTCGCTGAAGAACTTGCTTCAGGCTTGGGTGCTTTGTAAGGCTTGTTGGGGTCGTGCCTGGTAAGAGTTACATATGCCGATGCCGAAGTTGGATCCAAGCGCAGGTTATAAAAAGGCTGTGTCGCAGACGAAAGACTGTAGACTGGTGCATCCTTCTCCTGCGTCAATTTCATGCAGTACACCCTCCCCTCCGATGCCGAAGCCTGCCAGCCATTGGCAACCTTCCAGTAGTTCTTGAGAAGTTCATTCGAACTAACTGTCGGAATCAGAGGCGGCTCCTGCTGCTGAACAGCACGATGGGGCCACGAAGACTGCGCAGATTGGATGCTCATGGGACTGATGACAGGACTTCGAATCGGCGGGTTTCTTGGAGCAGCCCCAGCTGGCGTTTCATGGTATGTCTGCCGACTAATGACTGCTCGTGGGATCTCAGCTGGTCGAGTCTCGGTGGGAACATAGTTTTGCTGGTTCAGCGGCAAATCGGGGTTGTACGCTGGAAAGATGGACCGTAGAGGTTGCGCAGTGGTTTCACCACCCAGAGGGGGTTTCGCTATGGAACTTCGTGATCGATCACTGTTGCTGCGAACGAGTGTAGGTCCTTGGATGTTGCCGGTATCAGCACGGCCTGGAATTTGTACGGTTGGTCTTGGTCTTTGGACTTTGACGGGTTTGGGCTCAGGTTGCTGCTGTTGTCGAATAGGGTCGAACTCGATTGGAGTGTGTGATCTATTTTGTGGCGTCTGAGATCTATCCTGAGGTGTCTGAGATCTATTCTGTGGTGTCTGAAACATGTTCTGCGGCGTCTGTGATCTGTTCTGTGGTGTTTGCGATCTATTCTGCGGGGTCTGTCGTCCATTTCTCGGCGGAGAAGCGGGCTCAGATATTTCGGGCGCCATGGCCTGCGGTGTAGTAGAACGAAGATCGCGCTCGCGAGATTCAGAGCGACGAGGTCTCGGGGTTTGATTGCGTGAAGTAGGTGGTGGTTTAGAAGCGTTTGGGCTCGGGAATAGCGAGAACCCTCCTGGGGTTGGAGTTGACATTTTTCTGTATCAAACAGTTTCTCTCTTGATTTCTGAGTGCGATACTTCTTTTCAAAAGAAGAGGTATGAAACCTGGGTATCAAAGATTGGGTTAATAATAGTTGATGCTGCTGCTACCGCTTCATGATCAATTGAGAACAAAATCCACAAAAGTCAGCGTTTCAAAAACAAACAAAACAGAACAGCAGCAAACAATAATATGAAACTATAAAAAAACCAAGAAACAGAATAACCCAAAAAAGAATACCGATCAATATTATATTCCCCTTCTCCCCATGAATTCTTTTTCAGTCTGTTCTTCTCGTTAAGCGCTCCGACTAACACCGCGACAAGGGGGTCACGAAAATAGCATCCCCTTCATACCCCCTGTCAGCCAATCGGCGTGACAATCACACTGCAGCAGTCATGCTAAGCGCTCTGGAGACGCGCTGGAGTGAGGGGAAGAGAGGGTGTAATTGGCTGCGGGCATAAATGACTTGGGTTGGCCGGGGATGGATTTTACTGGCTTTGGGGAAGATGATGGGCGGGTGATTCGATGTGATGGGAAACGCAGTAAGACAGTCTGAGTTTGTATGAGCTGAAGAAGGATTATTTAATGGTCTGAGGTGAGGGTGAGAGGTATAGGCTGAAGAATATGGGGAATCGTTTCTTTTGTCATTGTTATATTTGTTTAAAAGAAAGGCTTGATTAGATCTGGTTGAAAAGACTTCTTTTTCCTGACTGACGGTTACTGAGTCGAGATACTGAAACAATTGTTGACCGCTTGATGCATGTAACCCCATCGTTGCATACATGAACCATCATATCAACCACTAAAAGACTATAGACATAAAAATCTAGACCAAGTGCTATAGACAATCAAGAGAGGCTGGGCGGTAATTAACTCGTCACAATTTGTTTCTTACCCTCTTGAGAAAGTTTCCACGATGATCTTGGGTATCGAGGCAGGCAGTTTGTTTCAATGCTAGGTGATAATAGTGCTGGCTGCATGCTCTTGACTCGATCCGTCATGTCTCTTTGATCAGTCCTGGCCATGTCGTCGCTGTAGTTGACTTGACTTGGCTATCTTGTACAATTCTTGATACATTCACATCTCGCCTTTATATTCTTACAATACCCTCCCCTTCATAGAGCAGCGTACATGTCCCGTAAACTCCCCCAAACGCCAGAGATGCTAACCACTCTTTCCTTTTTTTCGTATCATCATCATCAATCCCTCGGTCGATCCTTGGCTGCTAGTCCATGTATCCTCTCTCCCCTCTGCTCCATTTCCTTCTGTCTCGATAACCTCACGTGCTCAGGCAACCCCCACCACTCGCGCATAAAATCTTCTTGAGCCTGCGCAACTCTAGCTTTCTTCTCCCTCTCCTTCTGTCGCTCTATCCTCAAGGCGAACCACTCCTCTCGTGCTTCGTCGTGCACTGTTTGTGTGGCGTGGATCTTCATGCAATTGTTCATGACGCGGTGTTCGGCTCGGCAGGCAAAGGATACTGTGAATGTTCGACCTAGAGCGCATGCTGCAAATGCTGAGAGAGTATTAGTAATTGATGATTGTAGAAAGTATGCGTGGTGATTGCGTAGTAACCACCCGGCATGTTGCTGTTACACACCCTTAATCTCATCGGCGCATTCTTTTCGGACTTTTTGGTAAAAGATATCTCGGACTTGTGCTTCTTGCGACGCAGATAGTGGTAGAGGGTTTCGAGATGGTACGCCGAGCTTCTCTTGAGGCATTGGGGGGTTCTGAGTGGCCATTGTGGCCTGGGTTCGGATCAGGAGGAAGACGGGAGAGGCGTTCGAGGAATAGACTATTAATTGTCGAGATGGTGGTGGTACATTCGTTTGTCAACTGGAGCTATATCAGGCGAGGAGCTGAGCTTGCGGACTGCCGAGATGGTGAGGTGAGCCCATGATTGAATGGAATTTGACCGTCTTGACCGCCTTCTATTTTGGGAATTTTCAAAGTCCAAGTCTACTGTACCATGGCCGACTGTGATCATTATCATGTTCCAGATTCATAGTTTGTTTCTCGTCATGCTGAATTCTATCAAGCCTCTTACAGGTATTTCTAGGCAGAAATGATTCTTTGGTGGTGCTGTCTCGGACCGCGACCAGTCAGTCAGCAACGGGCATGGGCTACCCTACCAAGGCATCAGGGCGTCAGAAAAGTTGGCCACTAGAAGCATTAGGAACGAAATTAGTAGGTCAGCTTATTCTGTTAGATACAACTTCTCAGACTGTTTATTTTTGTACCCTAAAGTTCAGAGGCCAGCTTTTCTGATACCCACTAGCACGGGTACCTGGATCAGCAAGGGATCGTTAACTATGATCGTGAATACAATAAATCTCACCAAGCCATGGACTTACCGTCAATTATATGCAGTTGATAGAACATTAGCCCCTGAAGGCTTGTCTATAAGAGACCATCATGCCCCGCCTCCAGGCATCAATTCTTTCACCTACAACATATTAAACGTCTCTTACTAGCTATGGAATCTCTCGCAATCACCTCCCCTGGACCCAGTGAAGCACCGTCCTCGGTCGAAGATCTTTTAGAAAATGTATCATCTACACTGGCTAAACGCGCAGGCAAGGACATCTTTGCCATCGGAGGCCATGTTCGAGACACAACTTCATCTACTGGCAACTCCAAGCTCACCATTAGATGGGATGACAAGACCAAAGGATATGCCCGGACTCTAAGACTACCTTTGACTGAAGATGCTGTTGCCCAGGACTCGTTCGCTTTATTGCTGAATGCCTGTCAGCCCGCCACGTTTGGTTTTGGAAGTCAAGAGATCCTCGATGAGGAGTACAGAAAAGCCGGCAAGTTGGATATTAACGACTTTTGCACTGACTTTAATCCTTATGAGCACGGTATTCTCGATACCATCAATCAGGTCTTATCCCAGGGCAGTCATTCACAAGGGTTTGGGGTCAAGGCTGAGCTGTATAAGCTGAACGTGGGTTCATCTTAATTCATGACTTCCGTCTTTATAATTAATTACTCACATATGGTACAGGTATATTCTGCCCCGTCGGGCAAATTTAAACCCCATGTTGATACGCCACGATCAGATCGTCAGATGGGCTCACTCGTAGTCTGTCTACCTGTCGCACACAAGGGTACATTGCAGATCTATCCATGTCTGCTTGAGCTTGTGCTAACGCCCACAAGGGGGACAGCTTGCAGTCCGTCACGGCGGTCGTCAAGTTGAGTTTGACTGGTCATCTTTACACCCAAACACAGTCCAATGGGCCGCCTTTTTCTCTGACTGCGAACATGAAGTCCTGCAGGTTACTGAAGGTCATAGGGTGACGTTGACTTACAACCTCTTCTGGACAAATTATGGCCCTGCTTCAGTGGCAGACCATATGCACCTCCTCGACCAGGAATCGCTTCACTTCTATAGTGCCCTTGAGACGCTTCTCGAAAAGATGAATTGCGCTGGAAAAGGTACTCAGTCTTGGTCATCTGTGAAAGGTTGAAACTGACACGTTATACTAGAGACTATCGTCGGTTTTACGTGCACCCACGCGTATCCTCATTCCTCCGCTTCATCCATCGAGAACCTCCATCATATGCTCAAAGGTCTCGACATGGTTGTCTACCAAGCCCTTAGGCGAATCCTGGGCGATGCCAGTGTTGCCACGGTGCTCGACGACTCAAAGTACGTTGAAGAACAACTCCAAAACAAAGAGTGGGAGCGGGAATACCAAGCAGGACAAAAAGCCCAAAATCCAGAATCGACAAAGCCTGTAGAACCATTTTACACCTTTGACAAGAGTGCCCTGGAAAACACGGTTTGTATGAGTGAAGTACCATCGTCTGCACTTCTGCATGGCTCGTACGACTGGGACTGCGGCCTTCTGGACCCGACCACTATCGAAGGACATTACTACTCTACTAGTTCGTATAGCCGTGAAAAGGTGAACTGGCTTAACCACCCTCCCGATGCGTATACCTCTAAGGAGCTTGCTGTCGTTTTTGCCACGGTGAGTTCATTCAAGCGACTGGTACTGATGAATGTCTAACATTTAATCTTATAGTATGGAAATGAACCTGGTACTGAGGCTTATTATTCTTCTGCCGTCATTATTGCGAGGGTGAAAGGAAACTTGGATGATCACAAGAGCGATAAAGAAGGGACTGAGAGTGGAAGTGGAAGCGATGAGGATGAGTGATGAGAAAGTTGGACCGGGACCTTGATCTGGACTACGCAATAACTGTCATTGAGTCATGTCAAAATTTAGGATAAAGGCAGCTTAGTTGCAATCCTTAATGTGTATCATTGGTATCAAAAGTTGAACGAAAGACTAAAACTCCACCACGCTTTCACCTTCATCTCATCAATCCATTATTTCCTTCTCTCATTTTCATTTACTGCTGAGGGTAGCCCTGGACAGGATAAGGCTGATGTTGAGGAGGTGGCGACGACGTAGTACCAGGGGCTTCATGGTATTGGTGAGGAGGTGGTGATGATGTAGTACCAGGAGCTTCATGGTATTGCTGGGGAGGATACTGTCCGTAGTTCTGCTGACCCTGGAACTGCTGCTGACCTTGTTGAGGATCGTAGGGTGATACGGGAGGAGGAGGGTAAGCACCCTGTTGCTGGTATGGGCTCTGGGCAGGTTGGTATGGAGAAGGAGTTGTTTGAGGGGGGTATTGCTGTTGTTGCTGAGGAGGGTACTGCTGTTCTTGAGGAGGGTATTGTTGCTGCTGTTGTTGGGGAGGATATTGCTGCTGCTGCTGCTGCTGCTGCTGCTGTTGAGGTACAACTGGGACAGATTGGGGCTGGACATTAACCTGGGCTTCAGTCTTGGGCTCCATTTGGTAGTTGTTGGTAGAGCCTGAGAGATCAACTTGGAAACGGCCCTGCTTGCGTCCCCGAAGGAACATGAGAAGACTCCAAACAAAGGTAACAATAAATAGAACCCTAAGCACAATCTCAATTAGTATATACGTCACAAGTATGAGACTAAAGGTGCCACTTACCAGACCAAGGCGCCCAGACCTGCGATGGCAGCCAAGATAGCCAAACCAGTCTTGAAAAGAATGACATTCTCCCCATCACGCTTGTAGAAAACGCTACAGTTCTTACTATCGATAAGACTGCCATCACTGTAGCAATCACCCACGGTCACGGGCACAACGTACTTGGCTCGTCGAGAGGCGGTTGCAGCCCAGGCGGCGAGCCAGAGAATGAGCATCAAAGCGTCGAGGCAGAGGACGGCGATGATGTGGTATAAGCTTCGAATGGCGGGGATCTTTTCTGTAAAGACGGTGTAGACGACTACTATCCAGGTGATGACGGCCTGTGAGATGTTAGTGTCTTGTATGAGAGTGAAGGCTTATGGGGACTTACAATAGCGATGCAGAGAGAGTTTTCTGGGAGTCCGGCATCATGGATCATCCAACCGCAAAGACCGACAATAATGAGAGAGATGAGGAATTGAAAGCCGCGGATAATAACAATCCATAGTGGCGTTTGGAGAACATGATCCGTCTCGGCTTGTGGTTGTTGAGTCATCTTGTAAGTCACTACTGTATAAACAACGATATAAGGTGATAATAGCAGCTCAAGTCTTGGAGCAGAATGATAAACACAAAGAGAGGGAAGCTTGGCAGCCTTATACCCCCATTCAAACTCTTGACTCACTCCATGTCACTACCTCTTAGACAAACCAGCCCAAGGCAGATTCATGTTCAAGGACCCCTGGCGGATGGCTTGCGTTAGCGTCCTTCAGCCGCACCTCAGCTGTCCATTGAACAAGATTGACCAGCGCCGTTGGGCGTACAGGTGTGGTGGATCAGGAAGAAGGCGTTTGAAGAGGAGATTAAATAAATGCTTTTTGTGCCTGGAAGGCCTCAAAATTGCACCATGAGTTACATGTTTCCTTGCATATAGAAAGATATTGTCTTAGTTTCTCATAGCTTTTGGAATACTCTGTAATAGATTGGAGTTCATCGTACGTTGTGACTAGTGACACTCATGTTTGAGACTAAACAAGCTCAACAGCACCCTGTCTCTCAACCCCCTGTACTCCGTACAAGGCTGGCAACGGAAGATAAATGCCGACAGTGCATACTTGGACTACAAGCGCGGGTGGCGCTTGGAATCGATAGTTAATAAAGTGATTGGGCTGTACGACAAAGCCTGCCGACTACGACATATTGACGAGGCGTTTTCGTTTGAGAACAAGTCGTTTATAGCCTGTATCCTATTTAAAACTGACCCTTTTCAAGGAAAGGGTAGCTGTCTAAGTGGGCTGATTCAAGTGAGGGAATGTGAATAGGTTCAAAAGAGAATGCTTCGCGAGTTGGTTCATGATGATTGGTTAGACAGGTTTTGAGATGCATGCATGAAGGATTCAAGACCCATGTCGTGTCGATCACTTTTCCGAAGGGACTATATTTCTCTGTCTCCCTTGATGAGATGTTTGTACAATACTATGTAGTGATTCCCTGGCCTTGAGCTTGATGAGCATTGCCATTAAAAAAGGTATCCAGTATACTCTTTCTTACTATAAAATAATGATCTTGTCTCGTCGAGAAGAACAAGAACGTGACGTAGGGGCTAAAGTGGATGTTTCGGCTGTGCTGGTCAGCCGTTTGAACTAGTGTGTGTGGGCGGAACAAGACAGGCAGAGTGCGGAATTAGATAGATAAATGAGGCTATTCGTAAGTTGACATGGATGACCAGCCTGATCCTTCCCTTGCATTCTGCCAAACTAGGTAAAGCTCGGGGCTCAATTTAGGTAGTGATCAATCTACGGATACAGAGTAGGCAACTTGTACATCCAAGTTTATAGGCGCAGATAAGAGCCCGAGACAGATCATGGTCCATTAAGTGCATGTCCATTTATGCTATAATATTACGTCTATTCAGACACAAGACTCTGTATAATGACAATTCAAACGCCCATCATCACCCATACCAGATAATCTCCAACCAGTATTTTCGTAGTCATTCATTCATCGCTCATCATCCCTCGCTCAGCATGCCCCCAGCATCTACTGCTCATTGGGACCCTTGATAAGAACCTTGATCGCCTCACCCTCCTTGACCTTCTTGAAAGCCTCCTCGGCCTGCTTAAAGTCCACGATGCCAGTGATGAGCTTCTTGACATCCACCTTGCCGCTAGCAACAAGCTCAACAGCAAGAGGGTAATCGCCAGCGCCGTATCGGAATGATCCACTCGCGGTAGCCTCCTTGATGCAGAAAGCCATGATGGGAAAGGTAATGTCGGCCTTGCCCATACCGCCCTGCACGTAGCTTCCGCCGTTCTTGAGGACATGGATGGAAGCCTGGATTGAAGGCTCAGCACCGCTCGCGTCAATGACCACGTCGGCGCCATCGGGTAGACCAGCCAGATCACAAATGTTCTTGGCGTTCTCCTCGGGCGCAATGCGCTGCGAAGCATACACGTGTGTGGAAGCAAAGTCCTTGGCAAAGTCGAGCTTGCTCTGGACAATATCGACACTGACAATCTTGGAGGCGCCGTAGGCCTTTGCGACAGCAGCGCAGAGAAGACCAACAGGACCAGCGCCCATGACGACAACAGAGTCACCAGGCTTGACGCGCGCCTGCTTGACGATATGGACAGCGACAGCGAGTGGCTCAATCAGAGCTCCCCCTTGGAGTGAGACGTTGTCGGGAAGCTTGAAGCAAAAGTCGGCGGGGGCAGACCAGAAACCGGTCAAGGTACCGTGGTAAGGTGGTGTGGCGGCAAAGACCATGTCAGGGCAGAGGTTGTACTTGCCGGCGAGGCAGTTCTGGCAGCGACGGCATGGGTATCCGGGCTCGAGAGCGACGCGGTCGCCGGCCTTGAGGTTCTTGACCTTGTCGCCGACTTCCACGACAGTTCCGGCGGACTCGTGGCCTAGAACCATGGGGTCCTCAACGACGAACTTGCCGATGGAACCGTGGACCCAGTAATGGACGTCGGAACCGCAGATACCGGTGTAGTTGACGGCGACGAGGACATCGTGAGGGCTCGCGAGGGATGGTTTGGGACGTTCCTCGAAGGAGACGTCACCTGGCTTGTTGAGGATGAAGGAGAGGTTCTATGAGGGGTCAGCATGTAACATTCGACGTCATGAGGGGGCATGACATGATGGCGGGGTATTGAAGGAAGGAAGGGAAACATACGCTGGACATTGTTGTTGTAATTTGTGAGGTTTATGGGATGAGAAAAAAGATGAGGAGAGGGGAGAATATGTTGTAGGAATGATAAAGCAGAGTAGAGTCGTCAATCGCAAGTCAATGTGGGTGGGAGTGTCCCTCTCTCTTATATGGACCACAGTGTCGAGTGTCAGTGTCGCAATGTGGAGTTATGATAGCAATCGTCGCCGCAAGCCAAGTTTGACAGGGAGAGAGTAAAAAATAATTAGAATAGCCTGAAGTTGTTGACAATCATGAGTTGATTCATCTCGAGAAATAAAATCTGATGATTAAGAGGAGACACGCACAGTTCATATACCCACGGATGAACAGACATCATCACATGGCCATTCTCAATTTTCTTTTGTTTTCTCCTCTTCAATTGATCATGTCCAATTGCTATTGATGCCTACACTACTTACTGTATCATCATGCCGTGGGGGTGCGACTAGATCAGAGCTACGATGTAAAATAGTTGACAATCTCAGCTTCACTTTTAGCCTCACCAATCAACAAGCCATGATATTCTCAACTTGACACGCTAGAGATTGGATGAGATGGGCCTAGAATAGAATAGCTTGTCATGACGGGAGCGCTTGACACTTTCATTTTTTCTCAAAGGTTCAATTTAGCCAGAGTCGACAAATTGCATTTAACCGCACCAGTTAAAACGAGACGTTTTGGTGGAGCTGGATCCATCGGGGAGAAATAGACCGGGAGAAGCTCCAAATATGAGGAGAGTTGAGAGTAGACGGTTGAATAGAATCATGGGAGAGATAGACTGTACTTACGTGTGGTCTTTAAGGTTGGATACCAATGGTTGAAGTTTACCACATATCATTAATTCTCCAATTGATAACCATGAGAATATCCTCAGATCATGTCAAACTCATTCATCCGGTACCCGCCTAATTCAACAGGTTTCCATGTCCAGCGTCTTCCGGCTGGTATCCGGGACCCAAGAGTGGTCACTTGATCATGTCATCTGACATGTCCTGTCGGAAGAAAGCATCTAGAGCTAGAGTTTGGTCTAGTCTAGTCTATGCCAGCATGAGAATTATGTTTCGGTTCCTGCATCAGGTCTCAAAATTAAGTTAGCGGTGCATCACCGGCGTTGGCCCGGCGCGGAGCTGCCATATTGAGAATAGCGCCCGGTCGGTGGAGCCGGGGTACCTTTAGGTATGAATACTGAAGAAGCTTATCAGTGCACCAACATAATACATCTCACACTTATCCACGTTTGTTAAAACTGGAATTTGAAGTATAATTAATTCTTATTCGCTACCCTGGGCGATATCTCTAATAACTACAACGCCATCTATACATCACTCTCATCTTCTAATTAAGGTTGTAGTGCTCCTCCTGGTGACTAACAGAAGAATGTCTCTTTGTCGAACTCTCATGAGGATAATCGTGCTCAATTGTGGGCTCGCCAAGATACTTCCTCAAAGTAGAAGGAGGTGCGTGAGCCGCATCGATCGGGGTGTGAGAAGAAGTGTCGTGGTGCATGTCGTTTTGAGACGTGCCGTGGCGCATACCGTTTTGGTATGAAGGTGTATCACTACCAAGTGTTAAAAGCCATTCAATGCGTAAGAGAAGGTTCCAACTTACAATGTAGGCTTGTTCTGAGTAGAAGACGACGAAACTCCTGGAACGTTTTCTACTAGCGAGTTGATCCGGTCGCCAGTTCGGACGCCCTCATTTTGGGTGCTGGTTGACTCCAGAGGTGCAGCATTGTTGGAGCTGAATTCACGCTGCTGGGTGTTGTTCTCTGTCACAGAGTTGTACAAGCCAGAGTCGGCATTGGTGTTGGAGTGGGAAGATTCGTTGTAGCTGGGGGGCTCATTGTAGGAGCTGGAGTTAGTGCTGTAACCCTCATTGTTGGAGGGAACAACAGTTTCCTTGATCTTTTCAACAATAGACGCCATTTTGAAGAGTGCTGAGTTATGAGTGCGGTTGAGATGAGTACTGTAGTGTTGGTCTAGTATCTGGAGGATCCGGGCTTCCTTATATACTCTACCAACCCACTATCCGTAGGTCACTCCCATCATCCTTCTCTAATTCTGAACTACATCTCTCGCCATCATACCCTCGTTCTTCCCTCGGAACAAATGCGTCATGAGAAATAGGCCATGACGTCGAGAGATCGACAGCTTGCGATAAGCATATTTTAAACACTAAAATTAGTGGCTCGGGCTATTTCTTGGCGCAGTAGTCTCTTTTTGTCCCGGTTCCTGGAACGGTAATGATATAAGAATTCCGAGGCTAAGCTTTGCGTGATTAAAGAGCCTGTACCGGTACCCTGGTTTGTAAGACATCATCGACTGGTATGCCAAGATGATACGACTACGGCCGATGGTAGAGTCGAGTTGGGGACTCCGCGGATCGTTATACTACGGGAGATATTTCGGTGTAGATAAAAGATCCAAGTTTGGTTACACGTTAGCTAAATAGAGTAGTCCATCTTGTACTACGTAAGACTTTGGGTCAAGACTTGGTTGGAGGTTTTATAGTTTGGGGTGCTTGACTATTGTGTAACACTATGTTAGTTGGTTGATGTGGTGGTTGAAATTGTACAAACACAATTTCAACGACATGTCTACATTAATAAACATCCATCACCGTCTAGTCATCATCCAAAGCCCAACTCCAGCAACAGAAACCGCCCCAACCCAAGGCAAAACCACCATAAAAGCCGCCCCAATATTCCTCTTTATCTTTGCCGTAATAACCCTCTTCAACTCCGCCGCCTCATTAACCCAAGGAAACTCCTTCTCCGGTACTGGCTTTCCCAAAAATTCACAGACAGGCCCCCATCCCTGCCCCATGCGGTACTCGAGCAATTGTCCCTCGGGCACCATCTCTCTAATCACCCGGTGATGTCTCTCCCACGTCTCCCGCGCGTTTGCACGTGCTTCTTCGACCGTCTGCGCCTGGAATAGACCCAGCATTTGCTTCCGCGCCGAACGGCCGGCTACAGAACCGAGGATAGGTTCAATGACGCTTATACTAAACTTTGCAATTGGATTCCAGAGGTTCTGTAAAACGCTCTGGTCAACGCTCTTGAACCATGGCTCAAAGTCGCGTATGGCTAGGATGACTTTTGCATCGGGGTACGTCTTTATGAGCTGTGGTGCAAAGACGGATGCTACATCTGTGGTGGCTTCGCAGTGACCCCATAGCTCATCCCACTCCTCACGGGTCAGCGGTTTACCCGTGTAAGAGGGTAGGTTTGGGAATGATGCGTCGCATGCGCGTTCTAGAATTTCCCAGTCTTCTGGACTGTCGATGGCTTGGATGGCGTGGTAGACGTCTTTGTAGCCTAGTATGGTGAGAGCTTCTGCCATTGAGGCAGAGCCTGTGCGGGGAAGGCCTAGGGATAGAACCTTCATCTCTCTCTTTGGTTTGGTAGTCGAGTCTGTCATTTTGATGATGGATATGTTGGAAGAGTAAGTGATAAGATGTCGCTGAGTCGTTGAGATATAGTCTGGACCGTAAGCCCTAGCTCCCATGTTGGTGTCGATCTTATGGAGCTTCGGTGTCAGCACGGACATGGATGTGGACTCTTATCAGGAACATTATCAGATCATCACATCTGCTCCGACTCTGCTGAGGACTTGATTAAATAAACTCACTGTCCGTAATTCATTAGCCAACGGATCAATGATGACACTAGTTTAATAGTAATCAACCACCATTCACTATCAACCCAGCAATCCGAACATCCAAGACACAACCAGCCCAAAACCTCACTCAAAGCGAACTTGCATGTTATAACATTTAACTTCATTATTAGGAACTACTCCTCTTATGCTAGTAGATAAAATAACGGGAACTGGTATATCCATCCCTTCATTCGTCATCCTCATTAACGGCCAACGCTGTCTCCTTGGAAACGTTGCGGGCAAATTTTGGGTCCTCCTCTGGTAGAGAACTCACATTCCAGTGAGCTCAAGTTTATTTCTCCTTCTCTTCCACCTTTTGGTATTGGAACCCTTCCACTTTGTTTTACTCCCGTTGACACCTTGCGTTTCAGCAAAGTATCCTTCGCGCGGCCGTTAAGCTGCTTTTCGTCCCCTTTTCATCTACCGAGCATTGTAGTGTAGGCTTCCTCGTTCAAATCATTCAAGCCTTCTTCTCGTTGTTGGAGTTCTGGCGCTGGGCAGCACCAGCATTGACCTTCTCAGAGTCGTGGCGAACGCTAGCCTCGCTAGAGTCAGGAGTGAGGTACTCGCCAAAAGTACGCTGCTCAAGGTCCATGTCCTTCCAGTCAGTGCCTTGGGACTTGGCGGCCTGGTGACGGAAGTAGACACGCTTGGCAAACTTCCAAGCCTCAATACCACCAAAGAAGAGACCGGCAGCGATAAAGACGATGGCCCACTCCCAGGTGATACCCTTGTGCTTGAAGACAGTATCGCTGATAACAGGAATGTACTGGATAGGGAAGAGAGTGACAACACCGAGGATAATGGCCCAGAAGAGGAACTGGTTGCGCCAGATGTCGTGCATCCACTGGGTAAGGTAGAGCTTGGAGCCAGGCTGCATGCGGAAGAAAGATCGTCGCTTGTCAATCATCTCCCAGGCAAGGAAGAGAGAGAACCAGGTAAGACAGGCGAAAGTGGTAGCACGAGCCTTGAAGACGGTCTCACAGCTGTCGCTGTATCGGTCGTTGCAGTCCTCGCCGAGCTCACCATCGCCAAAGGCGTACATGCGGAGGACAAAAGAGCTGAGGCAGAGAGCAGCGATCCAGATACCGTAGACGGTCATGTCGATGATAAACTCCAGAGAGAAAACACCAGTCTTGAGGGAGATGGGAGGTCGCTCCATGATACCAGCAACGGCACGCTCAAAACCGAGACCCATGTCGGGAAGACCAGAGGTAGCCATGATGATCCACATGATCTGGACGGGGGCGATGGGGAAGACGGAGAGACCAGTTCGGTCCTTGAAGACGAGACCAACAAGCAAGACAATAGCCTGAGCGACGTTGGTGGCGAGGACGTGGAGAATGAACTTTTGGATGTTGTCAAAGATACGGCGACCTTCCTCGATGGCAGCGACAATAGAAGCAAAGTTGTCATCACTGAGAACAATATCGGAGGCATCCTTGGCGACATCGGAACCGGCTTGACCCATGGCAATACCAACATCAGCACGGCGGAGCGAGGGAGAATCGTTGACACCATCACCAGTCTGTTTACAGGTTAGTCATGCATCGAAAAGAGTAAGAGTTGGAACATACCATAGCACAGAACTTGTCACGTCGGTGAAGGGCTTCAATCATGCGGACCTTGGTCTGAGGAGCACATCGGGCAATGACAAGAGGGAGGAAAGGAAGTTGGTCAACTTCATCGTCGGTAAGACCATCAAAGGTAGTAGCAGTCATAACCATGGTGTTGACAGTATCCTCGGCAACCATGTCCATGCGAGTGGGCAGGATACCGACCTCAATAGCAATAGCCTTGGCAGTCTCGGGGTGGTCACCAGTAAGCATGTGGACGGAGATACCAGCCTGGTGACAGGCGCGGACGGCAGGGGCAGACTCGAGACGAGGAGGATCGTAAAGACCAACGAGACCACGGAAGACGAGGTCACACTCAACAGTGGTACGGTCAATCTCGTCACCCTTCTTCATGTCGACGTTGTAGGGCTTGGAGGCAAGAGCAAGGACACGGAGACCCATACCGGCAAAAGACTCCATGTTGCGGAGGATTTGCTCACGGAACTCGTCAGTGATGGGGACCTGATCATCGCTATCTTCGGGGCAGTAGGTAGCACAAGCACCGATAACACGCTCGACAGCACCCTTGGTGTAGGCGTAGAGTTGGTTGGATCGGTTATCCTTCATAATGACAGACATGCGCTTGACATCAGAGTCGAAAGGAAGCTCGGCAATCTCACTGAACTGGTTGGAGGAGTCGTGGCTGGTGAGCTTGAGGCGGTTCCAGTCGAAACGAGAAGCAAGGACCTGGATAGCAATCTCGGTAGGGTCACCACGGGCGTGCCACTCGCCGTTCTTCTCGTTGACGGTGGCAAGGTTGGCAAGAGAAGCAACTTCGAGGAACTTGGTCAAGGAGTACTTGCTCTGGGAGAGAAGATCGGTGGTGGTTGCAACGGCACCACACTCATCACCGCCAGCCTTGAGGGGAAGCTCATGAGGCTGCTTGCGAGACCAGCGGAGTTCACCAATGGTAGGGTTGTTGGCTTCGGTAGCGTTCTCGATAAGGTAGGTTCCCTTTCCGGGAGTCCAGGCACCACGGGCAACCATCTTACCCTGAGTAAGAGTACCAGTCTTGTCGGAGCAAATATCGGTAACAGCACCAAGAGCCTCGAGAGCCTTGAGGTTTCGAACAATGACGTTACGCTCAACCATGCGCTTAGTACCAGCGGCCATGGTGATGGTCAAGACGACAACCAAACTGGCAGGAATCATAGACAGACCAGTAGCGACGGCGTAGATGATAACCTGTTGGGAGGCATTGAACTCGTTGGCAGCAAGGACGATGATGGCGCAGACGACAGCAGTACCGAAGAGGTAGATTGCCAGTCGGGACAGCTTCTTCTGGAGAGGAGTGCCGACGTTAACACCGAGGAAACGACCAACAGCATCGGTAAGAGTAAGAGTGTAGGCTTCGAGGTATCGGTGAGGCTTGGCAGAACCATCAGGCTTACGCTTAACAGGACGGACCTTGCTGTCCTTCTTTCGGAGAGCAGCAGCGATAGCACCAATCTCGGTGGATGTAGCGGTAGCAAAGACAATACCCTTGGCGCGACCCTTGGTAACGGTGGAGGAGCTGTAGGCAACGTTGATACGGTCACCAGGTCCGCAGTTGTCGTCGAAAACCTCATCCTCGTTCTTTCGAACGGGAAGAGACTCACCAGTCAGCATAGCCTCATCGGTCTCAAAGTTGACAGCCTCAATCAGACTAGCAGGTATTAGTAATACATCAATTAAGCATTGATTTTAGACTCACCGGATATCAGCAGGGATCGTGTCGCCAGTCTTGATTTCCACAAGATCACCGGGAACGACCTCAACAGAGGGGATAACCTTGGCGTCTCCATCACGGACGACGCTAGCAGTGGGAGAAGACATGTTTCGGAGCGAATCCATAGTCTTCTCCGCAGAGTATTCCTGAAAGAAACCGACAGTGACGTTGAGACCAATAATGAAGGCGACGACACCACCCTCAATCCATGACTTGATACCGAAAGAAACGGCCATAGCAAGAATAAGCACCTTGGCAGACGTCAGTACATGATAGTGCAGGGGTGATGGTTAGAGTAATCATGGGAACGACGGGCTGCCCAATCCGGTAATTTGGGTGGTGGTGTACGGGCGGGTAAGAAAATATGGTTCAGCCATTGAACATATGCTTAACCAGTGTATGTGTGGGGGCGCCAATGCAGCTTAAGACGTAGGAGGGAACGTAAAAAACTTACCAGTGTCATAGCGTTGGCGACCTGTGCGATAATGATCTTGAGAGGTTGAACACCATCGGCGTCACCAAGATCGTTGTTGCCAAACTTTTCATGTCGTGATTTGGCTTCAGTACTGCTAAGACCGTGCATAGCATCTGTCTGAAGCTCCTGGATGACTTGATCAAAGGTCAAGGCGTGAGCTGGGCGGCTCATGGGCTCGTTGCTCTGGCCCGAGACATGGTTGTCCACAGAATCGTCCTGCTTAGCCATGATAAAGGTCGAAGCTAGCGGGCGCCAGCTTGAAGGTGTTTTTGTTTTCGTAAAAGGGAGATCGGGTCGGGGTTGAACTAGGTAGTTGAGTCCATACGCCTATGTCTGGGGTTTTCCTGTAAGGATGTATTGCAGGAAGGCCTTTCGTCTGGCGTAGGGTTGAAGATCAGAAGAGAGATCTTTGGGGAGAGAGTTCCAAAGAATAAGAATATCATGCGGGGAGATGGGGAAGTCTTATAGAAGTCCATCTCAATCTCGAGCACTGGTGCAATGCTTATCTCGTGTTCTCAAAGTCTTGGCTCAAGTCACCATCGGGGTTGAGGGAGTGTGAGTTCCATCGCTGATACTCCAGTAAACTCCACATCGCCAAGAGGTTTCCATTTTTTCCTTCTCTGCTTCCTTAAAGGCGGGGTCTGAACTGAGAGCGAGGGTCTTGGCTTTGAGGCGAAACCTTGGTTGTTGTTGTTGAGAAGCCACCCCAAATTCCCTCCAAGCACTAACAACCACCGGGCTTGGCCGTGCGACCCTGGTGGAGGACCGCCCAGTCCCATTTTTTGCCAAAGGGGGTGAGGTGAGCGCTGATTGGACATGATAAAACCGTACAGAACGGTGCAGTACCGTGTTTGGAGAGCTGGGCAGTCGGGGTTCTTGGGCGGGGGGCGCCTGGGTCGTTCGCACGTCATTGGGGACTGGGCAGCAAGTGTGACGCGGCGTGGCGGGCTCGGCCTCAATTGAGTTTCCTGAGTGGACAATGTAGGGCTTGGCTGAGGCTTGGTATTCTTGGGAGACCAGGATGAAGAGCTCACCAGAGTCATTGCTTGCTCTAGGAACCACCGAACCCGAACTCGAGCCTTGGAAGAGGGACCAAGACCAAATGAGCGGTCATGAGAGAATATCGTCAGTGCATTCTGGGGTTTGGGGTTTGGTTTGGAGACAAGGCCAAAGCCTTGCTTGAAGCCTTGCTCAGCGTCACCTGGTGAGGCTCTCATGAGGCTCAAGGCTGTCCATGGTGGAGCATGTTTCTACAACCGAGTTCAGTTCAGTGCGCATTGGCCCATAAAATGAACCGACGTTAGACGAGACTGTTGGTATGTTGATATGGGAGACAACCACACCCCTCCCCATCTACTACCCAAGACACACCATAATTTGCGTCTCTACCTTTTCGGTAATTTTTCTTGTCGACGGACGACTAGCAAGATTGGCATGTCTGGGCATACATAATTTCTGTTTTCCAGGTTGTCACGTCATTGGGTCTGTATCGTCCGTCAGGGTTGGTCATTTCTGTTTGTCGCTTGCTTTGTTCTCAACCATGCTTGCCATGCCATGGCACGAGGCTTGTTTTCTGCAGGTTGAAAGTTGCCATGTCGTAGTGATACTCTAGCGTAGACATCAATGAAACGATTCTGAGGCAAACTTGCCAGAAACACTCGCACCAAAAGAACAGGACCGCAGAAGAGCCGTCTTATTGGGATGCATTATGATAACGATCAATAGACGGAAGTCCAACGCCGACACCGATGCCGATACAGACATGGAGAAGATGGTCGTCTCTATCCATGGTCGCTCCGCCCGATTGATTATTACTGGTCTCGTTATCCCATAGACCGGGGAGATCTTGGGGTCGCGATCAGATCTCGAGATATGTTTGGCTGAAAGGATTTTGGCGCGTTAGGCAGCGTTTCTCTCGTCTCGTCGAATGTTGTTGCGAGTATCTGCCAAGCACGAGGTGCAGGCACTGCCACGCTTGGCAAGACTTGATGCTGTTAGTCACAAAGTCTTATCTTTGCCCAGAGTTTGGAGGAAGCCTTAGCTGGAAGCATGTACCTGGCCGTTAGCGCCTTCCGTCTCACAGGGGTTCACAGACAAGCCGAGTCCGTGGGAAGATAGTGCACTAACGGTAGTGCGAGAAATATGGTGGCAAATATCACCGCGCTTACCTAGCAGGTGTCATCTCACTAGCACTCACGTGATTAGCTTCCACTGCTTCTAGAAGCCGTCCAAGCATGGAAGGTACTTGGTACGTAATCTCTCCTCCACCAGATCATCTGGGATCTCCTCGAACGTGACAATAAGCTTAAATCGTCGGCTTTTTTTCTCACAATGGCCCACAATATTGATAATGCTTTTCGAATCTCTACGCTACCCCCTTTAGCCGCATATCCAGCTCGAGAAATGACGAATCACACAACTCACGGCCTTTGGTTCATATTACCATTACACAACTTCTCGAAAGATGCGAGTCTCTACGACTCGCGCACATACATACGCTAACCTTGATCGTCTCCGTTTGGGTTACTAATGTGAAATGCCGTTCACCAGAAACCAAATGCTGATCTTTTCCTCACTCAGAACCGCAGATCAAAAGAGACGCCGGACGCGGAGACGCTGACACCAAACTACTGTGAACTACCAAGGCAAAGAGGAAGAGAAGCGCCGTATGCCGCAGCAACACGCAGTAAGAGGATTCGCTCGACCCACTCTAAACGGCACTTTGTCCTCACAGAAACGGGGCGCTTATGGCTACCACAAGGATGCCGTCCTCTTACAGGCCACTGACTGGGCTTTCCCAGACGCATGTGAGGCTTTCACGGGGAAAATAACGGGTCTTCATCTCCTGCTATTGGATCCGCCCTCCGGATGCTGTCTCGGGGCGGACACAGCGGGGACTACCTCCCCACGGAGGTGCCCCGGTCTCCAGAAAGAGGCTCCAATGCGAGCCTTCAGCAGCGGAGATATTCTCTCTCCTTATGGGGATAAACCCGGATCTGTCGGCGTTGCGACCGCAATCACAGCATTTCGCTACGGATATGAGACATCGCGTGGGGGCTTTGCTTTTGTAAAAACACAGCACCAAGGATGGAGAAGGTTCTCCCATCTGCCCATCTCCGGAGAGCGAAGAAAAAAAGAATTTTCGCCTGCATGTCCCAGGACTGTGCCGTACTCAAACATGCTCAATCGCAACCGCATCGAGTGATGCCACCAAAGTTTGGGTGCCGTTGTTGCCGTAGAACAGAGACTACAATCGTGATCTTGCACCAGGTCACTATTCAGTATAAAGATTCTCGGCACCAAGATTGTGATGTTCGGCCTCCCTGTTACGGAACGGCGGTCAAAGCCAGCAAAATGAGGCCCGGGAACGGAGTGGTATCGGGAGGTTTTGGCAAGTCACAAGGGTCCAACGACTCAGGCACGGACTGATTATAGGCCGGGGAGTTAAAACACCAACGGAGGAAACTAATGACACACGGCAGATGGTACGCTCGGGCTTCGGTGATGATCAGACGGGTCTTTGCTCTTCAACATTTCGGACCATACTCATGCTCCGGATATCAATCCTCAGAGGCAGTAAGCCGAGCCCCCCAGATGGACCATCCAGACGGACCATTCAGAATTGAGTATTCCATGATTCTCAAAAGTGATCGGATCCTGGTTTCGCTATCAACCGCAGGATGTTCAAGCACGAAATATGCTTTGGCAACCAAGAACTTGGCGATATGGAACTTGGCCGAAAAGCTCTCAATCCGAGGTTGGTATCTGGACTCATCGTACCATAATTTCAAGGGCATGTCTTGGCTTTCAGAGCCCTGACATAAGCGTCAGATTTCCCCAGGCTTCGACGCCGGCTGCATTCAACAAAATCCTGGGGTGAAAGATCACAGCTTCAGCCATATTGACGCAGCCAAGCCCCCTTGCTATTGCAGCGCGGTCTAGGCCTCGAATTACCAAAAGGCCTCAAGCTTTGAGAGGCGCTCTCAAGCCTTTCTCCAAGGACGATCCCTGTGGGGTCCGCAGGTGTTGTTGGTTGTGCTGGGGAATATGTATCACGATAACTGGGCGGATACTAGTTGAGGTATTGTTCGGGCCTTTTCGGTTGTTATCTAACAAATACTGCAGACTGAGATCCTTAGATCTATGTAGCTACGACGGCAGATACATCTATATTCCGTACGCGTACACCTTCGCCTATGGCTTTCATTGACCTTGGAGAAAACGACTACAGGGTGGACAGATTCCCAAGAGGATCCATCCAATTCTGCCGCTATCTTTCCTTCACTTGGCGATGGAAGCCAAGACCATCAAGATGCAATCAATTACATAATAGTGAATCCCAAAATGCTGGAGTGCGACACAACTTATTATCAAAACCATCCATGGTTTATCTGTGACAATACTGCTGCAAGAAAACGACGAGGCATCTGCACCAGTCTGCGGGTAGCCATACAGAAACAACTGCAACGAAACGGCAGCGGAAACGGAAACGCTCAACATTGGGTCTTTGGCGGAACGGTGGGCGGCCCCATAAGTTTCCTATTGCCAAGACAAGCGGGTGTCTTAGGCTTACGAGTGTAACACAGGGATAAAGACCGACCCTAGCAGCGGAGTGGACATGGCGGAGCCACTCGCAGCAGAGAGAGAAAAGAGGAGGACACGTGCCCGGAGCGGAGGGGATCATGCCTCAGGATGATGCATCGAATGAAGAAGGTTGGGAGCATGGCTGCTGCACGGATATTGATAGACATGTCACTGCGCACATATCCTCACCCGATGCTTCTTGCCAAGGGTATCTTGAGTCGAAGAAGCATTTGACAAGACCTTGGCTTGAGACATTATGGTCACCGTCGCCGGCCGGGGAATCCGGTGCACTTCGCTAAACCAACGAAGATGATCTAGGAATATCGCAATCATTGACACGCATGCGTTATCAAGAGGCGAAATTATTTCTGGAGTTTGCTGGTCATAGGCAGTCGACTTGAATTGGTATCAAGAATAAGCGAGAAACGACGTCACCAGACTGTTCTCAATACTGCTCGTAGGAAAATCGTCAGCCAAACAACAGTTGACCATCACACACAAAGGATTGTAATGCGGTCAACAAGCGATCATTGATGACCTCGGACCACAGATGCATCGTCCGGATAGAAGGGACTATTGAGGGGCCCGGTCTGGCACAACACCAACAAAAGCTCATTATGACCAAAAAACGCCAAGAATATTTTTTCGAGACACACCCAGGTCAGATTCCCCGATGGTTTCTTGTTCTCGATGAGGCACATCGCTTGGGTTGGGGAGGCGAAAACGCCCAGGCCGCCAAGAGACAAGAAGATGGCCTAAAACTAAACGTCCCAAACAAGAGACCGAACTCTACTCGATCCTTGCCGTTGGGCACAGAAGGTTGTCTGTCTGTCGCTTAATGGTTCAATTCTTCAGCCGTTTCCTCTGATCGGCAGCAAATGACAGCCCCCAAAGCTACAGATCACTGATCATCAATGACCAGGCGTGGGGGAAAAGACATACAAACGACGCACGCGACCATATTCAGAAAACAGACAACACGGTTTTCTTTTCGACGATGCACGAAATAAAGGGCCCCCTCCCCCTCGTTTTAGAGCCTGTGGGAACTCCTCATTTCGAAGCTTGGCACGAAACTCTGTCTCCCCAGCCGTACCGCTACGGATGCATTTGGGAGGCGTTCCCGCGGGTAAGGGTTAGTTGCAATTGTTGCATTATCTATCAACAAACAAGGGTTTGTTGTTTTGCCAGAGAGAGAAAAAGGATCAGGTGAGCAACTATTGACAATTAGAAACTCGGACCATTACCTTATCTGCTGGCCTATGGAGCAGAGGCTGAAGTCGAGTTTCTTGGCGACTTTGCTAGGACAGGTTCGCTTAGGCTGAATGCTGACCTGACGGAGGGATAGTTGACGGTTGGGAAAAGCATAGTAGGTTTGTTATACTGATACGTTAACGTCGTTTATTAATAGGCTAGAAGAAAACATTCTTTGCCAAACCAAAAAAGTCCAATTCGCCAATGACCCAAACACCCAAAGTACCTCTCTTCGAATTCGTAAAACCCATCAGTCCATCATCTATTAGATCTTTGCCATGTGGTGAAGGCAGCACTTCCAATCTCCTCCAGGGCCCTGTCTGAAGACACTATGGCACCATGCGTCAGTCGCCATCATCTCGCCGTTCTGCAGCTTCCAGCAGGTGACGCGGTAGTTGAGGGCCGAAGCCATGAGGTCGATCTCGACAAACTCGGGCTCGTCGTGGATCTTGTATGCAGTCCAGGGCTCATACTGCTCCTCGAGATATTCTTCGAGGGCGGGTTCGCTTCGCGGCGAGTAGACCTTTTGGTCGGGCTCGCACAGGACGGCGTCCTTGGTGATGTACTTCCACATGACCTCTGGCTTCTCCGAGGTAAGGGCTCGCCAGAGGAGGGCTGAGGCGTCGAGAGTTCCCTCCTTGTTGCGGTGCTTAATTGTTCCCTTTTTGATTTCGCCCATTGTGATGGTTTGTGATGATTTGTATGTGTGGTGTTGGTTGTTTAGCTTGCGATAGTGGTTTGCTGGTTGGTTGGTTGAAGTGAGATAAAGATTAACGGTTTGAAAGAAGAGGCATATGATATCCCCTCTTCATCATGAATACCTGACGTAGACATTGGGGATTTCTGCCTCCATTTCTTGCATTTCCATCTTCAAAACCTGGCATCAGTCTCATCTTGATGAATCCCTGCTTGGCCTGACGTCAGCGCTGCGCAACCACTTCAAAAGCAGGATATTAATGGTGGCCGCCCAATTAATTGCAAGAGAAAGCTACAATTTATTAACAACAGGTTATAATCACTATACTCGCGTCTATTCGTTCTTGCGATACTGCAACAAAGACTTGTTTTTTCTGTTAAAGATTATATCGTCACGGACCATGTTTCTTGGCGTTGAATGTGACCGAGCGTATTCGAACAGTTTGTCAACGTAACTAATATGCACGCCACCACGTTTCTATTTAATTCGCTATCGTTTTCTTAGAACCTTTGTACTATCCTAATACAGGAAGGTAGTCTAGGTTAATTTTAGTTTCGCGATAGAACAATTGCCAAGTCTTGCTATAGAAAGAGCTAGACTTTTTTCACTCTTGGTGGAGAGACGCGAGGTTTTGGAATACTAGTGGATGTGACGTCAAACCAGGGTCCAAAGAAATGTCTAAAGATGTATGTTGATTGAGAATTGCAAGTAAAAAGGTAATCTGTCTTCATCATATCATGGACTCGTTATATTAATTATCTTGTCAAAGACTACACTGATATAGAAGGGTTGTTGGATGAAAGCCCACCTACTCAACAGACTCTGTACTGAAACCGATTACCCTAGGTATCCTGTCCTGTCTTCATTTTTCGCTCTCTACGCCTTCATCAAATAAGAAGTAAAAGAGTTTGCGTCCTGCAAATATCCCATAACAAAATGACACGAAAAAAAGGAAATGTTGGTCAAGTTTATTAACAAAACCCTCAATGGAAGCGTTCCTTGACGTACACCATGGCTGCGAATCCCGCACAGCACTTGGTGCTCATCTCGTGTCTACACCAGGGACACTTGACAGTCATGCTCACGCTGCCTGCAAAGTCGGTCGAACCGGCGCTCAATACGCCATCCGGGTTGGACATGGCTTCGTAGAGCTTGCTCGGCATGTCGTGGTAGCGGCTGCAAGCGCAGCACTCGACAAACATCTTGGCGCTGGGTTCGCTGTGATGTTGGTGGTGTTCTAGATTGGTCTGTCGGCGGAGTGTTTTGACTGCTGCTGCTTCAGGGTCTGAGAAATGGCTCTGAACAGGTGACGGGAGATGCCCTCTGCTGTGCTTGAGAGTGTGCGTTGGTGTTGACGCGAAGCTTCGTTCGTCTGAAAGAGGGGTTGGTCTGCGTGGGGTGTTGGCCCTGGAAAATACTTCCATGACTCTATTGGCTGCTTCTTGGATAGGGTCAATGTCTGCATCTGTGGACTCCAAGTTATCGCTGGGAGCAAGTCGAGGTGAGTTTGCGTAGGACCAGTACGCGCCAGAGTTTGCGGGCTTCCCGGATACCATTCTAGGAGAGTGGCCCATCTCAGATTGAGGAGGGGTTGAGCGTGGTGTGCTGAGAGGCGATACAGATTGAATCCCATCCGAGTATGATGAGGAGGAGGAGGAGCTCGTCATGGGCCTGCGGCCTGTTGGAGAGCAAGACGTTGGCGGAGAGAGTTGTTTAGATGGGATACGGACGTGCTGAGTACGAGTGAGTGTAGCATTTGTAGTGCTCAAACCATGCGCATCATTCTTTGGCGGCACTGGAGGTCCAACGGTAGACGAACTTGCTGTCGAAGAAACAGATCCCTGGGCAGAATGTCCTCGGCCGAACGCACTCCTGGCAGCCTCCTTAAGGTTCCATTTCGTGGTCACGGCTGATTCAGGGTCTGCGGTGATAGGTTTTGGACGCGCACCGGGTAGAGTCTGTTCGTAACGGATGCTCGGCGGGGTTTGCCTGCGTAGCTTCTCTTTTGACGATTTACCCACAGGAGCGCTCTTGGCGGTTGATGGTTCGTCTGTGCAAGGTTGGGAGTGATTGAGTCGAGTTAGCAAGGTAAGAGATCCTCGTCTCTTTGAGCTTTTTCTGGGAGGCGTGGGAGGGATGGAGAGACCAGAAGCGGCGGATGATCTCCTGGGTGGATGTTGTATTGCGGATACTATCGGTGGTCTTGATACTGTAATTGTATCCTGCTTGGGAGGGTTGTCGGAATCTTTGGGGACGTTGACTGGCGGGCTTTGCTTCAGACTCTGGTTTGAAGTTCGTGGTGTGGGTGTTGGACGCTTCTCAGCATTCTGGGGCTTATTCTTGTCCTCAGTGTCGTCCTTTAAAGAGATCGCCTTGTCCGCTTCATTCTGGTCCTTCTTGATGTAGAGACCACCTCTTCGATTCAGGCCTTGAGCCTTGTGGTAAAGAATCTCGCTATCGGGGGTGTGCGCCTTGTTCCGGTCACCCTCGTCTTCGGTGTCATCAGCAACAGCGCAGTCATCACTGACCGAGCCCCTTCTTGCACGAGCGCTCCACAGATAAATATTCACAGAACCCCTCCTCCCCGGCGATTTTTGCGGTTTCGCCGACTGTCCCCTCGCGCCGGATGTATTGATCGAGATGGGCGGGTATGCTCTTTTCTGCGCATCTGCCTCCTTGTTGGTGTTGACCTTGAGGGGCGTAAACGAGCCGTGGCCCAGAAAGGTCTTTCGCATAGCTGGGTGAACCTTGCTGTCCCCTTTGGCCTGGTCTTGGAGCACTTTCTTGTGGAAATCTTCCTTCTTCTTCTCGAGCTTGACGCCGCCGAGGAAACCGGTGGGACTCGTCTCATCAAACGACGCCCTCCTGATTTCGAAGGGCCTGCGAAATATGGATGAGAGGGAGCTGGAGCGGCTGCTGCGTTTCGTTTCTTCGGGATCATCATTGTTTCTACCAATGGAGAAACCTAATAGACTGGACGAGCGCGATCTTCGCTTCTGTGTGGTTGCCTGGACTGGCTCGCTGATGCTGCGGCCTTGGGCTGCGAGCATGGATGGTGAAGGCGGAGGAGGCTTGCTGAGCTTTCTTCCACGAGGTTTTGGGGCATTCTTCCAGGCCTCCTCGAGTGCCTGATCCATAGCCTGGACCCTTTCTTTCTCTTTTTCTCTTCGCTTCTCTTCTTCCCTCTTTTCAAGTTCTTTTCGTCTTTCTTCCTTCCTCTCCTTCTTTTGGCGATTGTACGCCTCCCAAGTGGGAGATTGACATACCGCGCGCCTCTCTTCAACATCTGGAGGGAATACGAATGCCACTGTCTTTTGAGCCAGCTTATCGGACGGGGATTCGTTGAGCTGTTCTGTTGAGGCTGGTCGAGATATGGTTTGCCCAACAGGTTTTCGGGGAATCATGTTTGGCGACTCTGACCGCACGGGATCTGAATATGTTGAGAAGAGCGGTGGAGGAATAGCGGAATAGTTTCGAACTGGTGGAGGGACTTGTTTGTCCTTTGGCACCAATTCGAATCGGCGAGGAGTATGGGCAGGACTTGAAGGAATAGAGGTGCTATCAGTGCATGCCGGAGATGGAGGCACAGAGCCTTGGTGTGTCCGCTGGAACTGCAAGATAAAGTCAGATTTGTGTTTTCTGGAGGGTTTGTATGCTTACATTGAGCTTCTTTTCCAAATCGAGCATTTGCTGCAAGCTGTTTGAGCGAGAGCGCCCTTGAGGCTGGACAGGTGCCTGGGGAGTCTGCAACATGACGAATGCTTTTCGGTCGACCTATAACTGGCGACTACGTTGAGGCACTTAGAACATGCGAGATGTGAGACAAAATGTCGGGAGAGAGAGAAAAGGCGATTATAAGTTGTGTCAGTGTCGGACAAAGCTGAACACAGGTCGGTGGGGTGATGGGTTTGCTGCAGGTAAGCGGGAGTAATAATGAAGCTGAGAAGAGTTTCTCTCGTCTTTCGGGCTTTGGCGTCGGTCTTTATCTTAAATGAGATGTTTTGGCCGAATGCGCTCAGAGCGAAACTTGGTTTATTGCTGCGTTCGGTACAAGAAACCAAGGTCAAAGTGGGTGTTGTTTGACGATGTCTCGGCTGATGTCTTGTTGTTGCGGATGAAATTGGAAATTGTTCATTCCAATTATGTTTCAACTCTTCTCTTCCTTCTCTCGTCAATTGAAGGGAAACAACGAAAGCGGATTTTTTTTGGTCAAGACGGTTGCGGTTTGTGGTGTAATTGAGGTGGTTACAAAGGCGGTGGGCAAAAGATGCAAGTATCTCGTGATGAGTTGAGACGAGAATAAACGAGCGAACCAAAAAGAAACCTTTGGCACTTCTTTTTCCAATGTTGCACAAGTGGAAAAGAACAAGATAAAAAAGAAAGAAATAGTATGGTGACACGAAAAAGAGGTCAGAGGAACGAAAGCGTAATCGGATGGTAGCACGTAGTAGTATCCTGACTCAACGTTGGGCTCGAGTAGCATGTATCCATTTACATGGATGGATGAATATATGTAAGAGAAGAAGGAGGGGAAGATAAGATGAAGGATGTAACAGAAGGGAGGGAGGGAATCTAATTGTAAGAGGAAGAACCAGTGGAAATTCCAGACAATTCTTTTTTCTTTTCTTTTACTTGTCTTTCTCTCTGATGAAAAGAAACAAGATTGCCAAGCGTCAAGCAGTGTCAGGCAATCATCGACACGCTTGGAAACAAGCAAGATGCCGATAACTTGAGTCAACTCAATTCATGCAATTGGGTAGCTTCTATTTTTCTGGGCTTGAACTAGCTGCAGTAGACCAACCCAAAACCAGCTGAGTTGCGGGACGATAATGATAATCACATCCATCATCATGGCTGGCATGGTTTATTCTAGTCAACTAACTAGGTAGACAGGCTAGCATGGGCCATGGATCATGATAGAATGGATCATGCCCGTTATGCGTGATTGCGGGATGGCGGCATCATTCAATGACTGGGGTTGAGCCATAACCCAGCAATTTGTTCAGCACTGTCCTGTCCTGTCCTGTTCTGTCCATCTGCTGGATTTAATGTGATCAATGCTACGACAGGACTGTTTAAACATGGTTACTTGATATTACCCGGTGCATATGCCTCTGTAACCCTCCTTCGCAACTCAGAGTCTTCTGCCAACTGCACCTAGACTCAAACTCAGCTCGTAAGGTTATCAAGCTGTATTCTCTTCCAGTGGGTTCTTGGGAATACGAACTGTTGAGGTGGGCACCACCCAAAAAAAGACGTGCGTGGCTTGAGGTGTCATCCGTCAATCGGGGGAACCCATTGGCTCGCTCCGGCAGATGCGGGAGTGATCCACGGACAGGGCCTCCATCACCTTACAGAGACATCTTTTTTCCCCTCCAGTCCAGCCCAATCCTTTTTTAGGGTGACAGCGGGGAGACCAAAAATAGCATAAAGCATTCTATCTACTGTCATTGTATCGTAGAAACAAAAGATACGCGAATAGAAACACGGCTACCCGTCCGAAAAGGTTCCGTCAATATTTGTCTCAGTCTGGAAGGATACGAACTCTCTACCTCTCTGGGATTTAGTGGTCTGCACGGAAGCTCGTTTAGTCTTTGGTCTCTTTTTGATCGACGGGAGAAAAAGAAACAAAGCAACATCGTAGTGGCTGACGGATGCGCTTGAACCGCAACCTTATGTACCATGGGAGGCTGGACGGTACAATGATTGCTAGTGAGGAGGTTGATCTAGCACAGAGGGCTTAAATAAAGTGTATCGTAGTACGGCATGAGAAGCCACTTATCCCTCTGATTATTTTACTTGTAGTGGTGCCCCAGCCTTTTGCTCATCATTCAAGTACCATCACAAAAGAATCTCATGACATGATTTCCAACCTCTTGACCAAAAGATAGCTGAAAGTATAGTCTAGACTAAACCAACTTTGTGCTTGCTTTAGTTAAACGCGTAGTGATGTGATTTATCTGTGAGGGGTATCGTATGGTACGTGCTGTTTCTGCAAGCAAGATTGTGTGCGATGATAGAATCTGGGACAATGGGTCTGTGCATTTTGGGGCTTGATTTAGACGGTGTAGACGGTAGTCTAAGTTAGTACCGGATATAACCAGACGGGACGGCTGATGTGATTGAGGCAAACCAACATGATGGCCTCAAAGGAATTCATATTTTACATTCCGATTGACTATTTCACAATTGCAGAACTGAGTAAATTCATCTTTACCTCTTGGCAAGAATGCAAGGAATTACAACACACAAGAGCCCAAGTCTAGATTCTGGATCGGCTCTACAGTCTTTGAGTCCTGCGATATAAATACATTCAAGACATGGCGGGGTTCACAGTCCCCAGCTTCAGTCCCTTGTCACCATGGTCTCGTTGATCTCGTATTTTCGCAACAGTAAAAGTCCATGGTGGCTAGACCCTGCAAGTACCTGGGTCTCAATGTAAATATAGTAAAGCGCCCACTCTACACGATGCAAGACATTTGAGCAGCCTGAGAGTTCAAGAAATAGCTATTGAACAACCGATGAATATATGAACTGTTGGGTTGCTGGAGGAAGTGAGTTCAAGAAATAGTGGAGAAGATCTAGTAGGGTTGTGGATGGAGTCACTCTCGCGAAGCTTACCCTACATTGGGCATGAAAAGATCAATTATCTCATTAATTATGTTGCCAAAAGCTCTCAAATAAATCTGATATCATTTAGAAGATTAAGCTAACCATAGATCTTTCAGAAATGCTAAATTAATAATGGATAGGTTTATGCATAACCGGTTTCTGTGTCATGATCGGTTGCTAAGTCAAGTTATGAATCATCACCAATATAAACATTGGGGTTGTGTCAAGAACCATCTACACTCAGACTTATTTCGTGAATTCAAGTCAGGTATTTCGAACGTGATAGTTTAATCGATGAACCAGAGTAATCAGAATTCAACAATGAAGCCAGCCTCCAGGTTAAAGTGCAGCTGCTTGTAAGACGCCCAAACACGGGATCATCTTGTACCTGCATGGCCGTATAGAACGATGTAACGGCTCTAGCTACTCAATCATGTTTAAAGATCAGTCAGACATGATTAAAACTACATGCAGGCTGTATAAAGAAGCTCTACCATGTATTGGGCTGTCCCTCCAACACGCCAAACCGATATCTCCAGAGTAGGTAATTCACCAATGACGTCACCCATGTATTCCAGTTGCAATAGAACCACTGCTCTCCTAGTAAGGATACACGAAATTAATCATGAGAAATACCCGAAATACAGAATATTCTGACATTTCTATCTGGCTGTCAACTCCAAGACTTGCTACTCCAGCACCATGAGATCTCCAGATGACGCCCCACCCACATTACATAATCACCGGGACCCAGTTATTCCGAGGGCATCAGTTCACGTGAGCTCTTTCGCCCACACTTCTGCCATTTGCCAAATTCCCCCAATTCTTACCGCGCAGCCGTCGACTCACCATCCACATCACCAAGCAAATCATTCACCATGGGTAAAGTTCACGGATCTCTCGCCCGTGCCGGTATGTTGCTCTCGCCCAAAGCGTCATCGCCTTATCTTCCCTTTCGTGATGGCTAACTTTTCTTGCAGGCAAGGTCAAGTCTCAGACTCCTAAGGTACGACGACTCCTCGATTAAAAAAGCCAACCAAAAAAAACCATCGATATCTCCGACGAACAAACGATCACTAACCATCGCGACAACAGGTCGAGAAGCAAGAGAAGACCAAGGTCCCCAAGGGCCGTGCTCTCAAGCGCCTCAAGTACACCCGTCGATTCGTCAACGTTACCCTCACTGGTGGCAAGAGAAAGGTGAGCAGACTCGACAATACACAAAACCAGGAACGGCCGACTGACGATACGGACACAGATGAACCCCAACCCCGGCTCTTAAACGATTGGTTAAAAACGACAAGATTTGCGGAATCGGGAATGTTGGCTTGCGGACCACAACAATGGTTGACTTCACTCAGTAATGGGATGATGGATTGGGTCGGGTCGCATGGATAGGCTGAGCCCCCTTATGAAATGAAAAAGGAAATGGCAAAGAAAGCGCTACGACCCTACTCGGCGTCCGGTGTCAGTTGTCACAATGCAACAAACATTTGTTCGCACCAGATATTTGTGTTGCAACTGTGAATGTCGGTTTTCTGTCCACACGGTGATATTCCGAGTCGGACGTGCTCGATGGTCCTGGGACATATCGTAGATGCTGGATTCCTAGGGGCAATTTCGGCGAGTGACTCACGCTGATGGATGACATCTTCGATTCTGGAGTGCCTCAGGATCGCCTTCCGAGTCAAACCTTGTTCAAATGACACTACATGATTCCACGTAAAAGCTGCATCTAAATCTAGAATTCCTGAAACATAGCTTCTAACAGCAAATGCAACATCTTCAATAGAAAGCCTGTCAACTGCAGTATGAATTGTCTTGTTCCAATGCATGTGTCACGTGATATGAATTCCGTACTGAACTCTGCCAAGTAGCTTCCATCACCAAAGCACCAGCTTTACACTCACCAATCTCCCCAATTAATTACTCTCACACCAAATAACACAGTCAAAATGGCCGACGTGGAAATGGACGTCGATGTCGATGTCGAGGCGGGCTCTCCCCCTCCCCCCGCGCGCAACGAATCCGACATGCAGACACATACAAAGGCCACGGCTGTCCGTTCCATCGAAGGCTGGATCATCATCGTTACAAACGTTCACGAAGAAGCCGACGAGGAGGCCCTACAAGATCTTTTTGGAGAATATGGCGAGATCAAGAACATGCACCTGAACCTCGATCGACGAAGCGGTTACGTCAAGGTAGGCCAACGCGAAAAAGCAGAACGGGGGAACAATTGCTGATCAGCTTTCCAGGGATACGCCCTTATCGAATACACAACGCTGGAGGAGGCCCGAGCTGCCATCGACGGCGCGCACAACCAGAAGCTCCTCGAGCAGACCATCTCGGTAGACTTTGCTTTCGTGCGACCCCCACCTGGTAAGCCTGGACGTGGAAGAGGCGCCGGTGGACGAAACCGAGGACGAAGCAGGAGTCGCAGCCCCGAGGGCAAGGATGAAGGCGAAGAGCGGGATTGAGAGAAATAAAACACACAAGAAATTCAAGATCAAGCCACGACCATCAACAGCGGATGACAAGGCATGCAGAATCGCCGACGTGCAAGGCCGAGTGGGTTGAGAGCACGTTGGCAGTGTAATGTTTATACATGAGGTATGTCTGACCGCTTGTTTTGTGCCCTGTAGTTCTTTGGTCTAACGTGTACTCAAGATCAACCAGAATGAAATGCGACACCTGGCCTCTGGTGTTATTCCAGAGCATTGTGTATGCCGGAACGAAATATAGAATGAATGTCGCCTTATGTGATATGCTTACATGATTCCGTAAGACATCATCGTTTGATAGGCTTTGGTGTTGTTAGGGTGACTTGACAGGTTACAGATTGTACACAAGCAATCGTTTTGGCAAACATGCACACCATATTCCAGCGCGCTTCAATGGAATGATATCTAATAATATCTAGCCTCTACCAAGCCGAATACGCGCAAACGGCGGTTTCAAATTTCCTCAGAATACCCAAGTAAACGACTCCTTCACATTGAACCTCGTGGATCGTCTGCACTGATTAGCTTTTGTTCTTCATCGACACCAGAAAACTTACCTTATATCCGTACTCGACGCTCCAATCAACACCTTGAAAACTCCCTCTTCGGCAATCCATCCTGGAACGGTCTCGTCGTAGTACCCAACAGCATACTTGTCTAGTTTGATGCTGATGTGCCTCGTCTCATCTGCTTCCAGGTACACCTTTTCAAACGCCACGAGCTCTTTCTCAGGTCTTGGTAATCGACTCTTCTCGTCGTGGACGTAGAGCTGCACGATTTCTGAGCCGGCGCGCGATCCTGTGTTGGAGATTGCGAGTGTGATTTTGATCTCGCCGTTGGGGGTGAGTGTCCTGGCTGAGATCTCGGGCCGGCCGTACTCGAATGTTGTGTAGGAGAGGCCGTGGCCGAAAGGGAAGAGAGGCTCGATCTTGGCGTGGTCGTAGTGCTTGTATCCTATGTAGAGCCCTTCGCCGTACAGAACTTTGTGGTTTTCGCCGGGCCAGGTGTGCCATGCTGGAGTATGCTCGATGCGCTTGGGGAACGTACTCTGGTTTGTAGTTAGTCGGATATTCCACCGGCCAATGAAGTAATACTTACTGGGAGCTTGCCGCTTGGGTTCTCGATGCCAAATAGGACATCGGCTAAAGCATTACCTGCCTCTTGACCTTGGTACCAGCCCTGGAGAATGACTGGTACACGATCGACCCAGGGCATATGCACCGGGCTACCAGACTGGTTAATGACGACTGTGCGCGGGTTAGCCTTGACTACAGCCTCGATAAGCCTGTCTTGGTTTCCATCAGCAGGAAGATCCATCGTCTGACGATCGTATCCCTCAGACTCCCACTCAGCATCCACACCAACAATGACAACCGCAACATCTGCATCGCGAGCTGTCTCGACGGCCTGCTGGATGTAATCCACCTTGTCTTGCTCTTTGAACCCAATGCGACAGCCGCCGTACTTGTGCGTGATGCCAAACTGCTTCTGCTTGGATATGGGACGCAGCTCGTTAGTCATCTCCACACGAAGCTCGACAGCCTTGTCAGCTTCCATGTCGACGTCAACGAGGTAGTCGATCGACCCGTCAAACATGGCCTCGCCTTCCTCCGTCCAGTCCCACAGATCGAGAACCTTGTTTCCGTCGACAAAAAGTCTTCCGGGACCCACGCTCATGAAGCTGATGGTGTGCTTTCCCGTCGTCTTTGGCGTCAGATACGTAGTCGCCACAGCAGACCACTCGGGCCCGACCTGGTTCAGAGGGGCCGAGTCCCAGAGGAAGAGGTCTGTGTTTGTCCGGCGCTGCTTCACCACAGGACTGCCCTCGAATTTGTCGCCTGCGAACCAGTCTATGTGAACACCTGGCTTGCCTGACTTTTCAGTGCAGTACTCAGACGCGACGGGGAGCCATTTGTGGATGTGGCAGCCTTGAGCAAACGATACTTTCTGCTGCGATGCTTTTCGTATGCTGTCGAGCGGAATGGTGTTGTAGTACGGGTTTAAGCTCGCACTTCCACCACCACCAGCGATGTGACGGTTCGCGTTGGGTCCGATGACAGCGACTTTGGTACTCCTGGGACAGAGCGGAAGGATGCCGTGGTCGTTTTTGAGAAGCGTAAGACCTTCATGACCGGCTGCTCGGATTAGTTGGCGTGTTTCTTCACGGTCATCTTCGCGCTCTGGCTGCTCCGGGGACATGTCGCCTCCCTTGAGTCGCTCTACCAGCGCGAGTACGTTTTCTGCGGCTTGGTCGATTGTCTCGGCTGAGATACGACCTTGGTTAACAGCTGCCACGAGCTTGTCGAGGCGCCATTTCGGGGAGTAAGGGAATTCAATATCGCAGCCTGCTTCTACAGAGTCGACTATTGAGTTTACACCGCCCCAGTCTGAAACTACGGTTCTGCAGCATGTTAGATGGTGATGGATAGTGATTATGTTTGGATTAGTTTACCCCTCATAGCCCCATTCTCCGCGAAGAATATCCTTGAGTGTGTGCTTGTTCATGTCTGCGTGGACGCCGTTGATGAGGTTGTACGACGACATGACAGCCCACGGATTGGCCTCCCGAACTGCAATCTCGAACGGCTTGAGGTAAATCTCACGCAGGGGTCGCTCAGTGATGAGCGAGTCTATCGTGAGTCTGTTGGTTTCTTGCTCGTTTCCAACGAAATCTGCCAACTTGTCAGCCACGTCTCCAACCCAGCCTCTGAACTGAGTATGCATACGTTTGATGGCAGCTGCGACACCTCTATCCTGAAGACCCTTGATGTACTGCGCTGCCAGCTTTCCAGTGAGGAGCGGATCTTCCGAGAAGGACTCAAAGTTTCGACCGCCGAGGGGATGTCGGTGCATGCAAACTGTCGGTGCTAGAAGCATCTCTGCTGATCGGGCGCGAACTTCCTGCGCTAGATGCTGCCCGACTTGGTACAAGAGGTCTTTGTTCCATGTAGCTGCGAGGGAGATACCACAGGGGAACAGTGCGGCCTGCAATGTTTAGTTATGTTCATGGTGTCAAGAGGGAGTTAAATGACCTTTGTACCACCGACAAAGATACCACCGCGTGCGCCATTGGGTCCGTCGGTTGTTTTGATGGAGGGGATGCCTTTTTCAGGAATGGCTTTTGTTCTCCAAAAGTCGGCCGCTGTGAGAAGTGAGACCTATAGGTGTTAGCCGATGTATGTATACTGGATCGAGACATGTACCTTTTCCTCCAAAGTCAGCTGTGATAACTTCTCCTTTGCCGCAGAGCGAGTATCTCGCAGATACTGAATCTTTTGCGGAGGACTGCATGGCGGAGAGAACTCAGTGTCTGGAGTTGAAGGGGCGTTTGACTCGTTCATCGTGTTGTGCTAGTGTGCTGATGCAAGAACTGCTTGTCAGATAGCCTAAATATACTCGAGATCCAGGCCTGTTATAACGGATTAAATAGTAACGAAAGTGAAAAAAAGATGGCAAGTTGAAGCGAGGTCAAGGTTACAATGCATCAAGAAAGAAGAAGAGTAGAAAGAAGTGTTAAACCTGGCTTCACTTATACGGGATAACGCAACCAAGTAGGCACGCGGCACATAAAGTCATCTGCTAGATTCCACGACAACAACCGTGCGAGGAGATAAGCATAGGGCTCGGGGAATAATGTACGACACCTAACTGTACAGTAGTGCAAATGCTCAAGATCGCAGGGAACAAGGATGGAGATTCAAGATAAGGCGTTTCTTTTTGGATAGTCAACAAATGAGGGTTTAGCTTTTTGTGCATTTAAACGGCCCGGCTGAAATAAGCCCAGTATAATGTAAGACAAGGTCCTTCTGTATCTTTGCGTGTTTGTTTAAGACAAGAGAGACAAGGTGCAGATGAGTAACCTGGCCGGTATATACGGACCGTGAGAGCGACGTGGATTAGATTAATTACACCGGGGCTCCCGGAGGGTTTTATGTTCGATGATTGAGACGGTGATAAATACACAAAGAAAGATGGAATGAGTTACACAGTAATTACTTGTCGTTGAATGAGACAGAACCGCTTGCTTTGTAGTCTTGTCTTGTGCTTCCTAAACATGAATGACGGCTATAAGGAAGGATTCTTCCACCCAAGAGAAACAAACCCGACAGCCTGGGAAGCAAGTATGACATGGGTCAGAAGCAAGTGACAGAATCGGGAAATAAACCTGTTTCAGCGGCTATCCGGGCCGTTAATCCCAGCCTGTCGGCCGGAGCGTACCGGCGGAGCCAAGACGAGCGAGAGCCGTTGGAAAAGAGAAAAGGCCACTTTGACTAACTAATTTGTAAGGTTTTTATCATGGGAATAGTAATACACAGAAGATAAGTGGTACTTTCGTTGCAGTTGCCAGATGTGGAAAGCTCGGTAGATGAGCTCAAGGGCTGAAAGAGGACGGACTTTTACTTGTGATCGAATGCCCGATGCTGAAAGGGGGAGATTCTAGATGTAAGTGCCGAGGAGTTATGCATGCATATGTAGGCAGATCATTTAGATAGATATTGCCCTGTTATTTAGGGATGGATTGGATGTAGGCGCATGGAATACCGTTAAAGTCAACCATTCTACTCTATATCCTCTGTCTGTGTACTGTGATTAGAACCCAAAAGTTGTATCACAGTGAGATAGGATGTTCGCCGTTGATCAATTAGTCACTAACTACTTATAAGCTGTTTCAGATCTCCGAGATGTATGGATCTCTTCTCCGCCGTCTCCGGCTAAGAGGGGCCGGCTCGGCGCTCGGAACCTCCGCTTGTACACGCCGATATCCGCACATGGTCATACACGATTGGCACTCCTCTGCATCAACTTCTTTCACTCAAAGCAAACAATCTCATAGAAAGACCTAGCTCTATAGCGATCAATTACACTTGTATTTGTTATACCTCCTACTTACACAACCATGCTACGCCCCTCGAGCAACATAACCCGCTCAAACTCAGAATACTCACTTCAAGACCTCGGTAGACCACGCTCTCGTCTACGCCATTCCCAGTCCTGTTCGCGAAACGAAAGCGACGCTGAAGATGAATCCCATCCCCGAAACAGCAACGGAGAAGGATCCGCCGTAGTGCCGCAAAGGGATGTCAGTGTACCCATCAAGACAAGGACGAGCTTGGGAAGGTTCTGGAAAGACTATGTTAGCTGCGAGGTAGACCTCTCAGCGTCAAGGGACCATCTAGGTATGTTTGACTCCGGAGGAATCTGAGATTGGAGGAAGAACTTGGTCCACGTCGAAAAGGAGTCTCGTGATGTTGACTTGGTAGTATCCGTGGAGGGTTTCAATGCGGATAAAAAGGAAAGATCCTGGCTAACACACGGCCACAGCAAATGAAAGGACCTTTCTAGGATACCTGCGTACCTCGGTTATGATGTCCATGGTGGGAACAATGGTAGCCCAGTTGTTCACTCTCAGTCACGAGGGCCATCACGCAAAGACCTTTGGATACTTCGTCACGGGGAGACCCCTAGCCTTGACCTGTTACAGTTTCTCCATCGGGACGATTCTTTTGGGCGCTGTTCGGACGTGGAGGCATCAGAGGATCATGATGAGTGGGAAAGCGTTGGTTGGAGGGTTTGAGATTCATGTTTTGGGTATATGCAGTATGGCGGTATGTTGTAACCCCCTTGACAGTCGAGGTATGTGACTAACGTGTGAAAGTTGCTTTTGGTGTTTTTCTCTTTTTTGCTTAGTATTGATGTTGTCAAGGACAGTGAACCTATGACTACTACGACTTTTTGAGGTTACGCGATACGATTTGAATTGAGGAACGGCGATGAATGATTAATTTAAATTTAATGAGAGAATACCGACATAACAATGACATATACAAACACAAGCACCTGGTAACTACCCCGTCTCTTTTGCTCATTTGTCCTCCGCTGTTCTCTTCTCTCCCCTGCGCCTTGGCCCCTTCAGATCTTTGTAGACGCGAGGTCTCTTGGAAGTTTTCGAACTGGCATGCCTATACTTGTTAGCATCATACTGAATAAAGTAACAGAAAACCCTTACTGGTACCGCTTAGAAGCAGCTTTGTATTCGGCAACAGCCTCTTTGTACGTCTCCGTGTCGTCACTCAGAGATTTTGAGTCAACAGACAACGCGAGCTCTGACATGTCCGACGCCGACAAAATACTTTTGTGTCCTCTTGGGCGAGGAGGTTCGGCGGATGAGATACCTGTTGACTTGGGACTGAGTGCAGGCTGTAGCACTGGGGTGTTTGGTATCTGTGCCGGGACATCGATAAACTCCCAGCTACAGGTCTCTGCAGGCGGCATATAAAGCTCAGATGGGTTGTCCTGTTGCAAAGCTGCTTCGCTGAGTCTCATCATTCTAGACTCGTGGCTCTCTTCATATCGGAGATAGACATCCATTGGTGCAACGACCGAAGGCGATGATGCAGGACTGGGTGTAGGGAGGGTACGTCCATACTGAAGACTATGTTCTCTTGGCTCTTCGAATATCCCAAGATCAAAAGAAGACGAAGGCCTGGCAGGCTCAGGAGTATGTCTACACCACGTTAGTCCCCCCCCCCCCCCCCCCCCCCCCCCCCCCCCCCCCCCCCACCCCCCCCCCACCCCCCCCCCCCCCCCCCCCCCCCCCCCCCCCCCCCCCCCCGCCAAAACAAGGCCAAAGACATACCTTTTATAAGTACCATCTTCAAGACTAATACTGCTATCCCTTCTAGTCACACTCTCAACTCTTTCAGTCGACGAGCAACAGCCTCCAATACCTGACAAGAGATGCATAATGTAATAAAAGGTGTTGGTTGACAAGTAAGTCCTCGAGAAAACTGTTCTGCCCAAGATCACATCATAGGAAGCGAGCTGACAGCTAGTTATAAGGCTTCCAATGGAAACAGGGATTATTCTCCTTCCGCTACCGACACAAAGGAACCTGAACCGACCCGAGCATCTGGTTCCTAGTCCAAGGCAACCAAAGCTAGCTGACTGACTTTAAACGGCCACCACACCCACTTTGTCCCAGCAGTACGGGACCCATTATCTGCACCGGAGTCACATCCGCCGTCCGGGGTGGGCTGTTGTCTCTAAGCTCGGTCTTCCCGTTCATCCTAGGGTCTTGGTAAAGCCAGCCTTTTAGGTAGGGGGAAGTATATCTCATCTTGGACATTTGGGCATGTAAGCCCGCGTTCAAGTCAGACGGGCCTTTTATCCACGTTCAGATAGTCACACTTGAAACTATACAACTTGCTTCAAATAAAAATCTCCATTCCTGCAACTACCTTCCTCCCTCGGAAACCCCAGAGACAAAATCCCAAGCGGTCGGTAAGAAAAGGGTGTGGACCACCGATCGAAATCCCGCCAGCCTGGTAGGGCCTGTACCACACTAAATGGTATAATTTGACATGTCATTGGCTGAGGGGAGGGAAATAAATGTCTTGAACCAACAGCCAACACCGCTTGTTTCATTGATGCGGGTTTGGGTTTTGCAAAAGGACCTTGAAAATTGGTAATTTTTGCTTGCTTTTTATGACAAAAGAGAGTTTATGTGAGGAATTAGTCTTGGATTATATGGAATTCGGATTCGTACTGTTGATGTTTGTGATTGTTGACAAGGCTGTGATGTATTTTCGAGTCTTGCCATGGTACGTTGGTTCTCTATATCCCAATAGATGAGATACTCTACTTCTACGTACGCTCGAAGGATAGCATAGAATTAATTCCCTTTGGCCATTCCTCTCATCATCTCCGTCCTCTGCCCCATAACCCGAGAAATCTCCTTTTACTCGCATCTGCACTTCCCCTTCCCAACCCACTCCCACTCCCTTCGTCACATTTCATCATCTCCAACCCCCCGGGTCTTACATTACAATCCCTGCTCCCATCATTTGGGGGCCTCAAAGTCTAAACAACATCCCCTGTTCTCAGCCCTTTTTGGCCCCCAATTGACACATGTCAATTGGAGCCAAACATGTTTTTAGAAGAGGTTCAGGAAGAAGAACATCGAGAGGTTGCAGTATAACTGGAGTTATGACATGAGATCAGTTACAGAAATGTAAATCAAGGGCTGAAATGAGACGATTCTGCCTCTTTTCCCCCTTGTCTCTCATTCTCAAAGAGCAATTTTTCCGAGGATGCTGAATATCAAGATCCCTTGGGGTTGGGATCTACAGGCCAATGACAATGACAACATTTGCACTTCAACACACCGCCAGTTCACTCATATTCAGCGTTGGAGTAATAAAACATTTATGTATTCGCTGTATGGCTAAAAGGCCACATCTACCGTAAAAACGCCAAAGAAATGCCCGCAACTCCTCTATAGAGGATAACAAACGCCAAGTGATGCCACCATCTCCAATTTGTTGTATTCATCGTATAGATAGCCAAATAAAAAGCAATCGCATGTGTACGCAAGTGGAAAAGCTGTTCAAAACCTCATCACAGCTCATCCTTGTCAATATTGACGTTGGGCAACCCAAACTTCCACGCTCGTGGACCAACGGGAAGACCGACCCAAACACGGAATAGACGCCGAGCTTCATATTTAAAGATGGTCCATCTGCAGTTGTTAGTAATTGTCTTTTTGTTCAAGATGAATGTGAAACTTACAGTGTTCTTGGGGTGCGCATCCAGCCATTGATAATAACACGCATGGCAGTCTTGAACTGGGCGTATTCATGCTCGAGGTGACCCAACATGGACTCCTCCTTGGGGCCTCTCGCGCGTAGCTCGATAAACTCCCTCATGGCATCGTCCATCTGGTCATTCTCCTCAGCCTCAGCTTCAAGCTTTGCACGTAGTCTGTTCTTTTCGCTGACTTCTTCAAACTCTTTATCGGCCTGTTCCGACGCAGCCTTGGCGCGCTGTTCCTCCTTCTTGCGAGTCTCAACGAGTTCCTCCGCGTGCTTCTCATTCTCAACCTTGGCTTCCATCATTTGACGGAACTGGCCAATGTTGTGGAGAGAGCTGCTGATACGAGCGTACGTGTTGAAAAGAGCGACAATCTCAGTTCGCTGGAGATGAGGGACGTCCTCGTTGTTATTGTCCAGCTCGAAAAGGATCTTGAGAGCTGTTCCGTAACCAGCGGTTTGGAGCTTGCCCCAGAGACGACACTTGTCGCAGCCAACACAGTCCATGAGACGACTAACGTTGCGGAAACGGTTGCGGAAATCCTCCTTTAGAGACGGACCCTCGCCATTAACAAACATGAGGCTCTCATCAAAGATTTGAGGAACGCTGGCAGCTTTCTCGGTGACTTCGAGGACCTTTGCACGAGTGGCAGCGTCCTCGGAGGGATCTCCCAAGCAAAACTTGTACTCCTCCTTTTGGAGGTACGGGCCGAGCTTGGCAATGGCGCGGGTCATGAGCGCATAGTTAAAGTAGACGTTTCCGATGCGGTCGGGGAACTTGTGCAGACGGTGTTCGTAGCAGCTCAGGTTGGGAGACCACTGTCCTGTAGTCTGGTTGAGGAACTCCCAACACAGATGGGTGCTGATACTGGCGTGCATTCCCGACATGACACGGTAAAAGACGCGCTTCTCCAGACACTCATCTTCAACCTCGAAGCCGGTGTTTGCGACAAAGGGTGTGTTGGGGTTTTCCTGTCGACGCTCCTCAAGCTGGGCCTGGCGACCGGCTGCATCGAGGATCTGTTTAAAGTCTTGAGCAGCAGGACCGTACTGCCATCCAGACTGGCCGAGATCGGCAGACTTGGGGAAAGAACTCTTCTGGAAACAGTTCTCCCGGTAGATGGCGTCCCAGACCTGCTTAGCGCCGTCGCCAGCGTATCCTGTGAATCGTTCGGGGTTTCGGACCAAGCTCACGTAATCGCCCTTTGAGCTGGCACTCTCGTCCTCTGGAACACAGTAGTCTCGGTCGTCGCATTCATCATCGTACTCAAAGACACAGCTCTCGCCAACATTTTCGCCCAAAAGACCTCCGAGGGGTCGCTGGGGGTGCTGGCGCTGGGCCTTCTTTCCAGGGTGCTGAGCACGAGGACCCTCAAGTTTACCTAGGGCATGAGCACGCCAGATCTCGGGGATGTCCTCTTCGTTATCCAGAGTCTCGACGGCGCATCCGATGTTCCCGCACATGCCATTCTCGTCATCCCAGAAGGGACATTTCTTGTGGAAGAGGTTGACTCGGTAGTGTGAGAAGAAGTCGGTGTTTCGGGTGAGGTCGTCGACTGCGGGTTTGGTCTGGAGGTTCAGTTTGTCGAGAGTGGAATAGGAAGCGCAGGCGTCGCCAACGATGGACTTTGGTGAGATCTAAGATATGTCAGCGGTGGACTTGGGTGATGCTTTGCTGGCAGGGGGACAACGTACATGGCATTCATCATTTGAACTCTCGCAAGAACCCGGTGTAGCCCATAGAGCAAACACGGAGAGATAAAACAGTCTGCTCGCAGACTTCATTGTAACTTTGAGCGCCCAAGCGTAGTGGGAAGCGAGGCGATAGAGATGTGAGACTACAGTGTAACAATCTTGTCTGTCAGAAAAGACAAAAGTGAATCAATCGCCAGCGAGTGAAAGGCGATCAACAAGTCGATGGATGAAAAAAAGAGAAAAAGAAAACTAAAAAGCAGAAAACAAAGTCGCACTTCTTGCCAAGTTGACGTTTTTCCTTCTGTAGAAGAAGCGACGTATGAAGGTAAGATAAAGTGGGTTGACGGCTTCGGCGGGCGGCGATGGAACTGTGACACTTTGCCTAGAAGGGAAAAGTTCAATGCCAATTTATCGAACGGTACCTTAATTTAGTGCTTCTTGTTACTTTTCGCTGATGCATACATTAAATACAATGGAAGCTAGAATAAAGACAAGTTCATGGAAGGAAATTGAAATCTTTAATCATAAGAGGTTAAGTGATTATAAATAAATAAACCTGAACCTACAGAGGATCTTCTATAAGACTATAGATGGGAATACGAAAGGAAAGAATACTAAAAAAGATGCCACGCTGGCTGTATTGAACATTTGAGGCGAAGCAATGCATCTAGAAGTGACCATCACATCAATTGCCACTTTTAGATGCTCCCTCCATCAAAGATGACAGCTATTCAAATTGCGCCGTCATCTGAGGGCCATGCATCGAAGCACTAACCCACCTTTGGAACTAACATCAGACGATCTGATCTGCCGAGTTTTAATAGTTCAACTGCCCATCATGTCTAAGAATATCTGTATTAGCTGACTTCCGTAAGATAGCTTGTCTTTAACGACAAACACTGCACAAGACAATCGCTCGTAAAATGACTTACAAATCATCCTATTCCAAGATATCTATTTCCGCCAACCAAGACCCTCGTAAGACATTCTCCTCTCCATTCTAATTGTTTCACAATTGTGGCGCTTTGATAACACAGTTCTGGAATCAGCCACTTCTTCAATGATGTATCCAAGCCACATGAGGCCATATTCACTCTGTAGATAGACCATTGAATGCTAAATCAGTCGGTTTTCTTTTGGCCCATGCACGATTCTCTCTATCTCATCATCTTCCTTTCCCGCATGTAATCTTGTATCATTTCTTTTCTTCTTGTGCCTGTATCTATCTGCTTGTTTATAACTTCCATGGTACCAAGCCCCCTCATTAAGCCCATTTCATTGACATAGCCATTGTTCCCCAATCATGCGCTTCTTCGTAGAAGGGTATCACTGAGCACATCCCTCCACATATCTTCCTTTCAATCACACGCGCCCAGATGCGATATACTCATCATCTTTTGTCCCGGCGTAAACGCATCTCCCTCAGCTGTCTCCAAATTAGAGACATTGAAACAAACACGTTAGATAAAATAGAAGAAGAAAACACTTGTTGAAATGCCCAACCAAACCAAACACCGACGCAACGCGTCTTCGGATCATTCCAGATCCAAACTCCATATTATAATGTACCCATGTCTTGGTTGTTGGGACATGCATGGGCGGATCCAACTTTGCGACTCAATCCACCAGTCTCGCAAGATCCCCTTCCATTCACTGTCGCCCAAACAACCAAATCCCCCGTCTATACGTCATACACTAGACATCGACCCAAAAGACTGGTAAGAGAGCCTCCCTTGACATCTCGGCAGGGATAACGTATCATGCATTGCATGGCAAGGACAAGGCATATACCATCGAGCACTGAATGGGACGTTTGCGAGCGTATTGAACCAATAAAGTCTCTTTGTTTTTGCTTTCTCTCTTTATATCTCAACGTGTAGTGTAGACCGTAAAATCGCGAGACGATGAGCGAACTTGCGTCTAGGCTTTGAGTGTGGCACCGATGTGAGGGGCTCCGTGCAATAAATATGTATGGTACATTAAGGGGGGAAATCTGAGTCGTAGGGGATCTGGTCGATTACTGAGGTGGTTGGAAGTTGAGCGGTCGCCTAGAAAACATGTTAGCTATCACAGAGACATGACAGGCTGAATCCTGCTGATAAGATTCCCATGGCAACATACTTGAACAGAAGAATGTGTGGTTCTGGCTCGTGGACTTCGTAGTGTTCCCATCCTAGACTCTGCGCGATTGTTAGTCCCTGTTGCTTCCATTTTTGCCGCCCGTTCATGACAGTGACACTGGCGTCATACCTGAGTAATGCCAAGAGCTCTCCATTCATCCTCCCACAAGAGCTTCAGGGTTCCCTTCGAAGCGTCGTGGTAATCTTTGGGAATGGCCTTGAGCATGGCTTTGGGGAGCTGAACGTGACGGTACTCGTATTCACTGTCGGAGTATCTGGCCGAGTAGTGGATCGAGTCGATAAACTCTTCTACGCGGGCGCGTTCCGAGTCTGAAAGAGGTCGGGGTGCCTTATTCCGGCGGGTGGTGTCAATGTCGAAAGGCATTTTTGCTGTGTCGGCGTGCTTCTTTTTTGTTGTTTATTCAAGTTTTGAGGAGGGAGGGGGAGAGCAGAGCTCCAAATTGTCGAGGGTGCGGGGAGGGGCACAAGAGCTCGGCCGATCGATTGGTAAGGGCGGGTCAAAAACAGGTTCCTTCGCTAATAAAGCGATTCCTTTCAATGTGTCGCGATACAACTGTGATTGTGTTGGTGAGAGGTGCGATTCGTTAGAGACGAGACAAGACAATCTGCGATGCGCGAATGTTGTTTTGGAAATGTCACGCGAGATCGGCAGAGTTCAAATCTTGCGCAGCGCGAGGTTGGGTTTGGGACTGGGTCTTCGGAGGCGGTCAAAGATTTCCCGGGGTAAGGAACTTTGATATGGAGACGAGGGGTCGTCTAGAAGCGGTTTGGCCTGGGATCGGTCGATCAGGGAGTTGTTGCCGAAGTAGACGAGTCGATGAGAAAGAGTCAGAGTAAAGAGTCCTGAGAAAAGAACAAGGTTGTATTTTGGATGAAGAGACGACCAAGGTATAAATGTCCTTGTGTGGTAGGTGTGGTAGGAAGAAAGATGAGATGGGAGAGAGAAAGAAGAAAAGAGGAGGAAGATGGGGGGGAAATAGAGATTTTGGTGATGGTGTTGAGGATGACTTTTGTTTTGCAGAGCAACCTGAAATGGAAGGCAAGGCAAGGCAAGACAAAAGCAATGAATGAGATGGGACGGGATGAGATGAGATGATGGATGGTACTAGCACCAACGAAACAGCGTTTTGGGCTGAATCCCTAATTTGGTGAACGATTACTGGTCAGTAGACAATTCAGGTGGAGTAGATTTGGTTTTGGAGGGGCAAGTCATGGAAAGTAAACAAAAGATTTCTATTGTATCACGTAAATTTATCGACCTCTGACCTCCTAAGCAACGCCTCCAAGCAACAACTCCCTTGAGTTTATAAAGAAGCTGTAGAATACGAATAAGAAGCCAGCCAACCCTTATTTAGTTGGGGATTAAAATCTAATAATACCTCTAAGCTTATCCCTTTAATCTCTTCCCCCAAATGTCTCTGATCAGCTACCCTTGAATAATCCAATATTTTGAGGCTCCACCTATCCTTTCACTACCTCTACAGCAAGTCATAGCTCCTGTTTACTTTATATAAAACTATCGTGCCCATTGTCTCTGATTATCTATTACCCCTCCAATGCAACATCGATCGACAGCATGATTGTTCATTTTACCATGACAGTCACAGTGAAAGCGACAGTGACAGGGGTCTCATCTCCAGCCTACCGACCGTTTGATCTTCAAAACAACTTTTCCACAACCACCCGTTATCAGCCTCATCCCCAACACCCTTAATCAGTTGGGTTCATTTTTATACAAACACATGTTCGATGACACTTGTTTACGGGTTCATGTTACTGTACTCGGTACACTCATGCAGATAAAGTACAGAATAATAAGCATCAAATAATCTCAACCGGCATTCTTTATTCTCCCTGATATCAGACCTTTCTTCTCCCAGTGAACCAAGAGATGCAATAAAAACCATTTGAGATTAAAGCACGTGGCTCCCACACTTGTCTTAACATCATAGTCCCCTGTCTCTTACAGTCTCATTCATCCCTGAGCTTTTCTTCCGTAAAGATAGCTGTAGTCCGCAGAAATAGTCTCGTCTTGCATTCCATGACGTTCAGCTGTTGTACCCTCTTCTCAGCTCTCGAGTCCCTCTCTTTTCATCAAGATCCATGTCACGTCATATGATGTCACTGTATTTTCTTTTAACTTCCGAACAATCCGCTCGTTCGACTGGCGTTACTTTTGATGCCGCCATGTTTACGTTTCGTCCACAAGTTCTGATTCGCATCCTACTGCGGCTGTTTCTTCTCTCATTGGACCCAACAAGTTGTCAAGTCTTGGAATGATCGCGCATAGCAACCCGCAAGTTTCATTTTTATTGATCCCGATACTGTAGGACGATAGCCGAATCTAATCTCAGTCAACTTCATTCCGGCTTACTCGGACAGTTCGGCAGTAACTCTGCGCTTTTACTATCGAGCCTTTCCAGTCCATGACGTACAATGCACCCCCTAATATTCATGACTTGAAAAAATATGTCGATTTTGACGGTGCACCGCTTCGACCAGTCTTGTTTAGCGCAACATGATTCACGACATTTCCAATCTTGACTTTGATCCCCGGCACGCTGATCTCCCACTTCCGTATATCGTCAAACTTGGACTGTCTAAACAGCCGTAGCGTCTTGAGGGACATTTCATCCCCTGGTAAATGAAAGGTCCATCCAATCGAGACGTGGAAAGCGCCTCCGACCGGTTCGTTTGGAGTTTTTGTATACAACGTTGGCTGATCAAACTGTGCTGCTACCGAGTTGCTTCGCAGCAGTAAATTTGTGAGTTCTGGATTCAGAGGCTTCGCGTCCTTGGTGTCGGGACCGCTGGCGACGCGGAGGATGAGAAATGTTCGATCCGAGTCTGGTGATCTAAACCATGCGAGACCTTGGGGTTTGACGGCAAAGGGTGCGATGCCGCTGCTGTTAAAGGATTCTGTTATTTTATCTAGAAACTCATCCTTGGTTCCTGTTGTGAGTGATAAGGGACGGGATAAGCTGATGTGCAGTGGTAGTGGTGATCCCAGATCGCTTGTTAAGAAATTGAAGAGCTTGATGTCACTCGACACCTGTTCCTCAATATCGGCGATAAGAGTCGTGAGAAGTGTATGCTGTTCGGTAGATGGATGCCCTGGGATGAATTAGCTACACGTCTGTAACGGAACTCATGTACCACTACGACAACTCACACTCAGTGTAGACATGGCTGGGCCAGTTGCCGACTACATGGGGAATATGACGTTTCCGGCCCTGATGCAGACTCGGGTCATCAACGACACTCTGCCGAACAGTGGAGGCATACAGATCATGAAAGGTATCAGGCAAGGGTGGCATAGAAGAACCACCAACTGTACTATCTCCGTCTGTACTCCGGGACGAGTGGGCCGCGATGCCATCAACTCCTTTACGGCGTTTGGCAGGGTGAGTATTAGGTTCTGACTCGGACCCGGACTCGGATGAAGAGTAGTCGACGAGAGCCATTGAGGCTGTTATTCCGTAGAGACGGAAGAGCTGTACGTCATGTAGGCGTAGTTTCCAATGGTGTTCTATTAAAAGTCTAGTTTATTCTGACGGGTAAACGGCCCTTCGTTGTGTGCGCGTCTGAGTGCGCGTTTGGTCATGGTTCAAAGTACGCGGCAATTAAACCCGTAGTGGGGTCTGGTCAGTATAAACGGCGGTCGTCAAGCAAAGCGGCTGAAACTCTGCTGATGACGATTGGGTTCACGTTAGTTTCTTCACCAGTTGTCATGTCTAGTATTATTTGCTGATAAAAATATCTGTCACTAGCCTTATGATACTTTTTAGTTTGAAAGGTTTGTAATGGCAAGATCCGATATCCGACTTATCTAGCTGTCGCTGATCAATTGGAATAGGGTAGCAATAGGACGTCATGGCTCATTCGTTGCGTCAGTTGCGGGCCACACAAGCAAGATTCTTTGGTTGTGATATCACAGGTGAGGTTAATCACAGAACAATAAAATAATACACATTGTTTGTTTCAATAAGCAATGTCCATGTTCATCTTCAACAAAGATTAAGCATGAATGTTTAATGGCGGTCTGTTAATAAATACACGGTGCATTGATTCAAGTGGCCTAGGCTTTGGAGGGTCTGCCAGCTGTCATCCGTTTCTGGGGGGAAGCGAGCGTTACTGTATCCCAACGTTTAGTTTAGCCTTTGTGACGGAGACTCACACGATTGGAGAAGAACGTCGTCGGACTAAAATGTCCAGGTCTGGTCTGGTCTGGTCAGGTCAGGTCAGGTCCCTACAAGCAGTAGCGAGAGAGCTTAGACCTTGGACCCTGTGCATTGCTGCATTGAATGCTCAGCTGACCTGACTTTGACTAACTGACGAGGTCCTCCTTGTCTCTGTAGGCTTTTTTTTAATCTTCTATTTCTTCATGCTATAGATTACCTGTCTGCTATGCCTGCCAGCTGTCTTTCCATTGTTAAGAGCTTAAATCTCGTGTTAGCTGACGTTGTCTGCTTCCGAGCCTGCCGCGATTGGAAGACAAGAGTAGAGAAAAGGGGATCGGCTCACAAAAGGCGAGACATGACTGATTGACGCGAATGACTGACTGAGGGATTGACATGCGGGACCTAGACTAGCTAATGTAGAGCCTGGTCTTGGTCTGTCTTGGTGGATGTGACAACTACCACACCACACCAGAGCTACTCTGTACTGCAACGTTTTAGTACCGACTTCGGCACCCTCCATTGAGATGATTTGAAGTAAGTGAATGAACCCAAACGCCTGGAAAATTCCCTTGCGTTGAAAAGAGGCGTCAATAGCGTCCGAACCAAAGACGGATGAAGCGGCCAGAATTAGAATCCGCATCACGGGAGCTTTGCCCACCCCGCTATGGGAGGATTGTGAATGGGCGCATGATGGGGATGGAGGGGGGACGAGACCGCTCCAAGATCTACATCCATACAACCCCAAGGACCACATGCCTTCTCTTACTTACTCGGTACCTGTGCCTTACGTATGTATGTACCTAGCTAGAAAATGGAGAGCTTCTCTTTTTTCCTTTTCATTCTCTTTTGGGATCATGGTGGGTGCCATGCCGTGCCTTCCCTAAATAAAGAGGCTGCATGTCCTCCCATCCATCCCACAGTTTTATTTCCCGTTCTATCTCTCTCATCCTCTCTGTCTGCTGTCTTATACCAAACAATACAAGAGACAATTATCATTGTCGCACAACGAACTAAAATCACGATATCGACGAATAGACATTGCATCGATTGTTTCAAACACCCAAGAAAAAGAAATCATCGCTTCTCTGTCCAGTCTCGCAACGCATCGCATCGCACGGCTCCGCTTCACATTGCACCGCATCGCATCGTAACGACAATCGAATCGCTTCACTCTCTGTCTTGAAACTCGACCTTTGATTATCGACAACGACTTTGTTTGCTCAACTCCAAACCAGAATCCTTCGTCGCCACCATGACGGACAACCGTGACAAGCAATGGGTAAGTTTTGGACCCCTACCTGAGCTAAATTGAGACCCTTGTTCTCCCACCATCATGGCCCATTCTTTTTCTCTTCCGTCCGTTCCTTGGTTCAAGCGCTTCAGGGTCCGCTCCCTACCTAAAAATCAACGTCATTCCAATACTGTTCAATGATGGAAAAAAAGACGTCAGGGATCCAGTCGGAGCAATAGAAGAAAAAAAGACCCTTATCGCTACGTACCGTACCTTACGTTGGTGCCCGGCCTTGCGTCAATGTCGATCACCAAGATTGGCGGCTGCTTGGCCGTTTTCTTGATGCAAGCCAAGTAACCAACCATGCTTACTTGGGTCATGCCACAGCCCGAAGTACACGCAAGCCCGATGACGTTCTTCAAAAAGCGCACCACTCACTTACTCGTTCATCTATTTAATCTTCATCTCTAACATTCATTAATAGGCTAAGGCTTATTTACTTGATCCTTTAAACGAACCTGAACCAAACCAAGACACCGGCATCGGCAACCTTTCAGCTCAATTCCGCAGCTATTCTCTAGAGAGCTCCAGTTCCACTTCAAGCAAAGATCACTCAGAGATCAAGAACAAGCATCGATCAAGCCGTAAACACCATCACGGCAGCTATCCTACTCCACCCACATCTGCCAGTCCAACACGCGACAGCTTCCACTCTTCCAACCCTTTCTCAGACGCCGCAGCTTCGCGACGTGAATCATCTGTTCCCTCGTTCTCAATCTCTCCCCCAAACTCTCCTCCTGGCCCGGCAGGGTCTAGCAACAACCCATTCACTATTTCTTCAGTCAATCGTTCAGCCAGCGCTCGAGTTCCTGCCCATCGCAGCCGACCTCAAGTCCAGCACAACCGCAGCTTTAGCGCCAGCAACTGCGGAGTCTCTCGTCAACGTTCACTGAGTCAAAGATACCCAGGCGACATGTCTCACCGTCCTCTCGACATCCTTAGAAAGGAGGCTCGCGCAGCTGATCGCGCCCCTCACTTGCGACGCAAGCAAATGCCCATGACTGATACCATTGACGCCCTCGATACCATTGGTGGAACCTATCACCATGGCGGTCCCTATGACGCCACCCTTGCAAGCCGCAATCGCAACAAGAAGTACTCGCCCGTCGCAGCTGTAGAGGAGTCTAACCGAGAAGCTCTACGCGCGACCCCAAGAGAAAACATCCAGGACTCCCTCAACAAGAAGATGCCTCTTCAAGGCACTGCCGTTATTCCCAGCGGCGAGCGGGACTTTAGTGGCAACACCATCAACTACGAGGAGGGTGCTGATCTCATGAGAGAGCCCGACGCCATGGGTGGTGCGTACAAGCGTTGGGACGGTATTGTAAGTATTTCACGAGACAGACTTGAGAACGTTTACTAACTTCAACAGCAATACCATCCTGATGATCTCAAGGGCAAGGGTGAGCCTTCTTACACATACGAGAAAGACCTCAAGGAACACAAGCGCAACCGTCGAGGTGAATCCGCCGAGTACGAGCTCTCTTCCAACATGGGAACCAGAACGCGCCCAGCTTTCACTCACAACCGAAGCTTCAGCGAGAATCCCCGAACAACCCCCGAATACTCAAACGGCACCGACATTCGTCGCAACAACTCGACAGGCCGTCACAAATTGAGCGATGGTCTGCGAAAGCGCTTTGGAAGCATTCGGCGCAAGAAGGCCAGCGAGGTTGAGTAAACCACTCCAAAACAAAGTGTGTTATTACTATTTTTCTGTTTTATTAAGCTTGGGATCGGCGTTATGGATTAATGTATTTGGCGAAAGTTTTATACGCGCTGGATTGGAATGATGACGTATGTGTATAAATTGGTCAAGACGACATGATGGATGGATTGGGTGTTGTATATGTATCGGATACAGACTACTGATATGATTCTTTTGGTAAAAAGGATTCGGGAAAAGAAAGAATGTTTTATACCTGCTTGTTTTTTGAGATGCTGATAGACAGACATGCTAAGTCTAGAATACAGCTGAGTTGTTCACTATCACTTTATCTGGTGGTTCTACGTGATTTCCAATGTTTACCTAATGTTGACTTCGTCCCTCACTCTGCAGCTTTGAGTCATTGATGGTTTTGAGGGGGCGATTTCTGAAGTCTAAGACTGAAGTCAACACCCCTCGCTATACGTACAGTTAAAAAATCATACAACGTAGGGCACAAAGAGCAACCTTATTCTCACACAGCACGCAGGTTTGAGTCATAATATGTAAAGTTCAAAGAAAGAATCTTATTCTCTACATACCAAGGGAAAGTTTGCTATCATCTCACGTGATGGGTAACAAAGCGTAGATAAATAAGAACCCCAAAGCCGAAATCGAAACCTTTCCTCATTAGACGTGGTTGTATATCTGAAAAGCTGATTGGTATAATTTGACCTTGTTAGTGCAATCCAAGCCTATGCTCAAGATAAATGAGGGCCCAGGGGGGAATATATGACCAGGACGATGATGATGCTTGATCCCCGCGCAGGGATCAAAAGAACTGAGTCCTTCAAGCTACTGAGAGATTCCGGTGAAGTCGTTCAAGCGAACTATTATCTCTGGCTTCTCCGACAGACAAGTGCGGGCCGAGCTATGCCATTAGTCGATGGTCGCTCACAAGTTTGCTTATTATTTTGTTCCCTGAGTCCTGGCAAAGCTCACCAGGTCGCGCGACTGACTGTATACCAAGAGCAGACTGCCACCGCGAACCACAGTATTTATAACAACACAGAAAGAAATAGGTGCTTCAGATTGTAGTAGATTTCTATTGTCTTTTATCCCAATATTATTGCAAACTATATATGCTCTCTATTCACCCATCTAAACTAAAAGTACGACATACCGCCCCATCCCAACACACCCTCAAGTTCCTCTCTCAACTCCTCAACACCATCGTAACCACCCTTACCCGCAATTTCAGCCCTCTTTGCTGCGCTCAACTCGGCCCACCTCGCCAACACGGCGCCGTCAACAATCGCTCTTCCGCCCGCTGCCTCGACGCCCACAGGTCGTATGCCGTCGGGCAACCGGTGCGCTTTGGCGTTTAGGCCGCCGTGCGGTGTCAGTGCGGGGAGCAGTTGGTTTGTCACAGAGAGGAGACGGCGGTAGGCTGTCTCGGGGAGAGGGATTAGGCTGGATAGATGGCCGGAAGAGGATGCGAGGAGAAGAACGTGTGGGGGGTCTTGAGGGGTAGGATGGCTGGGTGGTGTTGTACGTGGGAGGAGGAGGGTTGTTGATGGTGGGTTGGGAGATACGGAGAAGGATGTGCGGTGGAGAAGAAGATGGCCTTGAAGAGATTTGGGATCTGTATTATTTTGTTAGTGCGTGTTTTTGTTATTGTTGTAGGAGTAGACTTACGCTCAGGGTTGAACTCGAGGATGTGCAAATCACCATCTACATCCGCCGCGACAATGGCAAGGTCGTCACCGTCGGGAAGGAAATCCGCCACTACCACCGGCAAGCGGCCATGGCTTTTACCTAGGACCTTAAAAGTATACGGCTCCTCAGTATAACCGGCAAACCACACGCCCTTGAACGCATCAGCCATAAGACAGAGACCAGTGCGGGAGAGTTCGCGCGCGCTCGAGACGTGGCAGCTCATATCGAGGAAAGCGACTGGAAGAAGGGACCCGTCTTCCTTGAGACCTCTGACCATGCACTTCTGGCCCTGGGCGACGAGCATAAGACCCTGGCTTCCGATCTCGGAAATGGCCGTGACACCGCCGCGGGGAATGTCTTCGCGGGCGATGGCCTTGAGACGTCTGTTTGTTTCTGGCTTGCCGGGCTCGGGGATGACGGTTACAATGTCAAAGACGTGTACGCGGCCGCGGATGGGGAGGTCTTCACCCTTTGACACAGCTGTACCGACAGCGACGAGGAAGCGACGCTCCTTTGTGTCTTCGGAGACTTCGAGGTGCAGAGTCTTCATGCACTCGATTGATTCGCAGGATTCGAGCTCGATGTCGTGGATGACAGTCCAGGTGATGGGACTGATGAGCTTCAAGACGCCACGGGGCATGGTTGGTGGAAAAGTGAGTGTTTCCTTGGCCCACTCCTTGTGATAATCGTCGTCTCTCGGAAGTTCAAAAGGCTCGCTTATCATGCAGCCTGCGATGTATGCACCGGTGGGCTGATGATATGCGATACCGCGAACGTCGGATCCCAGAGGGACTTTCTTGACCGAGATACCGAGATCGGTAAAGTTGGTTTCGGACGGAAACTGAGTGACGCGCGCGATGCCCTTGTCGTCTGCGTAGATGAAGCCACGATCACAACCCTCTGTGTGAAACGAGGTCATACCACGAATACCAAGACCTTGAAGACCGATGACGCGGGGAATGCTCTTGCTGGATTTGAGGACGAAACTTGGCGAGGAGCCGGGGAGGAAGACAGTGCTATAGCCGTTGATGTTTGCGCACCTACGCATGGGCATGAAACGGGGTTGCTCCACATCATCGTCTTGCTGTGTTGCGACGGGTGTTGTGGCTAATGTTACGTTGGACGTCTTTTTGAAGCTGAGGGCGGCAGATAGGTTGCTTTCGCCGCCTGGTCTAACGTGGCGGATAGGTTCGTATATGGTGAGGTCGTCGGTTTGGTTTCGGAGCTGGTAATGTTAGAGTGGTTTGATGGGGACGTATCAGGCAACTCACGATGATATATGGGGATTGAGAAATGGTGTCGCCGAGATCGGCTACCAAGATCTCGCGCAGAGCCTCCTTTGCTAAACCTCGTCGCAGCGTGTAATCGGCTGACAAGTGAGGGGGCACGTAAGAGAGACCTTCAGCAACGTAGACAGGCTTTGAGAGATCAGGGAGAGCGTAGACCTGCTAAGTTAGTAGCCGCAAATAAGAGGAAAGACAAATACTCACATGTAGCGCACCCGTAGAGCTGAGCAAGAACATCATGATCTTTTCGGTCTCTGCACCTTTGTCGCTGGCATCGAGTTGGAAAGCTCCCTTGGTATCAGCGTACAGGCACCCGGCATGCCACTTTGTGTTTTGTAGTGTAGGATCCATCTTTTCCACCTCTTCGAGCTCATTGTTGCTGTCGATCTGTGCCAGCATAAGACTGCTGTCATCGCGGATGAGGAGCAGGTAGGGATCAACAATACTGGCGCTTGTGACTCTGGGTTCCGCGCCAGTCTCCTCGTCGAGCATAGGTAGAATCTGAGTAAGTCCGAGATCTGGAATGGTTAGTGTTTTTCATGGCCATCGACAACGACAACTTACCTCCATCGTAGGATCGAACCTCGGACTTGAGAACCTGAATAATCCTCATCTGCTTGCCCATTGTGCCAGCCTCGACAGTGAATCCAGCCGCAGGGTCGAACTCGGTATCTTTTAGTGTTTCGAATCCTGCACCAGTAAGGGCATACACATCTGACGTCTCGTAACCGTCGAGATCGACCTTTGCCACAATCATATACTTGTCGTGTTGCCCAAAGGCCTCGTACTCATCGCCAACGCCAGCACTTCCTCCAAGGGCTTTAGGCAATGGTTTATTGACAGACATGGTCCAGAATCCTCGAGCCTCTGGGAATTCGAACCGTCCAATGATCTTGGGTTGGATGTTACGGTTGAGGATGGCCAGCGAGCCAGCCTTTCCTCGACCGACAATGCACGCAAGATGAAGATCAGACACGACACCATCCGAAAGAGTCATTTCTTCGCTATCAGGGAGGAATGATGCTTTTCCAGGAGTCAGATCCTTGATTGGCGCAATACTGAGCAGGGTATCGTGAATGCGGAAGCTCAATTCGCCTGATCTGCCTCCTCCGTTGAGTGCTTGAGCCGGTTTAGCAGCCGCAGACTCAGTGCCGTAGAGATCATCATCCTCCTCATCGTCATCTTCAAGATCCAACTCATCCACGTCAAGCGCAATGTCTGCATCGATCAGACGAGGTTTCCGCCTTTTTTCTTGTCCCATTTTTCTTGTCCAACCTAGCACCACAGAGTCGCCCATTTCACTACCGACAAAGAAAGCGTTCTTGCCGAGCTTGGATGCTGTTGAGGCTCGGCTCTTGAGGATACTGCCTCCATTTTCATCCGTAACCATCTTGACACTGAGACCAGAGACTGTTCGACCATCGATCAGGAACGAGACGATGCCAATCTGGCCGTCGTTGAGAACGAGTAACAGCTCGCCGTTTTCGATATGCAGTTGCTCAATAACACAGTGCTCTAATCGTAGGTTCAGATCCGACTGATCTGTCAAGCTAAACGATGTAATCTGTCGCGCCATTGAATTTACAGCAACGCCATTGGCTTTACCCGACTGATCAACATGGATCAACTCGTTCTCTCCGATGAGTAGAGCACCACCAACTGGCGCCGGCAAAGCGAGAATCTTGAATAAATCTCGAGGAAGGTCGGTAACGGAGAGAATGGTTGTTGAAGCTCGCTGTTGCAGGTCTAGCGTAAACACCTTGTATGTAAGATGGTCTTTCTGGCCGAGAGAGTGCGCGCGTTCCTGGCTGGACGACAGAATACCAAATGTCGGTTCTCTATACTCATGCAGAAAAGCGAAGTGCACGGGATGAAGCAGACTGGGGTCAAGAAGCGGAAGACGCAGGACAAAAGACGGTGTATATGGTGGTTCTAATGTGTCGCTATCTCCATTGGCGACTGTAGTAGTCTCCTTGACAGGTCGTGGCCCGTCGAGATCCTCATCCCAATCATCCATTTCCAAGTCTTCCTCTGCCTGTCGGAATGGTAGGATCGCAATGTTGCGCGAGCCGAATTGAAAGGCGGCGCATCGGCTGCCAGGATCAGCCTCGAGGTAATTCGCATACTCGTCAAAAGAAACCTCCCATGGCGCACCATGTAGCTCCTCTTTTTCGTAGTAGTGAATGGAGATTGTCTCCAAGGTACTCTTCTCAGGGTCCCACACAGCCATACACAGCTTAGCAGCCTTGTACGCTATCAGAAGAGCTTCACCTCCGCATTTTGAGTGCTTGGTCTTGACTTTGGCCAGACCTGTAACGGTACCGGAAAGTGGAAGCTCTGCGACAAGGACTAGCTTTGTGTTGTTTGTGCGATCGGTCTTGACAATCATTGACTCTCCGCCAAGAAAGGAGGATTCGAGGCCATCATCATCGTTTGCGCGGTGATCGAATTCAGGTTCAGGCTTTGTGGGTTGGGCAGGTTGGTTCTCGGGATCGAATTCGGCGGATATGGTCTTTGTTGTAAAGATTTGGAGTAGGGAGCCCTTTGCGACAACAAGATTGTTTGCTGTAGCCGAAGTGAGAGAGGCAGTTAAGGAGTGCGTGACAGCTGAGGGAGCTGCGAGCTCGGTGTAGGCCTGCATTTCAGCGAGACCATTCTTTTGCGGCTGGGAGAAAGAATTGGGTTGTTTGACCGTTGTTACGGTTGGTCGCGATAGTGTATTGAATGTTTGACCTAAAAGAGTAGAGCTTAAGCTACAGAGCGGATTATCAGTGACCCGTCCTCCGGGTGAATCGCTGTACTACACAGACTACAGTGGAGGCTAGGTATCTATAAAACAACAGGGAGCGAATCTGAAGCATCCCCACTTGAGTAACGCTAGCGGCAGCAGGGTATCGGAAAAATTGGCCGCTAGGAGCATGAGAGACGAAATTAGTAGACCAGCTTATGCCCCCTTGTTCATACTTCTTAGGCTGTTTATTTTTGTACCCTAAAGCTCAGATGCCTAGAGCGTATATATTGCGTCACGAAACATCAACTGCTTGAGGTCGAGCTTTGAGCTAAACAATCGAGGCGATCGAATCTTGTTTTCTACGAAACCTGCTCTTCTCTGATTGAGTAGAACTAATCACGTTGTTACACCGATTTATTCCGCTTCTTTAGCGACGTCACCCTTGTTTTTGATAGATCTCCCTTTAAATCCCCGCCATCTGCCGCCAACAATCCGCCACGGTCGCGACCTAGTCTAGCGGCTTCATTCTACAACTGCATTGTTGATCTTGGTTTATAAACAATCATCAACAGCGTCGCTACCAAATTCATCATGGCCCACGCAGGCCTCGTCCAGACCAGTTTGATCTGGGTCGCCTATGCCGTTGCCGTAGGGCTCTGCCTGATTGCAGCCATCATCACCACATTCACATGGCAGACTCCCCGTGAACGATCCGCCGTCGTCAGCATCGTCGCTATTGTCAGCTTGACTTCGCTACTCGCAACAGTCCTACTATTACCCGTCGATATCGCCCTTGTTTCTGCCACCGGCTCTGCAGCACTTGGTGCCAAGAAGGATTGGGCCACCCCCGAACGTATCGATAGTATCCTCTACACTCTCAAGGTTGTCTACTACAGTTTGTACAGCTTTGACGCAATTCTCTGTCTGATCGTTATTCCCTTTGCCTACTTCTGGCATGAGGAGTACGATGAGATCGAAGTAGAGGAGGAGGGCCGAACGCTGGGCAGCCGCTTCCTGGCCGCAGCCAAGTACACCCTCTTCTTCGTCGCATTCGTCGTGGTCCTGTTCTTGCTGGGCTTCTTTGTCCCTGCCGCTGGCGACAGCTCTCAGTCTCACTGGGATCTCGACTACTTCAAGAAGCTCGTTGCTCAAAATCATGGTGAAAAGGCCTTGACCTTTGCCCTGGGCCTCTTGCTCACAATGGGTACCCTGCTCTACGTCGTCTACACTAGTGCTGGTCTCGCTCTTCTCCCAATTTCCTTCATCAAGGCTGCGCCTTCGATCTCGGCTCCCCAACTTCATCAGACAACCGCTTCTCAACTGGAACAGAACCGCGAACGTCAGCGACAGATTGAGATGCGCAACGCCGGTCGACAAGAGGAAATGTCCCGAAAGGATCAACGCGAGTTGGATGCTTTAGTCAGAGAGGAACAGACACTGGTCCGACGTGAGAGACTCGCAGCTGAAGCTCAGGGTGAAGGCCGCAGCAAGGTCTATCAGGCTTGGCTCAAGGTGTGCGCTGTCTTTCGACCTGTCAAGCTTATCGGCGGAATTCTTCTGCTGCTCCTTTCTATTGTCATCTGGGTGTCTATGCTTATCACTGGCATTGACAAGGCCAAGAACTCGGTCTGCAAGGAAAAGTGTGGTTACATCCTGGGTCAGATCCATGTTTTCCAGCCCATGAACTTTATCTTTGTCAAGGCCGCCAAGGCTTTCCCTGTCGACTATATCCTCATGGCTTTGCTCGTGCTCTTTTTCTTCAGCAGCTCCATCTCGGGTATCGCGACCGTGGGTATCCGATTCCTCTGGGTTCGCATCTTCAAGATTCGCAAGGGTAGGACAGCGCCTCAAGCTCTTCTAATTGCCACTGTTATGCTGGGACTGATCATCTTGGCCATGAACTACGGTATCGCCATGTTGGTCGCACCCCAGTATTCTATCTATGGAACTCAGACTTTCTGTACCAACGAGCCCAAACATCCCGGAGAGCAACCTGATTGCAGCGGCCACAAAGACATGATCCACGCTTGTTCCGAGGCATCCACGTACAAGCATGCCAAGGACGTTTGCACCCCGTCAGTGATGTCAACTTTCCTCAACCGCATCACCATTACATGGCCGTTCTTTGGTCTGGTCGACTTCTGGGCCCAGTTTGCCTTCCTTGGTGTGTTCCTCGTTGTCTTTATCACATCTCTCTTCCGCACACCCAAGCTCGACCTCTCTCAGATTGATGAGGAAGCCGAGGCAGATGAAGAGGAAAGCCTTCTCGCTTCTACTGGTAGACGCTTTGGTGCTACTTGGCAGGACGTCAGAGGAAAGGTTGGCAGCTCAGGAAACGACTCTACGAATAACGGCAACGGATCTCAATCCGCTGCTTGATTGGTTTCACGTATAAAATAGTCCGAGTATTTCAGATTGATCGAGGTTTATTGTTTTGGTAGCGCAACAACATTGATAATTCGGAGTTTGCGTTGATTGGCATGTTTGGGTATCTGTCTTTACAAGCACATGTTTTGGGGAAAGAATAGCTATGAATCTTGTTTGAAATCGAATTCGTTACGCTCCCAGCGCTACTTTTTTCTTTTCCTTCTTCTCCGTCTTTTTGTCTTTTGTAAATTGCACTGCTTTGTGACTTCTCTCGTCGAACCCAGCTTGTGGTCCACGATGCATCTCGTACCAGCACCGCGTACAGTAAACATCATCGTCGCACCCAGGACATCGTAACGTCGCATCCTCAAGACAGACGGTGCACCAGTTATCCACGTCGTCGTCTGTGTAGTTTGTACGTGTAGTAAGACGATTTACCGGCTTTCCTGAGGGTTTGGATGTCGGGACGGAGGGTAAGGCGAATGATGATTCGGCATCTGGGGATGGGGCGCGTAGAGCAGCGAGACGGGCGGTTATGTCATCTATATCCGCGCTGCCTGCACGGGCTGAAGAGGGTATGTCGCTGAGGTCAGAGGGAACTTCTGGAAGTGCGAAATCCGTCTCTTTGGACTCTGTCTCGTTGGGTTCAGAGTCAGACTCTGGTTCTGGAGATTTCGTCTTGGCGAGAGCGGCTTCTACTTCTACCTCATCGCGAAAGCGAGCGATGACTTGATCGACGTCCTTGTTCATGGCCTCTCCGTCAGAATCATCCGAGTCATCTTGTTTTTCGTCTGTGTCTTTTGGTATTGCGTCTGCAAGCTCTTCCAGTAGGGCTTTGACCTGTGCGTCGTCTGGTTCTGCGCTGAAGCCTTCTTCTGGCTGAACATCGCTTAGTAACTCTTCCAGAGTTTGGTCATCTGTCTGGAACATGGCTTCATCTTCCTCATCTTGTTTGGAGAGTTCATTTTGGGTTGTCCTTTCAGGTTGAGGTTTGGGCTTTGATGACTCTTGGGCTGGTTTGGATACTGTTGGAGATGGTTCATTGCTGCGTTCTCGCAAGGACTTGAGACGAGCAGCGAGTGTATCTTCACGAGTGGGAGTCTTTTTCCTCTCGATAAGATCGACTTTTATGCTTTTGCGCTGTTAGTTTTTGAATGATGTGAGATTTGGGGTGGGTGTACTCTGTTGATATGGGTTTCTCGGGACCTGCGCTTTTACCTCGTAGGGCGTTTAGGCGATCGAGAAGAGACTTGTCGAGATCATTAGGCATTGTGAGTTGTTGTTATTAAAGTTCAGAGATGTGGTCGGTGGATTTCAGATTGATTGCCTGACGTTGAGAGGTGAATGAGATGAGATGTCGTGGTGAAGAGAGGTTGAGGCTCTGACGTGTAGCGGGGGCGGGGCATGGTCTTTCATCGTCTTGGCTGTACGGGAAGAATGACTTGCGAAGGCGATGCCAAGTATTGGACGTAAAGAGAAGAGTTTTGGTGTAGATTTTGGGTATATGTCAATTATAGAGATTCAGACTTATGGAAAGGCTATTTTATGTAACTTTAAGTTTAACGATTTCATGATGGCTTCATTCCTGACGTGGTACAACTACTGCACAGGATCCATGCATGTCACAGAAGCTGGACAGGTCACTACTGTCATTCTAAATGCTAGTAATTACTTGACCAAGGATGTATCCTGATCCTGATCTCTTGGCACTGAATCCTTCAGCTCTAACTGGTATAGACTGGTATTGCAGTGAGTGAGCAGTGATTCACTCCTACGACGCGCGTCTACATATGCTGACGGTTTGACACGCAAGCCATACCAGTCTAAGAGACAAAATTAGTGAGCCAGTTTATTCCATTTGGACCATACTCTTAGACAGCATTTATTTTAGTACCCTAAAGCTTGAAGCAAACTTAAGGTTCTGTCGCCCACTAGCCGGTGCTGTTTGACCACTTACTGAAGCTCTATATGCAATAGTGGACCAGTGCCTGGGTATGGGTTATTTTAGTGCATCAGCCTCCCTTATCTAGCCGCTATCTGTCAATCACAGCATTAAAGAAGCAAATAATGGAATGGAAATCTGACCAGGCATTACGTATGTATCTTTAATAAAGGCCTTCACTAATCAATTGTTTGTTCCCATCGTCGCTATGTCCTTTTTTTATTCATCATTTCGTCATGTTCACCTTTCAATCGCTCGGCGCAAAGCCTGTAAAGATCACAGCACTGATAGTCTTCATCTGGCTTCTCATAATCGTCTTCTACAACTACAGCGATGTTTCCTACTTCACTTCAACGCCATCACGAAAGCCGTATACATATACAGGCACTTCAGAAAAGTCCAACCTAAAGAGTTTGGAGTCTATTAGACTGGGAGCACAGTACTTTGTGGATTATCCGTTGAACGACAAGCCAAAGGAGATATTCGGAGAACTAGGACAGAGAACCCAACTATTACGAACGTGGATTGAGGAATTGGAAGGCCATGACGAAAACGACAGGCGCGAGACAGCAGATATCGTTGGACAATTGACCGAGTCTCTATTTCCATGGCTCAATTCGGTAAATGGTGTTTCGCCGCCTCTGGCCACTATCTACGACCGACTTGGTATCTCATACAAAACGACGAGCGCAAAAGGCCACACAGTACCAGCTGGAATTGTCATTCCTACTGGCGACAAGACCCTCCGATTTGCATGCCATCTCATCGCGTCTCTGACACAAGTACACAACACTTCTCTCCCTATCCAGGTCGTATACGCTGGCGACGATGACTTGTCCGCTCAAGGGAGAAAAAAGATCCAACAAGCAGCCAACGGCGTAAAGATTGAGATGGTAGACGTCCTTACTGTCTTCAACGATACTTCGTTAAAGCTTGCGGAAGGAGGTTGGGCGATAAAACCGTTTGCTGCGCTGGCCAGCCATTACGAGAAAGTCATTCTTCTCGACGCAGACGCAGTATTCTTCCAAGATCCGCAACGACTTCTCGAACAAGACCGATTCAACGAAACGGGAGTGTTACTCTTCCACGACCGACTCCTATGGAAGAATGGGTTTCCTGATCGACAAGATTGGTGGCACGATCAGATCAAGCATCCTAGCCCCGAAACTGACAAATCACTTGTGTGGACGGAACGGTATTCTGAAGAAGGGGATTCGGGTCTTGTGGTGGTTGACAAGTCGAGGCTTGACGTTCTGCTTGGTTTGATACATATTGGATGGCAGAACTCGGATCAAGTGCGGAACGAAGTCACTTACAAAATTACGTATGGTGATAAGGAGAGTTGGTGGATTGGATTCGAGGCTACAGGGTCAAGATACTCGTTTTCACCACACTACGGTGGTATCGTGGGCTGGTTGAAAGATGACAAGAAGGACAACGATAAGAAAGAGGAAGTCAGCGTTTGCAGCTTTGTAATAGCGCACGTTGACCAAGACGATAGACTGCTCTGGTACAATGGTGGTTTACTCAAGAACAAAGCCGTTAACCAGACGGAATTCGAGGTTCCAACGCATTGGATGATTGACCAGACTTGGCACAAGGGTGGGAGCAAGAAGGATATGAGTTGTATGGCTGGAAAGACAGTCAACGAGTTGTTAAATGGAGAGAAGGATGTTTTGAGGAGGGCGATTGGTGTTGCCAAGGATGTTGATGAGAAGTTGGATCTGATACCATCTACATAGATTTGAGAGAGTAGTGTAAGATTATGACGGACTATTTAATGATTCACTATTATGTCATGCTATATAGCACGTTGATAAACACAACTTGATATTCTTCGTTTTATCCTGGGAAATCTCATTCGTAGCCCGGACAGTAGCTCGGATTTTGAATGAATTTCCCGACTCCGGACCGTTTGGAAAAAGTCGGGTCCGGAGTGGGTCTCGATTGTCGGACAATTCACCAAGGCCGAAGACCGCCAGCCGGAAAATCAATACGATAAACCACCGCGAAGACCGAAAATGAGCCCATAGTAATATCAAATTAAAATATATATAAGAGTGAAAGAGTTCACTGGTTAAACACATCGTACTCACACTCAACTCTTCACTTGCACAAGATCATGGCTCTTCGCTTATCCCTATCCCGGCCAGTGCCTCTAATCGCAACTATAACAGCCAGCGCAATTGGAGTCAGCGTCCTTTCCAGAATGATGTTCAGCACAGCAGCCGCAGAGTCGAATTCTCCTCAGAAGATCTTTGACGCTGGGTTCGCTTCGGTCAAGTTGCCGCTGCATAGTTCAGAGTATGAGTCTCCCGACACAAAAAGGTTGCGGTTCAAGCTACCCCAGGAAACTGCCATCACTGGACTTCCATTAGCGTGTATGTTTTTTTCTTTCAGGTGATTCTGATTTATTTGCTAATTTAGTTGTATAGCGGCTTTGTTGACGCTTACTTGGCCTGAGGGATCGTATTTACCTAGGCCGCGGCCTTATACCCCCATTTCACCATCTGGTAAGATCCCATCTACATACAATTGATATGGGATAATTCTAATGTTCTCAGATGAGCCAGGATATATGGATCTTCTCGTCAAGAAATATCCCAACGGCAAAGGCAGCAACTACCTCCACTCCCTCCAACCAGGCGACAGTCTCTCCTTCACATCGCTCCCATTAAAACAAGCCTGGAAGACCAATAGCTTTCCTCACATAACTCTCATAGCAGGTGGATGTGGTATAACACCTCTTTTCCAACTTGCCCAGGGCATTCTTCGCAACCCTGAGGAGAAGACGCGTATGACGCTCATTTTTGGAGCGAGGTCAGATGAAGATGTTTTGCTAAAAAAGGAGCTTGATGGGTTCGCGAAAGAGTTCCCTGAGAGGTTTGACGTCAAATATACCGTGAGTAATCCTGCGCAGGGGTCTGAGTTGAGAAAGGGACGGGTTGACAAGACGTTGTTGGAAGAGGTGCTGGGACCCAAGGGGGATGTCGGGAGGGATACAAAGGTTTTTGTGTGTGGACCTAAAGAGATGGAAGAGGCGCTTGTTGGAAAACAAGGGAAGGGAGTTTTGGGACAAATTGGATTTGAGAACAGTCAGATTCATACCTTTTAAATACTGTTGAGAAGGAAGTGGAGGTGAGTGTGTTAGAACAACACTCCTGTTTATAGATGTCGCTTGTATCGAGAATATTATATAATAATACACCATGAATCAATCTTTAGGGTGCCACGATAAATAACATAGTACTAGCCGTCTAAATAGCATAAGCTGACCTACCAATTTCGTCTCCTATGTTTAGGCCAATTCTTCTGATACCCTGAGTGAGGCCTATAGAGACCCAAGCACCATCAACAGGAGCCATGTAATGATGATAACAATTATTTCCTTTTATCAAGCCTACTGTCTAGTTACCTGTGGCGATGCTATGTCTAACTCCCAAACTACCATTTGTCAAAAACGACCTCGTATCCCTCTTCACCACCTCCCCCGCATCCGCTCTCTCCAAAGCAGAGCCATAACCTCCACCGCCAGGCGTAAGGATAATCACCCGATCGCCCACCGCAAAATGCGACGTCTTTCTTGGCCCCAGAGAAACCTGTCTCGTAGCTCCGGTAACTGGATCCTTTCGAACCCAGATATTCTGCCCCCTCTGTCCCTCGCCTCCTCCCTCAAGTCCATACGGCGCCGTCACTCTTCGATCGGTAAGCACAGAAACTTGAAGCGGCATGCGGAATTCCATCTCGCGAACACAGCCATCTCCTCCGCACCACTTTCCAGCACCGCCGCTGCCCTTGCGGATGGAGAATTCGTGAAGAATAACGGGGTACCGCTTCTCGAGAATCTCAGGGTCTGTGATGCGTGTGTTTGTCATATGAGTGTGTACCGCGCTTGCGCCGTGCCATCCTAGTCCTGCACCTGCGCCACCACAGATGGTCTCGTAGTAGCCAAAGCCTTTTGTGACTTCGCCGGTAACGGGGTCTGTGCCGCCGCAGCCGAAACTGAGATTGTTCATGGTTCCTTGGGAAGCAGCTGCAGCGTTGAAGGCGCGGAGGACGAGATCGGCTACCTTTTGGGATGTTTCGGTTGTGCAACCTACAGTGGCGGCTGTTGGAGAGGGTGAGAGGATGGTGTTGTTGGGGCAGATGACTTTGATGGGTTTGAGACAGCCTTGGTTTAGAGGGATGTCGGTGCTGATCATTGATCGGAGACAGTACTGGAATTTGTTAGCTATTGTTCTAGTGATGTGGCTTTGTTATTGTGTTACGTACCATAATGACAGAGTATGAACAGGTGGGAGGTGCATTCAGGTTACCAGAGTGCTCAGGACCAGTACCAGTAAAGTCAAACACCGCCTCACCAGTTTCCTTGTCAATCGTGACCTTGAGCTTGAACGGAATGCCATCGTCATTGTATTCGGTCGCCTCAAGAACACCGCCCTCATACTTGGCAGCAATTTGCTTCAGCAGATCCCTAACAGACTGCGCAGCATTGTCCTGGATAGCATGCATATACAGCTGAACAACGGGCCAGGTAAACTCCTTGATCAGAGATCGGATCAACTCGATACCCTTCTGGTTGGAAGCCACAGCGGCTTTGAGATCGGCGATGTTTTCGGTCAGAGTACGTGTGCCACTGCAACCGGGGAACGAAGCAGGGTCTTCGTAGAGATGCTTGATCAGACCGGCTTCGTCAAATACGCCTTGGTCGATCATCTTGAATGATTCAATGGCAGCGCCTTCTTGCCAGAGTTCTGTCGAGTTGGGAGGCATGGAACCAGGAACGATACCGCCAATGTCGGCGTGATGACCACGGTTGGCAACGAAAAAGATAATTTCCTTGGGGTTCTCTTCGTCGTCGAAAACGGGTGTGATGGTGGTGATGTCGGGAAGATGGGTACCGCCTGCTTGAGGATGATTGCTGATGATAACATCACCTGGCTTGAGCTCACCAGCCTTGTATCGCTTCGCTTGGTATGCGATGGCAGTGCTCATGGAACCAAGATGACTGGGAACGTGTGGTGCATTAGCCACAAGACCACCGTCGGCAGAAAAGATGGCGCATGAGTAATCGAGCCTCTCTTTGATGTTGACGGAAATGGATGTCTTTTCCATGGTGTGACCCATCTGCTCAGCGACAGTCATGAAGCGATGGCCGAAGACACTCAGTGTAACAGGATCGACCGTCTCGGTTGCGACATTTTGCTTCTCAGCCTTGTCGACCTCGAGAATGACATGCTCTGGAAGGATGACACCCTTGCTCAAATGGTCTACCACGATGGTCTGTGTCTTGTCGATGATCATGGCTGGACCTGTGATGTGCACACCGGGACTCATGGATTTGAGCTCGTAAACAGGAGTCTCGGTCCAACCGTGTGTCTCGAAGAAAATCTTTCGAGAGAATATGGGAGTAGGAACGGGGGTCAGACCATCAGATTGGTATCTCTTCAGTTCCTCGAAAGGGCTTGAGATGTTGAGAACTCGCGACTTGCCCACACTTCGAACACGGACATCATCGATAAGGATATTGCGGGACTGGGAGAAGCCAAACTCTTGTGTATGTCTAGCCGTGAAAGCAACGCCCGCGTCAGCGACATTCTCCGACACAGAGATCATAAGAGAGGTGTCGCTTCCTTGGTAGCGCATGTTGAGAAAGTATTCATGCTCGGTGGACGCACCATCGAAACCCTGCGATTCAAGACCTTGAGAGCCCTTGGAGGAGAGAGACTCCAGACGGGCTTTGATCTCGGGGACGACCTGCTCAGAAAATGTGATGGCGGAGGGTTCTTGGTTCTCTACCACGACGTCGGCAAGGGCCATACCGTAGGCAGATAGGATACTGGAGTAGCAGGGAATAATGGCACGCTTGATACCGAGATCTCGGGCGATGAATACAGCATGTTGACCACCTGCACCACCGAAAGATCCAAGATTATGACTCGAAGCACCATATCCACGACCTTCGCTCAATGTTCGAATAGGTCGGGTCATGGTAGCGTTGGCAATAGAGAGGAATCCAAGGGCCAATGTCTCAGGTGTAAAAGGCTCGCCTCCATCCTTTTCCTTGTTGACTGTCTCTGTCAAAGCAGCGAACTTTTCTCTGACAACCTCGCGGTCTAGTCGCCGAGGGAAGAAGTCGGGGATGATTCGGCCAAGAAGAAAGTTGGCGTCGGTGACTGTCAGGGGGCCTCCTCGTCCGTAACAGGCTGGACCGGGGTTGGCACCGGCACTGCTTGGTCCAACTTTAAGTAATCCATTCTCCCAGGCCAGAATGGAGCCACCGCCTGCAGCAACCGTGTTGATATCAAGCTGGGGTGTCTGGATGGTTACCTCGGCGATAGTGCTCTCAAAGATGTGCTCCAGAGCACCAGAGTATCGAGCGACGTCTGTGCTTGTACCACCCATGTCAAAACCCAGGACGGGTGTACCGTCGGCATCATCGTAGCATGTCCTGGACAAGCCGACGACGCCGCCTGCAGGACCACTGAGAACACCTCTTAGTCCAGTAAACTTAGACCAGCTTGTGAGACCACCATCAGACTGGCAGATGAGAAGCTTGTTGGCACTCTCGTCTTCTAATTGTCCCTTGAAGTTCTTCCTGAAACCATCGAGGTATGCAAACGTCATTGGTGTGAGGTATGCATCTGCGACGGCAGATTGACTTCTAGGCACGTACTTGGCCATGGACTGGAGGACTGAAGAGGCAGAGACTTTGAAGCCCATCTCCTCAGCGAGCTTGGTAACTTGTAGCTCGTGGTCGGGGTATGTGTAGGAGTGCATGAGACCGATGGCGATGTTCTTAAACCCTTGTGTCTTGAGGTTTTCTAAATCGGCGCGCACAGCGTCGAGGTCTGGCTTCTTCATGATCCTCACTACTTCGCCCGTTTGACCAACAACGAGGGCTGGATCTGAAGATAAATCGATAGGACCATTTGAGGGTGCTTCGCTTGCTCCTTCAATGGTAACACGCTCGTCGACCTCCACAACAGTCTCGTAGAGCTGCTCGAGGCGTCGCACGGAGAGATCAAACAGATCAGGTCTTGCTTGGTTTCCGATCAGAAGAACATCTCTGAAGCCTTTTGTCGCGAGGAAGGCTACACGATCACCCTTTCTTTCAAGAAGTGCATTCGTAGCGACTGTTGTTCCCATGCGGATAGACTCGATGGGGTCAAGGTCTAGTAGTGAGCCTTTTGGTATTGTTGTTTCTAGCGCATTCTCTAGAATTTGTCGGATGCATTCTGTTGGCGCGTCGTCGTATTCATCTGGACAGACGGAGAGGATCTTGAAGACGATGTGCTCTTGTCGGCCAGGGACTTGAGCCCAGGCATCTGTGAATGTGCCACCACGGTCAATAGCGATGCGGATGCCTTGAGATGACATTTTGAGATGGTGAGTAGTAAGGTCTAAGGGGGTATCAGAGAAAGAATGTGAGGGTGAATGAGTTGAAAGAATTGCATGTTGGTTGTTTGGCTTGAAGATGTTTGTATTATAGCAAAGAGTCTGGGGTAGTGTAAGTGAGTGGATTCAGTGCCTGCCAAACCAAACACGGGCCATTGGCTCCGAGGCTGATTACTCATCGGCAATTTCTAGTCAAGCCGACTTATCACGACCGGCAACTTTCGACTTACCGATGACATCTCCACTCGGCATCATCAACATTCCCAAACCAAAGGAAATAAGTCTTTACCCCGGACTTGTCCATCAGACCCGCACATCCCCAGTCCTTGGGAACCATTTTCATTACTCAATCACTTTACCAGCAGACTGGAATTTTAGACGAAATGAGCACAAGACGTCCAAGAAGACTTTTAGCTGCGTGAGGAAACAAACCCTTGATTATAATGATGAGTGGTTGAGTCTGATTATTATCAGTTGTCATAGATGCCATTCTCAAAAGATCAGGTGTTCTGGAGAGAAGCCGTGTCAGTCTTGTAGTTCTACTGGCAGGGCGGGTGAATGTCAGTTTCCTGCCAACAAAGAGCGCAAGGTTCCAGTTCCTGAAAGGTACATACCCTCGAGTAATCATAATTTTGTTCCCAGCTTACGTTAAAACTATGCTAATAACTTATCCTGGTTTAGTTACTTCAAAAAGCTTGAAGAAGATAGTCAAAAACTGCAAGCCATTATCAGTCATAACCAAACACCAGAGACCGAGCCAATCTTTACTCCCCTCAGTCATCATTCTCAGAATGACTACGATCCCCCATCACTTTCGAAGGAAGAGAGCAATCTCTTCAACCCACTCTTCGACAGACAACCCGAAAAGCCTATCCAAGAACGCTCCTCCGAACCAGGTTTCATAGGTGAAGCTTCATGCGCAGCCTTCAGCAACCGACTGTTGTCATGTCTCGACGACGCATATACGCCGTCAACAGCTGGCCTATCAAACTTCCATAGACTTAGCACATATGCAAGGCTACCTGCGGCACAAGGCTCAGAGTTCCCAGAGAGGATGCACGTCAAGTTACTTCTCAACGTCGCGCGACGGTTCATTGGGAACTACCACCCTTTGTTTCTCGAGGTGACCTTTATGAAAGAGATTGATGCCGTGTATCGAAGGGAAATGGTGCCTTCGTCGCTGTGGCTGTGCAAGTTCTATGCTCTCATGGCTTTGGGGGAGATATATACCCATAGAAGGGGCGTCGGGGATAATAATAGAGTGCCGGGTACGAATTATTACGTGAGGGCAGTGAGTTTGCTGCAGGAGAACCAGGATTACTACGAAGAGCCCTCTTTGATGCAAGTAGAAGTCCTCACTCTTCTGGTAAGTACTCTTTCCCTCCATGACTCACTCGCTAACATTTTGGCAGGCCTGGGCTTCTAATGTTTTAGGCCGTATCCGAACAGCATACTGCTACAGTGGCATCGCCATGCGTCTAGCGCAAAGTCTCGGTATGCACAGATCTGCATCGCGACACACGACCCTCACACCAGTGGAGCGAGAAAGTCGAACACGGACATGGTGGGTCTTGTATTTTTTCGATCGGTTCTCAGCTTCCAAGCTAGGCCAGCCCATTACAGTCAGAGATGAAGACATAGACGTGGAGATGCCAAGTCAGGAGGGTTTGACTAGAGATGAGATGGCAGAGTTTCTGGACCCGCAGAATCTCATCACGAATATTAAGCTGGCGAGGATCATTGGAAACATCTGTGAGTCCCTTTCTCTTTAAATACTTTTCCAGGGCTAAATAGGTTTATCAGTGACACATATCTACGGTATACCGAAAGCTACAAACGGTCTTTATATCCATCAGGTGCATGGTATACTGAAGCAGCTTCGGGAGTGGCATGATGAACTTCGACCCGACATGCGTGTTAAAGAACGTGGAACTCCCAGACCCGTAGCCAGTCTTCACCTTGCATACAACCAATGCATCATACAAACAACTCGTCCCGTTTTACTGCACCTATTCAAGACACAATTTCAGCTGGGGCCCAAACCAAGAGACGACGCTCCACCTCGACAAAACGTTTCTTCCATCACACTGGCTCTAGCAGAAAGCTGTGTCAATGCTGCGCAGGCATCGAGTCGTATAGTCGAAGGGTTATTTCTGGATGGTAGTATTGCTACGTTTGGATATTGGGATGCGCATCACATCTTTTCAGCAGCCATGATTCTCATCATGTCAGCCGTCATGAAACCCACGGCCGTAAACTCTGATCATCTCGAGACATTGCTCAGTGTTTTGCGATCCTTAAAGAACGACGGGAATATACCGGCTGTGGACTTTTGCGAGAGACTATCACATATTCAAACTCGAGTTTCGACACTCAGGGCAACGGGTCGCTTAGACGGTGTACCGCCTACCACGAGACCAGCTTCACCGAATGAAAACCTCGATTCATCTACGGGTCAAAGCCAACCGTTTCAGACACCGATGAGCATGGATACAGATTGCAATACTGGAGTTGTTGATTATGATAATGTGGATATCCTGGGAAACCCGCTTATTGGTAGCTTTTTGGATGGGAGTCAGGTTCAGTGGCTGGATGTTCTTTTTGCAGAGGATGGCACGTTGAAAGAGTTTGCTTCCGAGATTGAAGATCAATTTTTATTCAGATAGTTGCTCTTGGGATTTGTTCGATACGATTAATGAGTAACAGAAGCGTTAGACCTTAAGCTTTAGGATATAAAAATAAACAGCCTAAGCAGTCTAATCTAAGTATCATAAACTGATCCATTAATTTCGTCTCTTATGCTTTTGATACACTGAGGGGCAGGTTGAAGCATACCGTTGTCAGTGTTGCAGTTTTTGTTATCGATCTCGGCATGACTCGCTAAGCGATATCACAAGATGAGATGTTAGTAAAACCCGGTGTTTCTTATCTATATTGGATGATAAATTAAAGAACAGGTAGCCTTATCGCATCCACAACCAATGGAAACATATCTAATCAATACCTCCGAGGGAAGACCTTGTAAGTGATATCACCTAGACTAAGAGTATAGCCGACAATGAACGCGCGACAACTGTTGGATCGTGTTAGGGAATTGTACCCGAAGTCACAATTAACCCTTCCCAAAGGTATGCGGCAATTTCCAAACGACAACCGAGTTGCGATATCCCCCGGATATTGGATATTAATGACATTCCAACAACAAGAATGACATGCATTTAGTTTCCAGTCCTACGTTAGATAGAATCAACCCGGCAATTTTCGAGTTGCCGGATACACGATTCATGTACAACCGGCAAACTCAACGGTAAACCCCTCACAGGCCGATCCCGGTCCAAACTTTACTAGGCAAGTCAAGTCGTCGATCACTACGTAAACCCTGTTAGTATTATCTCCAGATTCTGGGGTCATCAGCAGAGATACAACAATTCCCGGGGTAGTCTAGTTCAATGACAAGACTTTTGAACGCGTGCGGAGATAAGCGCAGCTACATGGGTTCTTAAATGGAGAGACCCTCTTTCTTTTCTCTTTTTTCCTTCTCATCTTCTTCTCATCATTCTTCTGGTTTGTGTGAGATAATTCGCCACAATGACTTCCAAACCTGTTGATGTCCTTCCTGATAAGGAGATCGAAGAGCAGCGCGCCACAGGACAAGATGACGTCTACATCGATCCAGAAGCTGAAAAGGCGCTCTTGAGAAAACTCGACATGTGGATTGTTCCGCCTGTCATGCTTTTGTATCTTCTCAGTTTTCTGGATCGCGTAAATATCGGAAATGCCAGACTTTATGGTATGGAGGAGGATCTTGGGTTGGTCGGTGATCAGGTATGTCTTTACTGAAGTTTGAAGAGAACAGTCAGCTAATTGGATATCTAGTACCAACTTGCAGTTTCGGTCTTGTAAGTTGTGTCATGCTTGTAACTCAGGACTTATCTAATTGGTGGTAGATTCGTCACATACATCGCGAGCGAGTTGCCGTCAAACCTCGTCATCAAGAAATTCACGCCGTCGAGATGGATTGCTTTCATCACTACTTCATGGGGCATCGTGGCCACCTTGACTGGAATAGTGCAAGATTTCAAGGGTCTTATCGCATGTCGTGTTATCTTGGGTGCCCTTGAGGGCGGCCTTTTCCCTGGTCTTGCCATCTACCTCACAAGTAACCCTCCCAGTCCTTCGAACTGAACCCCGAAACTGACTCGCTTACAGTGTTTTATACCAAGAAAGAATACGCCCTTAGAATCGGCTATCTCTTTGTTAGCGCAGCTATTGCAGGATCCCTTGGTGGACTTTTAGCCTACGGTATCGGCCACATGGATGGCGTTGCAGGTCTTCGCGGCTGGCGCTGGATCATCATCATTGAAGGCATTCCCACCTTCATCCTCGGCATAGCAGTTTGGTTTTGGCTCGCAGATGATCCTGATTCAGCACACTATCTCACCGTCGCCGAACGTGAACTCATCGATGCGCGCATGCGACGACAAGTTGGACACACCAAATCCTCTAGCCAGATGCACAAGGAAGATGTCTACGCTGGTCTCAAAGACTGGAAGATTTGGCTCTTTTGCATTGGTCAATTCGGCGGCGACACCATTCTTTACGGCTACAGTACTTTCCTGCCTACTATTATCCGCGGACTAGGCGATTGGAACAACGCGCAGGTTCAGGCTTTGACGATTCCTTGCTACGCCATGGGTGCTATCACATACATTGTAGTTGCATGGTTCTCCGACAGGATGCAGCGAAGAGCTGTCTTCACTGTTGCCCTTGGTCTTGTGTGTACTGTCGGATATGCCATCCTCGTCAGCACTGCTCCATCTGGCGTACGATATTTTGGCTGTTTCCTCGCCGCGATGGGATTGTATGTTATTGTTGGATTGCCTCTTGCTTGGCTTCCCAGCAACAATCCCCGTTACGGAAAGCGAACTGTTGCCACGGGTCTGCAGCTTACTATCGGTAATTCTGCAGGTATCCCAGCTCCATTTGTAAGTTACCAATTCACCTTGTACAAAGCTCTCTTACTAATTGGTTTAGTTGTATAAAACATACGAAGGACCTCGATTTGTCAAAGGCCACGCTGTTTCTATGGCTTTGGTGGCCATGTCTTCACTCATCTATCTTGCCTTTTGGATTTGGTTCCGACGACAAAACAAGAAGAAGGATGAGGGCAAGGAGGATTGGAGAATCCAGGGCTTGACCGAGGAAGAGGCTGAGGAGTTGGGAGAGCACAACCCGAGATTTCACTACACTTATTAGGAGGTTCCTTTATCAGTCAGAAGCTTGTTTGGATACTTCCACTTTAATGACAACTGTTGTTTCCCGTATCCTTATAGCAATGGAAGCGACTCTAATTCTGAGCGAAAACGTACTCAGCAATGAGCAGCGTTGCTGTAAAGAAACGATTGAACGTGTCCTTCTGAGAACTCTCTAAAATTCCACATTTCTAGTTAGACCCAGCTCTTGGTGGGAGCTGAAATCGGGTCTAATATTAGAATATGATGCTTAGATCCAGAGTCTGTTGCTCGTGACTGAAGCTGGAATTTCAGCCCTAGGCTTAAAAAACATGGTTGCTAAGATAGTTCGTGGAGAAACCCGGTAATCGAGATCAATTGGCGTTTTTTAGCCAATAGTTTATGTAGTTGGCTGAGCTACATATCAAGCTTAAAAGTCAGTTTTCAATAGTTCGATTAGCTGCTGACGATGGCCTCGATGAGATGGCTTGAAACCTCTATATAATCTTCGGACTTGCCGTTCCTTGACCGCTCCAAACTTGCCATCCAACTCACCTCTTTTTTAAAAATGCACTTTTCCAAAGTCTCTACTGCTCTTATCGCTTTGGCCGTCAGTGTCCCTGAGGTCATCGCGATGCCAACCCCCAACCTTGATGTTCGACAAGTGCCCAAAGCCACCACCGTAACCTCCGCAACCGCCGCCGTGAGACCGGCGAACGCAGCACCCGTCGTCGCAGGCACTGAAGCAAAGAATACGGGCAAACAAGTCCAAACCTCGCAAAACACAGTCACCAAAACCTCAGCTACCTCAGCTACCCGACAGTGGCAAGGATAGAAGGGCATCGCATCGTACTACTACCAAAGCGAATGTGCTGGCCGATGGGGTCAAGTTCACTGCACTCTTACACAGAGATGGGTTGAAGTTACTGTTGTAGACTCAACTGATGGTGGTGTCGATGAGAACTATTTGGACTTGTCCCTGGGTGCTTTTCAGGCTATTTTTAGGATTAAGGATAGGGTTTCGACCGTAACTTCGAACTATATGTAGATATTCGGTAGTTTCAACTGTATTTCATTCTCTGCTTTCTTCAATTCAGACCCAGTCAAAGGTGTTGTTCTTCAGGCTTCCTTGTTCTTGAAATGTTCCTTCAGCCGTAAACAGACAGCTTCTCTCAACTTTTCATATCTTTGCCGGCATTGATCTCCGCTTCCGTTACAAAGTTGTTCAATCTCCTGCAGAATGATAGGGCCAAGGAGCTCTCTCGAATCACAGTCTTTGCCAAGTATGGATTCAACCCCAAGCAGGATTTTCTTTGTATTCGTCATCGAACGACATATGCGATGATCCTCGGACAACAAAGCGTCTGATAAAGCATGGGCCACGAGAGGATATCTTGTCCGAAGAATTCCTTGCTCGACTGTATCGATCTTCTAATAGTGATTACTTTGCTGGCATAGAAGACCTTCAGTCGCCTTTCTTTCCTCATCGTCGCAGGTTCCCAGTGATTCTACATGTCTTGGTTGGTATAAAAGATAATGTAGAGGAATGTTGCTCTCGCATACAAATCTCACAATTGTATAGAAACCAAGCTCTAGGGCGAAGGCAACTACAACAGAGATATCCTTGTAATAGTGTCGGCAATTTCTATCAAGCAGGAAGTATTTTTTCGCTTCTTGTAGGTCGTTTCTGTCTCCGAGTCGAGACATGGCAGAGACGTATTGGATTCTCGAAAGACAATGGAGCAGAATATCCGGTGTACATCCCTTCTTTTTCCCGCCATGGATGATAGAGATAGCGGTAGTAAAAAAGATCGATCGATGAGCTGGAGCATTTAACTGACATGTCATGATGAGTTGACACATAAGATTACATAACACAAAATGGGCGTTGAAACCTTGTCGTATAATCTTTCCAAACTGACGGTCAAAGAAGCCTGGCTGCGAAATAAGGTCGTAGACGGTTCGATGCATGAAATCTACATTGGAATAGTAAGGTTTCCGTCTGAATTTGCCAATGATGCCTAGATTACGTTCGACTTCGACAATACCACGACATCTGCTTTGTAACCTTCGTTCCATTATATCACATCTTTCGTCTATTTCCTCTTTTGACAGCGGTTGCATGTTTTGGATCTTTGAACAATGTATGTCTGAGCTGATGCCCTGCTCACAAATGAGGTATAGACCAAGTGTCGGTATACTGCCAGTCATTTGGCACGAATGTTTTGTGTGAAGCAAATATATGATTTTCATCGCTTCATCCTTCCAGCGCGGGGGAATCGATTCCATGATGTGCTGTAACAGGTCCTCGACCTCTTCAGGAGATTCGTTGACGCGGTATTGAAGGTCTGAAGCTGATTTGCAATCATCGCAGCCCTCAATGACGGATCGACAGACTAGAACAACCCAAAGAAAAACTCCCGAAGCTCTTTCGATGAAGGACCTAGTTATCGAAGTTACGGCCTTTGGATCTATGGCAGAAATTGCCCTCATGTTTGGGTGAGAAGCGATAGTGTCGTCGACATAAGAGGTAATATCTCGTTCTGTCAAGTCTGGTAGATTCATGCTTGGCAATTCTCTGAAAGCCGTGACAAATGCATTATGAGGTCTGCTGGAAACGAGAACTTTCACATTTGAAAATCCACCAAGCTCGGAGATGAACGCAGCGACATCGATATCCTGGCCTTCGTATTCGTCGATGCCGTCAATGAGGAAGAACATCTTCTTGGTGTCTCGATAAAGTTTAACTATATCCTTCAGTGCCTTCATCATTTCCGCGACGGAAGGTATTGGTAGATCTTCAGACTTCTTCTAATCGCCACCGCTTGCCTCTCTCCAAGCGTTCGGAAGCACTGTTTCCACCAAAGAAGCATCACGGCTCAGGATCTGGTAGAGGAGACTTCTCAATAGTCCGACTTGCGACTTTTGCTCGCGTTGTCCCAGGGCGTAGAAAAAGAAGCTTATGAAGACAAGCTCCGATTCACCGGACCAGACCTTCAGATATTGTTGTGTACGCTCATCGTCGTGCAGGAACTTCATAAGCGTCGACTTTCCACTGCCAGCCTTGCCAAAGAGCCAGTATATTCCAGTGCCACTTCGCAGCCAGTTAGGAAGATGGCACCACCTGCAGTCTTCAGCCGACGGGTCGAGAGTCCACTGGAAGGTCTTTTTGTGGGCGTCTTTGACTGCGAGTCTTCTATCCTCGTACCAGCGGAACCAGAGAGTATCCAGTACGGACTGTATGGCATTAGACCGGGCTGCCTCAGCTGCTTCCTGGTGAGTGTGATCGCTGTCTTTCAGTGCTTCCACAATTGAATTCAGGTTTGCTATGCTGCTAATATAACTGAGGTCATTCGCAGTCAGATTAGAAGTGGTTCCTAGAGTCAGCGCAACTAGACTCCTGTTAAAGTACGAAAGATCCGTGATGAGTCGATCGAACTTTTCTTTATCGCCGATCGCCCAGCTGATCTGTTTAGTAACACCGCCGAACGTTGAGGAAGAGGTTCTTTGAAATGTGTCTTTGATCTTCATCCTTCCAAAAGCAATGAGAAGTTGCGCTCGTCGACGGGTGCTGATAGACTCAAGGGCGTCATTGGATTCCATGCTTGAGTTGCGGCTTTCCATAGGGGCGATACTCCGCATACCATAGATTGCTTGCAACTTTTTTCCGTCGCTCAATAGGTCGCGGATCTGCTCCAAGATGCAGATGATAAGATTTCGGTTGTGTGCACCACTGAATTCTGCTTCGTTCGGGTCTTGGTAGAGTAAACCAACTTCCCCGAACCATTCCAAGAACAGAGTCTTCTCAACCTCGAACTTCGCCTTTAGTTTTTTTGCGTCTTCGTCCAAGTTCTGCGCCAACTTGAACACGGAGTAGAGATCGACACAATCTTTCAAGAGGCTCACGAGGCCAACTGCCCCTGCTGCGAAGCCGCCTACTTCCATGACAAGGGATCTGCCAAAGAGTTTTGGAAAAGTTTTCAGAGTTACTGTTTCGCAGAGTCGCAGTATTGGAAAGTCTTGCAAGCAGGGAGAATGATAATATGTGAAAGAACCGAGGAAAAGACTCGGGATAGTACTCGGCTGAAGTAAGATAAGAATGGGCACTCGAGCTTTTTCTTTCAGTCTACTGTTTGTATCACTAAGTTACACGAATGACTCTTGATAATACGAACGGTCTAGCTGTCATTTAGCTCGCTAAGTGAGTAAGTTGGTTGGCTGGATTATTGCATGGTGGCCAACCTTGGCCTGTGTAGCTTATGCAAGTTATACTTGTCTTACTTTGTCCTACAGCCTTTTGCTACGTGTTTGGGGTTTCTGCTCAAGGCCTCATTAGTGTTATACACAGTGCCACATTCAAAGTATCTTCGTTCAACAGGCGATAGTAAAATCCGACTGGTCACATTGGCTTCGTGTGTGACTGATCGATACAGACCTCAAGGTATCAGAAAGGTTAGCCGCTCAAGGTGCATCAGACAAAATAAGTGAGTCAGTTTACAATTTTTAGACCATAGCTTTAGTCCATTTATTTTTGTACCCTAAAGCTTAGAGGTCGTTTCAGGCGGCTCTGGGGGTGTAGTGACTGAGTGAGCCGTTTCAAGTTCAAACTTCAGTACGTCCCCTGAGTTGACAACTATCAACTATTTAGTCCATAGCCGCTTCTTAATAGACATCTGGTTTAGAAACCGAACAGATAAACCAAAGGCGGAACAACAAGCTCGATACCCGCAGCAACCTTGAGCCACGGTGCACCCCAGCCAAGACTCAACCCCGAGACGGTCCGACCAATACCAGCAACAAAGGCAACAACTCCAAGTACTACCAAAGGAGCCTGTCTCGTTTGGAGATCATTGCTGATCCACCACAGTGTCGCGCCGTATCCACCCCAAATTGCTCCCAAAAAGCGTAGTTGGTTGTCCACTACAGAGAGTGTTGATTTCGGCAGCAGACCTCGTTCAGAGGCTGGGATGAGAAGTTTGTGTCCGCCGATAACATCAGCAGAGCCTGTAGCCATGGAGAAGATTGAAAAGGCCTTTAAGCCTGTCGATAAGAGAGATGATGAGGCGTATTCTGACATGGTGTTGGTTGTATAATAATAGATCGATATGATATTGGCTGTATGATATTCAATGATAAATTAAATCGACTGGAGCTGGCTATTGCACGAGTTTCACCTTTTATATTTATTTCAATTTCTTCAAAGACTGATGGCATTCGTCTTTATTAATCCTTGTATTCTATGCTTACCGTCCGGAACTTCCGACGGCCCAATGTCGGGGTCCGATGCTGTCTGAATTACGAAATAGACTGCTGCTTATTCCAATCATCTTCCGTTGCAAACCCAACGTAATAATCATGCTTATTTTGCTGACAGGCATTCGCCACAGGGGAGATAGCTTAGGTTAACAAGAGGTTGCTCTCTCGAAGACGCTTGGATTTATATCTAGTGCTTGTTTCTAATTCGCTATGTTAAAGTGTATGAATCTCAACAGACACTTGGATTTCAGTGCATATGCTCCCGACGTATCCAACACGGCTTGCTCAATTTCCCAGGTTGGATCCGAATTCAGCTTTAGCACTCCATGAGTCTGACTTGCCCTTAGCCTGGCCGTCATGTGATTGTCCCTGTTGGCTTCCGGTAGAGACGACAGTAAACCCATGCCACGGGTCCTCTCTTTTGGTCTGATTCAGCCAGGCTAGCAATGATGAATCTGAGTATATGCAGGTTAGTTTATGAGTACAACATGATGCGGCATCTGCTCACCTTGTTCCTTGTCGACGACGAATTTATCATCCTTGGTCGGTGAGCCCGAGGAATTCTTGTCTTGAGGAGACATAGTACCGCGAGGAGAGTTCATGATGATATCGATTGGTAAGAGGATGAACGATTCACTGTAAGTGAGGCTCAAGTTCATATAAAATATCACAGATTTTCTAATCAGATCTTCTAGCACCATAACCAACTTCTCATCGAGGAGATCAACATATAAGTATGTCTTTCTTCCCATCTCATCCAACGTGTTTTCATTGTGGCGACTCAACTAACAGTAGACATGATGAGCATATCGCATGGTTTCATGTGTTTGCAGCGGGCCATTTACTCCATTGGATAGGTTCTCCAAGCTCTCTTTTCAGACAGCCTCGATGATGCTATGTTTGATATTGTGCCATGGTCAAATGTCAGGGCCATTTTCTTGAGTGGACCAGTTTACAGTCGATTTTCGTCTCGGCATGAGCGCTATTACAATATGCATCATTCGACCAGGATTCTCTGAGGGCCAATTCTCTCATTGGTGGTTGTCACATAGCTTACACTAAGGTGTATCCTCGAGTTTTTATTATGAGTAGAACGATATTTCTCCGCGAATCCGACGAATGAGAAAAACGGCCCTCGTCGTCTATTCAGCTATCCGAGCCAGCATTACAGCAGTACGTGCATAACGATCATAGAGACTTGATAGTTTCAGCTATGCATAATCTTGCATGCTCTGTCAAATCACAATAATGGCCCTTTGCCAGCGCCATTGCTGACACCCTTGAAGAGGTGGGGCGGGGGGCAGCGCCGATTTTCAACCCAACAGGTATTTTAAATAAGGCTTCAGCCGATTCTTCTGGTCTTTTCCTACTTGTTCTTCCGCAACCCGGAGACGCCAGCTGGCGCGGCTCCTTTGAGTTGAGTTGACCCAATCCTTGGCTGCTACAATCTCGTTATCACCTACTTCGATCTCAACAACATTATCTTTCAAGTCAAACTTGTGCGAGGTCCCGCGCCGGGTTCAGACTCGGCGTACCAAGCATAAGTAGTGACCATGATGATCATCACTTAGAACCAACGACGAGCGGCATTGCCGACTTGCTATGGCAACTTGACTCTGGTTATTGGGACAATTGTCTCACGACCTTGTCTGACAACGAGTGTCCGGAAAGCGGATTCCTCTTTGTCTTCAGCGATGACCTAGGATGTGATTATTACGATTCTCGTGAGGAACCGTCCTTTGAGTCGTCGCAATTCATTGAATCCTCTTTCCGGACACTCGAAGCCAGCCAGCAAGGCTCTAGCTTATCTCAACCTATTCCTGCTTCTTCAACGGGGCATTCAACAGAACGGCCACCTCTCGAACTATTCCCTCGGATACCTAGCTCGTATTCGCCAGTCACTAGTGTTTTTGAGACGGCCAGTCCGCCAACATCTAGCTCTTGCAGTCGGAGAACACCACCATCCATGACATTAAGCCCTGCATCAAGTGCGCCTCAGCTCAGCTGCGAATTCTGTAGGAAGCCATTCAATGCTTTGGATTCTTTGTGGTAAGTCGAAATGCATTTATTTCCCGAGGGTCGTGAATCTTATATACGATAGTTCTCACATAATCGCGGACCATGTTCAATCGCCTCCATTCCACTGCGGTAGATCGACATGTAAAAAACCCTTCAAAGACCCGAGATCTTTGAAACGCCACTTGAAGATCATCCACCTCCGTCTTGAGTATCGCTGTCGCTGCGGACATACGGGTCGGCGAGATAAACACATCGATCACGTACGCTTGAACAATTGCGTTGGGCACGGCCTTTACGAATGTGATTGTGGCCAGCACACGGTCCCCGATATCGAGGCACACATGACTCATATCGATGACTGCAACAAAGGGAAGAGGGGGAGACCGAAGAAACCACCAGGTAGGAATGATAAGGTTTAAGTAAGAAGAGTCTTGAGGGTTCGAAGCAGCTAATTGCACTTGATGCATATGACGCGCGAGGTTTTGCGAACTTTGTTCGATGATCTTTTTTTTCTTCTTCGCCAAAAAGTCAAATTCAGTATTTGGGTTACATCTTTGTAATAGTGTCATCTATGCATGGCATGATTTCATTATCTGTCTAACAGGTTGGGTCCGTCTCTGGATTTCAACACCAAAGACGTTGAATGGAAGTCAGGATCCTGAACCTTTTTCAATATTTTCTCAGATATAGGTAAAGGTGATATTTATGAGAGTTCTGTGTCTATTTCTTCATTTTCCATTTAAAATCTCATAGCTCAGGTAGATGTCTAGGCTTCAATTATTATCTGGCGGTAGTGATAGTTGAAGTTTAGATAGATATCAATCTATGAGATTTTAAATAGAAAATGAGGAAATAGACACAGACTTCTCATGAACATCTGGGCCTCAATACCAAATCCTTTACCTCAACTTCTCCCTTGTCTTTTTATACTTAGGTCTCTTGAGTGTCCTTTTCTTTAGACCTCCGCAGATAGGATACTCTACAATTACCCTTAGAGGGTCCTGCAGCCGGCTTTGTCTCCCAAGAATTCTTCCCATTCTTTACCGCCACATTACTACCTATTGGGAAGGCACAGTATTTGATTGAAAGTCCAAAATTAATTCAGAGCTAACTCACATATCATCTCGCTCTAAGTAAGATTGCATAACTTCCCCGTAGAGTTCTTCCTCATGAGCATCACGAACATCGGCAATACGGGATTCAAGTTCGAGCACGGTATATTGCCCATAGGTTTGGCCAACACCCGTTTCTTATACTTGTACTTGATGAGATTTTGCTCTGTTCTCACGGTCCTGAGTAAATTTGGTAAGCCTGTTTACATATACCGGAGGATTTGGAGTCGGTAGTTCCTGGTGCTCTTCAATCGAAACGCTTGGTAACACGGCGCGTGTTCCTGACGACAGCTGCTGATAAGGTAATTTGAAAAGTTCTTTCCATATTTGTTCCAAGAACCTCTTCATTGCGATCTGAATTTCCAGCAAATCACACAGCGTCTGGGTTCTCTTTAGCTGTTGTCGCCACCAAGTTGTTCGATAATGTATGCGTAGTAAACATTGTAGACTTCGCTTCTCTATATCAGGTAAGGGGTGATGAGGTCTGATGTTGTGGTAACGATGCTTGCCCCTATCATCGTAATACATAGATAGTATGACAGCAGCCGAACTGTATATCTCTAGATCTAACGGCTGCAGTGTAGATGCTGGCTTTTCATGTTCACCAAATGGCTGGCCATCCTCAGACTTCGAAGCATGTCGTATGTTTTTCTTTTCCGCGCCTCGCTTTCTACTCGCTCTGCGTCTTTCCCGTTGTCTAGAGTGCTTTGATTTTTCGTTTTTCTCCGTCTTTCTTGTTACTGATTCCCCTTCGTTAGGTTGACTGGCCTCATAGACTATGACCGTGGTGCCACCACAGAGAGTATCCAGCAAAGCTCGGTGGCGCAGACGGCTGATACACCGTGTACGATATCGCCTCAGCTTCCCAGGCACTCCATTTATAACAAAGGCTCGGGCCTCTGTCTTCGTATCCAGTCTCAAGCCATCTTCTTCGAGATATACAGAGTACACATCTGAATGTCTCTCTCTTCTGATGAGGTGTCCTATTCTGACTCTTGTGCGGGAGAATTCAAAGTCTTGCAGTAGTATGTCAACTTGTGTCTTATCAATGTCGTTTCCTGGCAGCTGCAATGCATGTCTTGAGGTCCCAGTAGCTGTTTTCTGAATTGTCTAACCATGTCAGTTTAGGTCGCGGGATATGATTGGTGTCTCACCTTCATCCTGTGATTTTTTTTTGGTAGTCCAAAGATCGATGTTGCTTTTTCCAGTATTTAGATTTATTTTCAGTTATGTTGAAAAGCCCGCATAACAGTGAGATGCGCGGGGTGAGCTGCATATAAGTACACAAGGCAGCACAGTGACGGTTTGCTCATCCTCTTTAAGTGATAATACTGCTTAGATTCCTATCCTCACAACACAGAAGTGGCTGGAGCACCTGTAAAGTCGGAGATATTCTAATCCCTGCTTCAGCTCTCTGCCTCGTTACTCGGCAGCGTCAAAATAGTAAAGTCTGACAGGAAGCAAATCTATCTTCTAAATTCCTACTATTAGGCACTGTCTTTTGATAAGCGCTAACCATGATAAACATGTCACTTACTGTAAGAACAAAAGACTGGTAAACTGGATAGGTCACATTAATCACGCCCAATAAGTATTCTGAGGATTTAACGAACGGTTCTCAATTTCCCAAATTTTACAATACACTATTACTCATTGTGCGATATAATTACAATCCCCCTTAATCCGTGTGATCGGTGCTCAAAGTCACACTCTTCCAGTCATCCAAAATCTCCAACGTCTTGCTGATCTTACCCCGAATAAACGCATCCGCATCACTACCTAGAGCAATCCTCACAGGCACTTCCCTTCCCTTTCCGACGCCTGTCCCAGTCAGAATCTCCACAATAACTTTTGTTCCCTTCTTAACATCCCCAAGCTGGTTGTTGTCCGTTATCTCCAAAGCCTTGCGCGTCTTACCCGTAGGCGTGCTTTCATCATTGTAAACATCCATGCGGTTCTTGGTAACTACCTTGACACCAGGGTTGAGGAAGCTCGTGCGGAAATATCCTGGCTCGACGACAGAAGCTAGGATATTAAAGGGTTCTAGTTCCTCTCGAAGAGACTCTGCGAGAGAAGATACGCAGGCTTTGGCCATGGAATAGACAGAGTATGTCGCTCCGCCACTCCAAGAGGCGATACTACCAAAGGTAACAACCGTCCCACGACGTCCATTCTCACCAACACTCTGCTCTCTCATTCCCGGTAGGAAAGCCTGAATTGTGTTGAAGATACCAAAGACATTGGTGTTGAAGGAGTTGTACAGCTCCTGCTGAGAAACTTCTTCGGCAGCACCATCTAGGATATACCCAGCGGCGTTGATGAGATAGTCAACACGACCATGTTTGGCATAGACGTCTTTGGCGATGGCTTCGAGGTCTGAGATGGGGGATGTTACATCAAAGGCGAGTGTGTGAGCTCCTGCTTCGGCGAGGTCTTGGACACGAGATGTGTTGCGTGCTGTGGCGATGACAGTGTGACCGAGGTTGAGGGCGTGAAGAGCGATGTCATGGCCAAAGCCCGATGAGGCTGCAGTGATGAACCAAACTGGTGAAGACATTTTTGATAAAGATGTTTGTGAAAGTTGGTGGTGTTTAGTGTTGTATGAAAGATGTTTGTGTGTAGTTGTTTGGCTTGTTTTTTAAGCGTCTCTATGAACGAATTATGATGGTGATGGCGTGGACTTCTCAGTGAACCTCTCAGGCCTTTATATTTCTTTCAGTTCATATGTACTCAATCAAAAACGAGGCCAATTAAAGTTATGTCCGAAAACAAAAAACTTCCTCTAACACCGACACCGATGAATCATCGTGACAAAAGCGGGGCCTTATCGCCGAACACCAATCGCGTGTTAGTGTTACCATCCATGTAATCATCGGCGTTGGTTACTAAACAGATTAAGGTTAATAGAGAGAAATCATTTCCTTGCTCAGAAATGACGGACAGGTTTACTTGATCGGCTTTCGGATATTGTGAGTAAGCCAAGGTACTGCTCGGCACTTATGCCCCTAACTTTCACAAATGGGGACGGTCGCTCTCTCGTGACCATTCAACTCTGCGCTACTACCAGAAATTGAGTAAAAATAGTAAAATAATAACAATGAGACCTTGGACTCGTTCAAAATAACGCCATGTCTAAATCCCTGTTACATCAAGAAGCGAAGTCATCTCCGTCATGTTTCCTCCATCGAACGGCCCACCTGGCCACCCCAAGCAACCTATATACGTTCAATCACCCCCCTCAACACTCAGTCTTTATGGGGCAGTTTGCGTAGCCTCAGGTTCAGGTTCAGGGAAACCGCAGAAACACTCAGGCTCATACCACTTCCAAGAAGTCTGACCGCTTGCCGGGGTAACAACTCCAGACCAGAGCTCGCAGAAACTGCCCACCCAAACGGCTATAAATTTGCAGTTTGTGTTGTTTTTGCAGTCCTCTGCACACTGAAATTCTGACCCGGAACGGCCATTTGCTATAAGCGTGCCACCGCTGCTCCCCGAGCTTGATCCCATAATGCCGCAGACTACGCCCTTGGGAGAAGGGCTAAGTTTGTTATCGATGCAGACCGGGGGTGCCTCTGTGGTCGTTTCAGCCGGTTCGGTTGAAGTGAGGGTAACTTCTTCTGTCGTTGTGGTGGTGGGCAACTCGGTCTCGCTGGTGGCTATGGTGATGTCGGTTGAAAGCGCGGCCGATGTCTCTGTGGTGGTGGGGAAGACTTCCTCATCTACGGTCGATGACTCGAGAATAGTTGTGGTGATATCCCCAAATGCCGTGGTCGTATCTGTCTGACTCTGGCTGACAACAGTGGTACTGGCCTCAGATATCGCTGTAGTAGCTGTCTCGCTCTGACTAACGGCGGTCTCATCGCTCGGAATAACAGCAGATGTTTCAGCCGTAGTAGTGAACAAGACACTCTCACTAACAGTAGCACTAAGTGACTCGATAGTAGTAGTGCTTACATCCTCAGAACTCGACGTAAGTGTATACGTCTCGCTCGTAGAAACGACAACATCTGATGGCGTCGCAGCACCAATCTCAGTAGATTCAGTGGTAGTTGATCCCAAGACCGTTGAGCTGCTTGAAGGCTTACAAGGTCCAGCGGTAGCGAAGGGGCTAAGGACCGCAGCCAAGATGAACGAACGAACGAGATGGCGAGACATCTCTAAAGATAACGACTGACAAACGCAAAGCGAAGGATGGAATGATGAGCCACAACAAATACAATAGTTCAGATGCCTCTTTTTAAAGAATTGTTTCCCCTCCATTTCGTACAACTCGTGAATTTACTTAGGCAATCTCTGTTCTTCCCCCTGAATCTCATTTCACTATAGCTGCAACTTACTTCTACTCCTTCTCTCAATTGGTCAACAAAGTTTACCATATACAAAAGCCGCTTGAAAGAAAGTGCCTTAAAAAGAAACTACCCCTAGCTTGATACTCCGAGCAGCCTTTTGAGGTGGTTTTCAGATAAGCGTATTCAATAGTCTAGACTAGCTTAGACGCGGATCGATCCTCAAGCGGCAGGCAATCGGACACCCGAGTCTGACAAATCCCATACAAAACAACAGGCAATTCAAGAAATATTGCTATTGGCACTACGATAAAGGCGGGTCCTTATGGCTTAAAGCTATTGCTGACTGTTCCATATCCTTGTTGAACCAAAGCAAAAAGAATCACTTCATCACTTTAACTTGGGAGTTGCACCAGGATGAAAAGCTACCTCTGGGATCATTACCAGACGATCAAATCAAAAATTGAAACAATTTCTTATAAAATTACTTAACATCGTCTAACCATCAAGCCCATCACCGGTCTTCAAAGAGGTCGCTCCCCAAGGCAGCAGGTGTACGTCGAATCTCGTCCATAAAGTCCGACACTCTAAATCCTCGCAAGTCCTTCAGAGCGGGATGGAGGGATAAAACCTCTGGCGTCAGGCACCCTAATTCGCTTTACCAGCGTCCGAAGTCTTGTTTCGGGGCGGGTTGTTTTGAAACTCCTTATAAGGGTAATCGCAGAAACAGCCAGGCTCATACCACTTCCCAGGAGCCGTTTCGTTCTTATTGATTGTTATCATAGAAGTCCACATACCACAGCTGATGTCCCGCTCAAAGTTGAATATAACGCAGTCGCCTGTATAAGGTCGTGTCGCTTTGCATCGTCTGAGACACTCGAGTTCCGATTGAATACCGAAATTTTGTTTTATGTACCCAGCTTCCGTGTTTGTATATCCCTTGCGGCCGCAGATCATGCCCTTGGGAGAGGGGCTCCATTTGTTGCCAACGCAGGTCATGACTGTTTCTGCGGTCTCGCCGGGCTGCTTGATGGTAGTAACCATCGTTGGTGGCGAGGTTGTGAGGAGTAAGGATGCCTTGCATGGTTCCGCATTGACGAAGGCGCCAAGGACCATAGCCAGAATAAACGAAAGGATAAGGAAGCGAGGCATGACTGCGATCAATCGTCAACTAGAAAGCTTGGCAGGAAGTCAGTCAAATTGCACTATTATGTGCCTCATGGCGTATCTTGGCAAGGTGACTGACAAGTAGAGGCTTGGTATTTCAACGCCAATCGAAGCTCGATGTTCGATGTCAAGAGTGGCGTTTTCTTATGTTATCTATACTAAAGGAAGAAGAAGTAGGCCGCTGAGTAGCACGGGTAGGTGTTACTTATATTTTGTGAGAACCAGGCTGCCTCTTTGATGGGCTCTACATTAGACTTTGGAAACTGTGAAAACCACCGAGTTTTGAACCTCACAATTATTCTTATTGTCGAGACATTTCATCTTTTCTCGTTCGAGAGATGCTTGTGACGATGCCGAACATTTCCACAAGATTGAACACCAGTAGCATGTTGTCAGAGAGGCGGGGTATAGGCAAGGTTCAGAGGTTTGAACAAATCGATCAGTCTCCCTCTTATCTGTCATCCAGTCTTGATAATAGATAGAAGGAATTGATACGGTAAGGATTAATGATATGCGTCACCCTGATCTACTGGTGTTCAATTTCGTGGAAAAGTCAGGTAGTCCCCAGAAGTACAGCAGCCTTTGCCACAGTGGTCTGAGCTGCGGGGACACTCGATTAAAGTCAGAGTTGTTATAGGAAGAAACGTCGCATGTGAACAGTTGAGAATTTGGTGCAAAGGTAAAAGCCAAAACGAAACCTTCAACCGGTGTTGTAGTCAACTGCAGTCACATGGCCAGACCTCTCGCGCTGTCATGTGATACCCTTGTGCGATTGCAGCAACAGAGACAATTGTTCTTATACAAAGGTATGCGATTCAAGAAAAATATGTTCATACACTAAATAAGAATGCCGTATCATTCCAATCTACATAGATTCATGCAATGCCCAAACGCCAGCCGTAGAACGCCAGGCTAATAAACAAATCAAGCACACACTCCCATCCAAGGCCTGATATTTTCAAGGCAAGTTAATCCACAAGCACAATTATACAGTTAGCCCTTCAATACCACCTCATCGCCATGTACCTCCGGCACTAACTTGGCGGCGATGCACAGCTCCTGAACCGGTACCAATAGTGATCCGGCGCGCAGGGCCGCTGGTCATGCTGCCCTGAGGGCTTCCGCCGTTGACTTCTGAGGCTCGCGTAGTGCTCATGTTCATGCGTCTAGCTTGACCTTGAGTCAAGGCTCTGTCAATGGTGAAGTCGTTGGAGAAGCATGCCATTGGTGGGCTTCTTCTCCTCTCAGCGCTACCTCGTCTGAGTCGGGAGATGCCATTGGTGGTGCTGGCGAGAGGCCCAGAGAGACTGGGTCGGGGTGCACTTCGTTCAGGCAGCACTCCCATAGAAGAGACACGCTTGGAGCTGGAGGCGCCCGTGCCAGCCAAGATGCTCGCTCTACGAGCCTTTTCCTTCATCGCTGTGCGAAGGGCGGTCTGAAGCTTTCGCGCGTCGATGGTGCTCGTCTCCGAATCCGATCCTGATCCGGGAGGGTTGTTCTCATCGTGTACTCTGTTAAAGTGTCGAATTGGTCGTGGAATACCTAGCCCTGATGGCGATGGCGAAAAGTTGCCACTCTTAGTGACATCTAATGATCGCAAGGGTGGTGTTCGTTGAACGTCGGGAGAGACCGAACCCAGTCTGAGGCTCAGACTTGGTGCTTGAGGGGACCCTCCGGCGAGGGACTGTCTAGCTCCCTTGGCCAGGAATCCAGCTTGAAACCTGCTTGGCTTCGCACCTCCAAAGCTGGAGACTTCTGGAACCTCAAGCCTGGGACTCGACTCTGCTGTCGAGTCGTCAAACTTAGACTCTTCGGTCTTTGGCTCTTCGGGTTCAAGGTAGGAAGGCATAGGTGGTGCCACAATGTCTTTCTCGGGTGAAGGCATCGCTGGTGATGAGTTAAACTTTTGAGGCGTCTGCGAAAAGTCAACCAGTGTGCCCTCCTCCGTCTCATCATCCCTCCATCGCACTCCGCCCTTCTTCTTCATCATCTTCATTGGCGTGAAGCTGATGCTCTTCTTGGAAGCTCCCATCACCTTACGACGTCGAGGAGAACCCTTGGTAGGGCTTAGAGGAGTCGTCTCAGGCATAAAGACCGGAGCCGAAACAGGCTTAATGTGCATAGCAATAGCCTTTTTGCGCTTAGGAGTGCCTCTTTTTCGAGGTGAAAAGACCTCAACCACAGGCATGGAGCCGTCAGGCTTGACAACTTGACCAGCAGCGGTGAAGCCAGTTTGGAGGAGACGATTGATCGACTCCTTGGCGTGGGCTACGGCTTCCTCTTCACCCATCTCGAGAGTATCATGAAGAGATGCGAGGATGTCGAATTGGGCGGTAAGGAGCATCTGGACCATGGCCGCATCACCAGCCTTGTCCTGCTCAAGAACCTCCCTGTACGCCTCACGATTGAAGTTGGCCTTGAGCAGCTCGGCTTCCCGAGTCAAGTTGTCGACCTCTCCACTGTCTGCGCCGTCGGTTCCTTGAAGCTGCTGGATGGCGTGTGATAGTGCGGTGTCAATAGCTCGCTCCCAGCCAGACTTTTCCAACTTTTGGTGAATATGGTGTCGGCTGTTCTCCAGCTCAACAAGGATGCCTTGGGCTGTCTTTCGAATGGCGACCAGGTTTTGAGGCATCGAGTCCTCATCACCACGCTGATCACAAACATTGTCAAAAGCGGCGATCCATCCTGACAGCATACCGATGCGTCGCTCAAAGCCCTTGAGTCGCTTCATGTTGTTGATACGCTCATGACGCTCGGTAGCAGAGTGCTCGTAGGCTGTTCGAAGTCGCTGAACTCCCTCTCGCGCAAGAGCATCCCGCTTCTCGCTTTGCTTTCGGAACTTGGCAAAGAACATACCCTCGGCGTTCTTTTGCTGTGCCTTAAGCTCGTTGATCAAGGCCATCTGCTCGTCAATCTTGACCAAGAAGTCCTTGACGTGGCGGTTGACGTTAAAGACGTTGCGCGTCACCTTGGTTTGGATGTTCTTGGCTCGGTTTGCGTATCGAAGGGTGTTTTGCGTCTCGTCGAAATGCGCACTCGATGGCGAAACACAGACAATCATGACGGTCTTACAGTTGCCACCAAGAGAGAATTTTAAAAGTCGGGTAAGTTTGCTGTTTCGGTAGGGAACATGCTGCTTCTGTCGACGGTCGCAAAGAGCGTTGATGCAGCTTCCAAGAGCGAGAAGGGACTTGTTGATGTTGGCACCCTCAGTGAGGCGCTCGCCGCGGTTTTTTGTGACAGACGCTCGTTCGGAACCTGCAAGATCGATGATGCTGAGGGTGGCCATGGTATGAGGCTCGTTGGTACCGGCTGAACGGTCCTTCTGGGCAACGTTGATCTGGAGAACGGCGTGCGATCGAGAGGAAGTAGCGTTGGCCTCGGTAGGCGATACTGTTCGGTATTCGTTTCCTTGGACAATCATGTCCATGACTTCTTGGACGTCTTTGGGGTGGTGACTCGTTAATCCCGACACTGAAACAGCCGCGTTACTGTCCTCTCTGAGTGTCAAACCAGCCTTGCCTCCACCACCGGGAACCAATAAATCACGAATGGTCTCGTTATAAATCTCGAGATAGCTGAGACTCAATTCTGTGACCTTGTCCTGACTGCGCTCATCGATCTTCTCAAACAGCTCCTGCATCGTCATGAAGATGATACCAGGGTGTTGTGCGGTACCGGTAATGGTATGCGTCTTTCCACATCCAGTGGCGCCGTAGGCGAAAACCGTCGCATTATAACCGTCCAGTACACTGTCGAGGAGAGTTCGGGTAGTGCCTTCGTAGACTTCGGATTGGGTGGTGTTGTCGTCAAACACGCGGTCAAAGGCGAAAACTTGGTCCTTGACCTTCTTCGATGAGGGTACAAGCGAGCGACCAAATTTCTGAACGGGGTTATCCTCGGGAGGATCAAAGACTCTGCATATTGTCAATCTCTGTCCTGGCGGTCGCGATACGAGAAGTGCACATACAGACAACGGTCGTCGACAACCTTGATCACGTTTCGAATACCACGTTGGTGTAGCTTTGGTGTAGGCGCAGCAGCCAAAGAGCCGTCGCCGAGAAAGATGGTTCCGTCATTATTCTTTTGTCTGCGTTATAGTTAGTGACAAGGTTCGCGGTATCGAATTGTCGACTGTACAATTGCGAAGCTTCTCGAATGGTGAAAGGACGAACTCGAACTAAAATAACAGTTAGCGAATGTAGCGATTCAGCTCGGTAAAAAGTGCATCGTACCAGCAACAGTAATAGATGACTGCCCTGAAGCGCTTGGAGCGGCTGTAATAGCCATGATATCGGTATTGGCTCGTTATGCGGTGTTGTTGCAATCGGGAACTTTAGATCACCACCTCGAGCTCTCTTGTGGTGTGCAGCAGTATCGGTGAGGAAGGCGTTACAAAGTAAACAAAAGCGGGACAGTGGTGAAATGAGAGTCGCGCTCTTGGGTTGAGCTAATGATCATAGAAACAAATGTTTGAGAAAAAAAGAGTTTGACTCGAACAAAAAGGAAAACGAAATAAAAGAGTCTAGACAAGACAAAGATAATGGCACCTGCTGTTTGGTTGTATGTTAGTATAGTCGACAGTTTGTTGAAAAGAGTGAGTGCAGTTTAAAGATGCCAAAGCACGGTTGCGGGTGACGTCTAGTTTGTTGTCTCATATTAGTGGAAGTTTCAGCTTCGGGGGGCACTGTTGCTGTAGAAACGCGCTAGTGCCACTATTCTAGGGGGGCCCTGTTAGTCTGTGAGTGCTTCAATGCATGTGCTTGACCCCTATCGATCTGCCTTGACAAAGATGGACAAGTCAATTAAACGTATGGGGCTTGAGCCAAGCGATGGAGCCACTTGCAAGGTGTTGGTGAGCTATTTGTTGTCTTTGCCGTTGCTTTTTGAGGCTGGTGATGTTTTGATTCTGAGGCTGGTGCTACGGCGAGCCAAAACTGACTGTCCGAAATCAATTGGATAACAAATATCGTGTTGAAACTAACACACGCTACCGTAATGATAAGTATCTAAACAAACATGACAAAGAAAGATGAACAGCGAGTCATGTAAGTAGCAATTGCCTGATGATATTCCCTAAAGACAGGTTGAAGCTCAAAATAGAGCGCTATCGAGGATGTGTCTAATGGCTGTAGGGTAGCCTTGACGAAAGCAGGCTTGGAACCAATGCTCCCCAAGATCGCTTCATTCTGACACGTCGTTTTATGCGACAATGCGATGTTTTTGAACAAAGGATAATAACAAACCTAAGATTTTCACAAGAATTCGAATCAATCGAGGTCTAGATGGTAATTGATTGCTTGTAGTGTTCCATTTATACGAGTTTGTTCTGGACCACCTGTTGTAGAACTAGGTCGCCTTCACGTATCTCACCTATTTTGAGCTGATGGCGAGTAGTCCGTTAGAGCTCATACTTTAACCCAGGTAGTCTTTTGAACAACAATTCTTGGGCTAGCACAGCGTTTACTTGAGGCTCAATCACTTCAATCACACATCACAAACTCCCCGTCAAGCCGTCTCGTTTGTATCGCAAACAAAACACCATCAAATTAACCATTTAGTTTACAACCAAACGCCAACCATGCAAGCAATCCCTTTCAATAATATATCGCCCGACACATAACTCTAAGCTCCAACCTCGGGAACAAACGCATACCTCGGCAGCGCAGCCATTCTCTCCTCGGGACTAATCTCCGCGTCGTCGTAGAACATCCTCGCCTTCTTCTCCTTCTTCTTCTTGTCACCCTCCTCGGGAGCCGCTGCTGGCTTAATACCCGCTTCCGCCATACGAATCAGGTTGTCGATATCGTCGCCTGCCGCAGGTGCGCCGTTCCATGCGCCGCCTTGTGTAGGGCGTTGAGGTAGGCCGGTCGCTGTGGGAAGCGCGGCACCGGATGATGGGCGCGCGGGGAGATTGTTGGCAGCGAAGGAGTAGGATGGCGCTGCGGCTGCGGGAGCTTGGGCAAAGGCTGGTTGTTCGTAGGGGTTTTGTGAAGCATAAGCAGGAGGGGCATTCTACACATGTTAGTAAATATGTCTTAATAGCAAGGCCAAAAGTACTCACGAAAGAAGCTTGAGGCTCGGCGGCCGCAGGAGGAGGAGCTGCAGCTGCAGCTGCTGGATCCACGCCTCCGTTGGCGGCAATCTCCTTCTTCTTTTGTCTAAACTCAGCCAGCCTCTTCTTCAAATCATCCGGCGACTCCGTCTTGATCTTCTTCTGCTGATGTCCCTGACCAGGGAGCGGGTTTCCGGTCGCGATCTGTCGATCCTTCTGCGCCTGCTGGAAGTTCTGGAGGATGCGGTTGCGGTGCTGGTCGAGCATGTCCTGGGGGATACCCTCCATACCAAAAATCTCCACCTCGAGACCCTGTCTGTTGGGCAGCGCGTTTTCGACCTGTGTGAGGTTTTCCTTGTGGACCTGGTTCATGTGCACGGAGAGACCTAAAACATGTTAATTCGTGTTTTTGAAGATTCGAGAATCCGAGACCAACCTCCGGCAGTGTTGAGACGACGACCACAGCGGTCGCATTTGAAGTGCTTCGCCTTTTGATGAGAGATGAGAAGCTTCAAATCTTCAAAATCACGCTCGCCTGTGATAAAAAATGTCAGCGTTGAGATAATAGAGTGCACGGCGCAAGATTTCGTACAGTAGTAGCACCAAGGACGGTGCAGCACCTCCTCGATGTCGGGATGACCGCGCCGCTTCTTTCCCATCTTATCGGCGATATTAGAAATGGTGTAAAAGACTTCAAGGGTCACGCGCGATGCAATTCGGCTGCGCAGAGAGTTCCTGATAGAGGTCGATTCGCAATATCTTGGACGTGGAGCTTGGAATTGAACGCGACAAGAAAAGAGTGGGTAGCTTGGTCGGAAAAGGTTCGGTTAAACAGTCAGCAAGAAGGTCTTCAACACCAACGAGCAAAGAATGTACAATCATCAGTATCAGAAAAATTGGCCGCTAGGAGTATAAGAGACGAAGCAATTAGGTCAGTTTATGCTACTTAGGTCAGGTCTTTTAAGCTGTTTATTTTTGTATGCTAAATCTCAGAGGCCAATTTTTCTGGAACCCAGTAGACAATCAGACTGGAAGTGGCAAAGGCCAAAGTTTGAGTTTAAAAGGCAAAGATTCTGTAATAATGGTGCACTTGTGCATTGATCATGCACAGTCTATATAAAAGTAGGCTGCTGTATACCAGGAAAGCTGATGACAGCATCATTCAAACACACTCCAAACCATGCATAACTTCCATATCTTCCAATCATTAGATATCGTACAATAGAACCGCCCCAGATAAGTACCCTTTTTGTTGAATCGTGGCGATTCTTTCCATAGAAACGCCACTGTAAGAACGCCCCAATAAATGCTCCAAAGGGGACAACCACCCCATGCCACCATGTTCCTATTCACATCAAAATCAAGATCCGTTTGGCGCCATTTGGTCAAATATTATCAGGGGCCACTGGCCTCCGTTCTGTATGTTGTTAATGTCGTTTGCTGATGGGCTGGCTGTGACGCCCGGGACGCCTGCGCCGGTTGAGGCATCTCGTGTATTGCCTCCGAGCGTCAAAAGAGTGGATGCACTGAACCGATCCTGGGTGTCAGCGATGGCCGAAGTCCAGTCGTGCCAAGTGTTGCCTCGGCCCTGCCAGAGCATGTCAGGCTGGGGTACCTGGGCTGATTGCGAAAAGGCGAGCATTGGGTTCACCTGCGCCACAGACGACGAAAGGGCCGATGTTGTGACAGCGGCTTGCGCAGATGTATTGTAGAACATAGCGCCAGTGTCGTAAGCAGTAGGTGCCAAGCCGTTTTGTGTGGGTTCGTTGTAGGCAAGTGTGGGATAATGAGCTTGCCCATTCATTTCAGGCTCTGGGAAGTAACTCTTTGCAGTTGAGACTTCGCCTTGAGTGCCTCCACTAGACACTGTAGATGGAACTTGGGGAGTTGGGTAAGCAGAGGACTGAGCAGTCCGCTCTTGCTTGATCTCTGGTGTGATGGATGGTTGAGTGCTCTTGGGCTCCTTGCTACGCATATCATGGTCGATCCACGCAATTGTACGATCAATGATGTTTCCAATTTCAGCACCAATACTGGATTCCGATCCTGTAGCAATGTTAGCTCTGTCAGGTTTCCACACGATTTGCTGGAACTTACCGAGCAACGAGCCGGCTTCCTCGAGAATGCCGACCCAGCCGTTCATCTCCTCCCGCAAGGCAGCAATGGCCCCTGGCGTCGTCTCAAATCGTCTCTCCCACATGGCAGCGAGCATGGTGAAAATACCAGCAGTGTACATTGAGATCTGGTACCACGTAGTATCGAGACACTTGCACTTCTGGATCTCAAGCTGACATTGGAGCATCTTTCGCGAAACATCCTCGCAGATTGACATGTTCTCTGCCATCTTGGCCTTGTCGCTTGTCATAGCTACTGAGGGATGACGCAGACAAAGCCGAAACTCAAGTGCCCATGTCTTGGCGTAGACAGCTGCCATGCGTGTCTGTTCGGTTTGTTCAGCGTGGTCCATCTTTAGAAAGCCAGGAAGCTCATCCTCCCATTTCTCAATCTTGGCTTCAAGCGCGTTGACAATGCCGACGTAATTGCGCGCATCTCGTCGGACACTGTAAATGTTGGAGTACATCTCCAAATAGATTGGAATGATCTTGAAACTGACAATGCCCGGCCAATAAGGGCAGGGAATGTTGCGAGACGTATCAACGCCCTCATCCGAAAGGAGCTCGTCTGCGATAGGCTCGGGAAAGCCGACGTCAAATTCCTCAATAGTGATCGGCATGGGCCTACCACGACGACCATTGACAGCGATGTAAACAGTCATGATGACCCAGAATGTCCTCTTTCGGAGTTCATGTTCAAGATTGGTGCTTTCGCCCGGTTTTCTTGACTCGCGATGCAAGTCCAATTCGAGCGCACGTTGCAGCGCAAGATTGGCGATGATTGAGACAACACCAGACTTGGGAAACGCTCTGGTATGCTTGACGATCATGGCCATCGCCTGGACCGAAGCTAGATCCCGTGTGCATGTCAATTCAAAGAATTTGCTCAGAGCGAAATGGTAATGCTTATTGGCCAGGTCGTTCATCTGAGTGCGCTGGTCGACTTGCTGCCAATTTCGTGTCCCATACTGGTCACAGATGATGGCGAAAAGAATATGCACGGTAACGAGCTCCGCCACTGAAGGCTCAAAATTAGGTTCGTCGTACATGCGCGTCAACTATCACGCGATTAGTATTTGGATACCGAGAGTTTGAGTAAAACTTACCAGACGCATGAACGAAGGTTTGTGGAGGAGTGGGAGGAAGGCGGAAAAGGTCATAAAGTACCACTCAGCGTAGGTGAAGGCATCCTCACGAGAGGGCATGTCGACGTGCATAGGAGGGTTGATGCGCATGGTGGATTGGAGGAATGATTGCGACGACTTGTTGTACAATGGCGCCGAGGGCTTCGCATCGACTGGTGGCTCATCGGCTTCGAACTTTGCGAGGTCGACTGTCATACCGAGAATTGACAATTTTGTTCCTCCAATTGAGCTCAAAGGGGCGCTGTCGAATCCAACACCAAGATGATTCCCGCGAGGTCGAGATTCCAGAGTACGAGGAAAGCTTGGACTTGATCCAGAGCCGGAGCCAGAAGAAGAATTCTTAACCCATGCGCTGCCAACCTGGGACCATGTTTCGCCAGTACTTGGATCTGGAATTGGATTGCCCATATCGTCGAAGTTAACGCCAGAGGGGTACTGGGCGTAGGGCGACCACTCCCAAGGCTTGACCTCGACGCCTTTGTTGTCGAGTAACTTTTCGAGATCGCGGATGTGGGAAAGCATGTCGCTCTTTTCTCTCTCCAACTCCTGCATATATCCTCTTCGCTCTGTGCGACCAGTCACGCGATCTGTGACATAGCATTCGAGGTTCTGGTTGGCACAATGGGAACATCCTTCGGGGAGGGCATCGCATCGAATCTTGCGCACCTATAGAGTTTGCGCGTTAGTTGTGTTTATCATGACTGTGGACTGAGGTCCATGACGTACCTTGCACCTGTCGCAAGCTTGACCAGTGCGTGTATAAGACTGCAATCGATTTTTGACAACGCTGGAGAAATCGTCGGGTCTTCGTTCTATTCGGGGCAGTTTGACTTTTCCTGGCGCTTGAATGGGGCCGTCGTCTTCGCCACTGCTGGCAGCCCGTTTCGGAGGTCGACCGGGCATCTTGGACTTGGGTCGCGGGGAGAAGCTTCTCGCGCAAGCAGGTGAAGATCTCGCAGAGGAAGGTGCTGAAGAAGAAGCGCTCTTGTAGCTGACGCTCTTGTAACCGACGCTCGCAGGAGACGCGGTTTTGGCCTTTGTCCTGGCCGTGCAACGAGATATCGTGGCAGGCTGGCGCGGGCGCCGCCCAGTGGGTTTTGTCAAAGTCGCAGCAGAAGGCTTTACAGCGGCGAGAGAAGGGTTGCAGTTATAAGCGAGGGTATCAGGTGCCCACGCGAGGGCGGAGTAAGATCGCGCGTCAAATGGCCAGTATAAACTACCTGACTGCGACGGCGACGGCAACGACAACGACGTTGGGGTGGAAAAGTTGGCGATGGAGGAGGAATTGAAGTTGCGCTGGGATATGGCCTCCATCATATTGGCTCTTCTACGAGTCACTAGCCGTGTCTGCTGCGCCTGCAACTGCAGTTGGTGGACCTGGGTAGATGGCACTGTACAGGGGATGGATTTGGCGGGGAATGCGCTGTGCATTAGCGGCCTTGAAGGTTGCGATGGGTTGTGTGGAGGCCTGGGGGGCGGCTCGACAAACCTGGTACAGAGGAATCGAAGGGTGCCCGGTAAAAGGAACCTCGGGAAGGGAAGAGACGGGATGGAAAGGGAGGATGAGACGGTAATGGTCTAGACTCTAGTCTATGTGGCTGTATGATTTGTATGAAATGATGGAATATGATGTGTTGCTTGCAGAGCAACAGAATCAATTGAGACAGTTGATAGTGTATATGTACTTGTAAATGAATGGATAGATTCGATTGACGACAAGAAACAGGGGTTGTAAGGCTGGCCAATGTCTCGGTCTTATAAGTCCAAGGTCAAGATCATGGTATCTGGTGGTTGTATACCAAACTACATGCCAAGTTGTAACCATCCATTCATCATCCCACTAAATATTTAGCTTCATGAGTTAAAATAGATACACCTACCTCAAGTACAGTACGCAATTGTTCGGGGTTGACGTGCAGTAGAACATGTCAATCGTGAAGTCTTTAATCCCCGGAACGACCGCATTTTGCTCCGTGAAGTGCATGTCTAGTCAAATAACGGGAAGAAATCTCATCCGAATGGATCGAGATAACTGTTGGAGACTCCCAACGGAGATGCCTTCTAGAAAGAATAACGGTGGAAAGAGAAGACTGTACCCCAGCCAGGCAGAATGATGTGGTATTGAAGAATTCTCCGTAGCCATGCATCAAAGTTTAGGTACTTTGAGATTAGCAGGGCCCTGGGCTGCACGGCACAGCGCAAGGGGAGATCGCCTGGTGATGGTGGTCTAGACCTTGGTCCATTTCTGGGCAAGACAAAGCCAAGCCACGAGGCAGAGGCGCCGTACGAAGCGTCATGATGCTGTGGCTTAAGAAGACGAATTCGGAGGTGCCGCCAGACAACGATGACGATTCGTTACACGCATGCACAGCTGGATAGCGGAGCCAAAGAATGAATACCAAGAAGTCCAATTACCAGAGAGGAAGCTCTAGAGATGGCATCGTATGATTTGCATGTAACCTGAGATGATGTAACCCTACCAAGTTAAAGCCTTACTATGCCTAAACAAACAAGATGCTATTCGTGTTGTTTCTGTTTCTATTAATTCTGCAAAACTATTTCCTGTCTTGAACAAGCCTGCCAAGCTGAGCAAGTTGACAACCAACCGTTCGCATTACTTCTATTCTCGCTACCGGCATTGATGACTGTGGCGCGGCCTAGCATCGGCGGTATTTCAACAAAGAACACATTGTCAACGGGTAGATCTTTTGTTCATGTCGATGAGTATGGAGAGCGATGGACACGTGTGTAACAGTAACGGATGGGCGAGGCGATCAAAGATGGCTTCAACAAGTATACATCACCCCAGAGATGAAGACTCTGGCACTTTATTTCTGACGTATTTCTTTGTAACACGGCTTCTCCTCACGATAGTGACGTGTCACAACCTTTGAATCTCTAATTCTGAGTGCAGTAGTGTAGAAAAGACGTCTGTTAGAGATCAGATACAGTATGAACACAGTAAAACGACATGTGATAAATGAGGGGAACTAAACTACCAGGTGGTGCATCGCATAAAAACTGGTACTGATTCAGTGGCTGATAGAAATATTAGATCAGTTTCCATGGGTATATAGCCCAAGAGCGTGCCAATATTTTCGTCTAATCCGCATCAAGTGCCTATTTTTTTGCGACCCGCCTGACTGCACCCAAATTACCCCTCCACACTAACCTAAACTTGTCAGAATCAGAACTGGAGACAAGAAACTTACAAACCTCACCCAAGCAGACCATCTATTCAACCGTCGCGCTACGATAAGGTTACGAAAAATCAGCAGATTTCGTAAGCGAGCAAACAAACGAACTTTTGTTTTGCATTCTCCTGCCAAGCAACATCACGCTTGCCAAGCCCAATCTCAACGGCTCTCTCGGCTTCTTAAAACTTGGACATTCAATTTCATCCATCATGGCTCTCGAGGCAGTGACTCTCGAACACCTACCAGCCTCGCACAAGGTCTACGTTGCCCTATTCCGTGATGTCAAGAATGCGGCCTTTCTGCACCAGCAGCTCCTCGCCCGGAACCCCGAGTTTGAGTACGCCTTCATCGATGCCTCAGTGGTGAGTTCCGTTCACACAAAGTCGGGACACCCGATTCAAGCTTGGGGCAATTCTGATGACTGGGGGGTTGTTTATTGAGCAGGTTGTTTCGAGACTTCAGCTGTTGTCCGCTGTCTTCAAAGCTACGTCTACGGCTGTGAATGGCGCTCTTAGGACGCCAAACGTTCACTCCGAGATTGTGTGTACAATGAGCTCCTCTAATAACGTAATATGACCCTTGCTCTTTACACTGCTTTTATCACGGACTGACTGGTCGTCCAGATCGCTGATGCCTACCGTCGCTATGGCATCTCCCCATCAACCAAGGACCTCATTGTTGTAAAGGTCACATTTCCTGGAGAGGATGGTGCTGAGCCCTTGACCCAAGACCAAATCTGGGAGCATCTCAAAAACAATGTCGAGGGAGAGGCTGTTTCCATCACTGATGAGCAAATATCCATCGCTACTGATGTACCCAAAGTGCGCAAGTACTACAAGTTGAATGGACTCAAGTGGCTCGATGATATCCAGGATGAAAAGGTCAAACAGAAGGAGATGGAGTCGCTTGTCATAGGCGCCATGGCTCTACGGGGTGTTTGAATCACAGAAAGACAGTGCATCACTCAAAAGTCAAATCAAAATAATTGTACAAGACTAAAACGTAAGTCATTTCTTCATCTATGCTTGATCTATCTCTGGTATTGAGATGCTGGACGCCCCGGACTCCTGATCGCTACCCATGATGCAAAACAAAAGAAACCCCAAAAGACATGAATGATATAAAGCTCTTTTCTCTTTCCCGTTCCCGATTTTTCTTTATTTTACTTTTTTTTCGTCGGTGTTCATTCTTTAAGCCAATCCAACGACGCTCTTGCATCGTCGGACAAGTTCAGACCAGAGAGCATCTCGGCTGCCCTTGGTGCGCTGCACAGCATCCTTGTTCTCGTGCGCGCGGCGGAGGAGGTACTTCATGCACTCGCCGGTGGTACCCCAGACAAGGTACTTGTAAGCGGGGAGGTTCAAAGTCTTGTCCTGCTGGTTGGCCTCGACGAGCTCGCAGCTGACCTCGTCAGCCATGCCCTGAAGCTGGGCGAAAGCAATGTCGGACTTGGCGCGGCCGGCCTCCATGATGGCACGGCTTAGGCGGACGGACTCGGCGTTGTGAGAGGCGACGACAAGACTGGTAGCAGGGTACGCGCCGGAACCCTTGACGTCAGCGTTCCACTCGCGGGTGAGGACACTGGCGGAGAGAGAGTCGAAGCAGGCGTCGGTGTCCTCCTTAGTGTCGTGGAAGAGCTCGCGGGGGTCGGAGTTGAGGTAGGCACCACGGACAAGCTTGACACCGAGAGCGAAACCCTCTTCCTGGGCGAGCTTGAGGTGGGCGGAGAGAACCTCGGGGCACTTCTTCTTGTAGGCTTGGTAAGTACCAAAGATAACGGCCTCGCCGAGACCCTTGTTGTACTTGCGGATGAACTCGAGAGTCCAGTCATCGATACCGTCCTGAAGCATGTCCTGCTCGGCGTCGAAGAGGAGGCGGACACCTCGCTCGTGGGCAAGCTGGCAGATGGAGTCGATGGCCTTGTACATGGAGGGGCTGGGAGGCATACGCTCCTTGAGCTGGTTGAGGGCGATGCTGCCAGCACCAGTGAACTTGAGGGCGACAAAGTCACCAGGCTCGGCAAGTCGGACAGTCTCGAGGGTACCTCGGGCCCAGGGGAGGATCTCGTTCTGGATAGCCTCTTCGGTCTCGATGGCGGCGTTCTTGAGATCGGCACCCTCGGCCTTGGTGAGAACAACCTCCTTGGCGTAGTTGAGAATGACACCGTTGAAACCAATGTTCTTGAGTCCGTCAATAGTCTTCTTAATCTCGGGTGACTTTTCGCCAGCGCAGAATTGAGCGTAAAAGGTCTTCTTGAGGAAGAATCGCAGAAGAGGGTTCTTATCGGGGTTGAGGATAGGGTTGGAGGTGTTGGCCAGGATTCCCATGACGTGCAGAGAAGGAGGCAGGAGGAGAGGAGAGGAGGAGACGGTCATGGTGGCCAGAGATCGCAGGATCATGATCAGAGGCAGAACGGAGAGAGGTGCCTTGCTGGGGGCGGAAGGAAGAGGGTCGCGGATCTGACGCTGCTCGACGATGGTGTTGGTTCGTCGCTCAGAAGAGTGGATGTGACGGCGGGCAGCCATGTTGGTCTTTGTGACAGCGAGGCATGGTCGGAGAGTGTTGATGGTGATGGCGCTGGAAGATGCTGTCGCCCAGCGAAGGGGCTGGGCAGTCCCTCGCCGAAGGGCCGAGCTCATTATATGGGATGTGGTGGTGGTTGTTGGAAAAGGTCCTAGGTGTTGATAAGGATGGAAAGGCGAGGCTGGATCGGTATGGAGGGATCCAGGCAAGCAAGCGTACGTTGTATTGTTTTTTACGAGGGAGTGGGAAAGGTGGTCGGTGCGATGATGCAAGATAAGTTAATTCTATCTGATTGAGTTTGGGTAAAGAGCAACGGGTGGCAGAGAGCTTAATATATCTGTATCTGGTGGTCTGGCAGTGACACTAAAGTGTCGGTTGACTGCGGTGCCTGGATCTGTCTAGCACCAACCCAACTCTAGGGGCGTGTGATGGAGGTGGCGCTATCGTGAGCCTATCCTCCAATTCCCCATTCCAAACCTAGACAGTTTTTTACCCTCGCCATTGATATTCAGCTGCTAGTCATGATTGTGGTCATGTTTACGCTACGCATTAAACGAACCCCCTTGTTTCTCCTTGTTTCTCTTCCGCAAAGGCCGAGCGAGCCCGGACTCGTGACATCAAAAACCAGGGTAAAGACCAGCAGCTGCCAGGTCAGTAAAGGCAAGGCGAAAGACAGAAATGGCCCCAGATTACCGGGACCTTTCTCCAAGAGACAAAGATCCTTGACGATGGCGACGGAGCTTATCAGCCGTCACGTGGCCGTTTTTGCTGGCTGCTACCAAACCTACCGCAACTAAAAGTGAAGCTAGTCTTGCATCACCATGAGAAAAAAAGAGAACCGAATGTAGCCGTTGAGGGGCGTGGGGGAGTGGCATAGATGGAGATCGACACGGTGATTGGTCGAGGCAGACTCGGCGCAGAGATTAGGGAAGCTGGGGAAGAGACGACGCTGAATGTTTCTTTGGATGCCGCAACAGGCCGCGATCCCAGCAAATACGTGTTATGTAATTGGTGAAGCAGAGTCTTGACTAACAGCACAGGGCATTGTGGGGAAACCTTGGAGATGCATCACAAGCATTCTCTTAACTCTTTAGAGACTGGCATTGACCAGCATTTGGGTTGGGGGTCATGGTTTGTGCTTTGAGATGAGACAATGAAAAAGGGTCTTGTGACTTCTTATGATGACGATTGTCTTGTCCTTGTAGACTTAGTAGATTGTTGGTCTGGGGTTGGCCAATTCAAGTCACTATTACGCAAGGGGTGTAAAATGTTAATGCTGTCAATTGTCAACGTGTCTATCGTTGCAATCGGTAGATAAGCCTGATATGCCGAGATGGACGGTGACGAATGGGGCTCTGCTACCATATCATGGCCCGTCTGCCTGTCTATCTTGTGCCCTGCTGCATGCAGTCAGTGGTGGTGATCGCCTGGAACAGTTTAGTGTCAACCAGTCAATCAGTCACAGTGAGAGAGAAAAGTGTTCCATCTCGCTAGAAGCTTTCTTGCTGTCTGCTGTTTGCTTATCGATCATTGTCTCCATAAAAGACCGAGCAAAGCCGCTCTCTCCCCTCCCTGGGGCTGGTTCACGGGAGAGGCGTCCACCTAGAAGAGGAGCAAAAAAAAGGAATGGACCCAAACTCGGACTGCCCCGATAACGAAAAGACACTAATTATTTTTTATTCCTGGTGATCTCTGCACCAGTAGATTTTAACGATCCCCTGTTCTAGGTCAATGCGGATATGAAGCATTTGCTGTTTCCAGTCGTGATATTAATATCTACAGTGATTGTGTTGTACAGTACAGTAACAATGTATGCCTCAGGTCATTATTCACAATGCTGGATGAGCGTCATCTTTAACAACCCTTGAACCTCGACGTCGAAGAAACTCGACATATCCGATCGGTCTGCCTCGGGCTAAGCCAACGAGGTCTTGAATCCCACCATACGCGAGACCGAACATGAGTCCGTATCGCGCGGTCCGGGCGGCGGTCGTTAATGACAGGCGATCTAGATGCATACGCCGATGTTCGGCGCTTGTTAGCCTACTGATTCTCATTCGGGGAGGTTCCACTCTTTGACTTGATTTGATCTTGATGCATGCTTGCAATATCTACCCGTCGCTTTCCATCGTCTCGGCTGCAAGTGCCATGCCTTTTTCTGGGTAGCGTGGGAATTCCCCGTATGGGGTTTTTGCGCAATTACCATCCTCTTAGTCAATGCATGCAGCCGAGGTTTGATTTGGACAAGAGAGATTGGTGAGATTGTAGAGAATAAAAAAAGGTAAACCACTTACGCCAAAGAGAAAACGCGCCAGCGACCGTAAGCGTGGCTATCGTGGTGGAAAACATGTCGCTGGCCCCGCGATAACGATCGACCGTGCTCTCGAGCGACAAGGCCATCAAGCTCCAGAACCCCGTCTTGAACCCCATGCGAAAGCCCTCACGGATGCCGCCCTGCATGGCGTGGTAGTTCTTGCTCTTGTGGTAAAAGTACCACCCTGTCGTCGTGTCGGGCATCTTGTGGGCGTGCTCGGCCCGGAACCGCAGCTGCGCCATCTGACCACCCTGCGTCGCCCCGAGGGAGAAGCCCACGAGCGCTGACGAGATTGTGCCCAGCATCAGCCGCGTGGGTGTCGCGACGGACAGGCGGGGGAAAGCATCCTGTGGGAAAGCCAGGTCCAGGTCGGATGGTGAGGGCATCGCAGCGGTGCCAGATGGTGTGAAACCGGGCCGGGATGACGGAGGGGGAGGGGACGCCATGTTTCTGTTGCAGTTCAATTGACTGTCGTTGTTTCTCTTCTCACTCGCAATAGAACAAAAGGCCAAGATTAACGTGAGGCTCTGCGGTGCTCTGCCCTACTAGCCTTGTTTCTGCACGGCTGATTCTCAGTTGTGGATCTTTGCTCGGCGGTGATTGCGGAGAACGACAAGGCCGGAGTTTACAATCCCGGCGGTGTTGGCGGTCTTTTTTCTTTTCTTTTTCCTGGTGTTGTTGCTAGAAAGAGGTTGCTTCGCTTGCGCTTGTTGTCGGTAATTGAGCCAAGAGTAAAGAGGGGCTGGTCTGGACTGACTGGGCTTGGTATTAAACGACGATAACCAGCAAAGGCCCGATGTCTTTTTTCTCGTTGTGATAGATTTCAATAGGTAATATAAATTGAATTGATGGATGCTGTTACGAACTGGAGGTTCTGCTATGATGGACAGTGCGTTTGTGTATTAGTACAGTCTTCTGCACGGCTTTTATTCTTTAGCATTTTAGCACACTGAAAGTCTAGGTCTATTGTGTCCAGGGTAGTGTTGCCGGACGAGTGACGACCCTTCTAGAAGGCATCCTATCGAGTGCTTGTCTCCGAATTGTACCCGGTCTTACTGTCAGTCTGGTACCTGACTATCAGATGTCACCAACTCATCCTGTCGTCGACGGAGGTGACGTATCAATATTATGGTAGCTTCTGGGTGGTAATGCTTGTACCCTGTCATGAGATCCATGGTTGATGCCCAGTCTGCGTACCGGTCTGCCAACAACCATGATATCTACGTGGTTTATACCAAGACAAAGTAAACCTAAACATTGCCTTGCTTAAAATGCTTGGTATCTATTAGAAAATCTGCCGTCCTTTTGCCCATGCTATCATATTTACGTGATTTACTGAGTCTCCCCAACCCATGTCAGGGCAAATCACTCAACGCGGACACACGTGATGCCGCGCCAGACAAAGCCGCGATTGGCCCCACCAAATTGAATGCCATACAAGCACATGCCTGCCCCTCATGAATTGAACAAAGAAAAGAGTTCAGAAGGCGACTCCTTGAACTCTGACGTCTTTCCCAAACAGTGCACTTCTCGAGATCGACAAGATGGTGAGCTACCAACCACCCTGTTGACCGTCAAACACTAACGAAACCTCAGACTGACGTCGATGACGCACACATCTCTGTGCGCTTCAAACATGGCATCCATACCATCTACCTCTTCATCGACGCCCTCGCACCCTTCTCTAACGTCACCGCCGAGCTTACCAGCGTCATAAGCGAGCGATACCCCGAAGGTCTCACCACGTCAATCTCACCTCCCAAGAACACCGCCGTTGACGAGAACTCCATCATTGTGTATGGCGCATTGAAGATTCCAAACGATCCCTCGTCGGGATGGGTCAAGCTCAAGACAGGGAACGGAGAGAGCACGCCTACTAAGTTGGGGTTGAAGAACAACAGCTTGGTTGTGTTTGCTGTGGCGAAGCATGAGAATGACGATCCCGAGTTTGAGGTGGAGTGGCCAAGAGAGGACGAAGAGATGTATGAGGAATGAGGGAGGTGAAGTTTATATGTGCCATCACCGATTGATGGCGCCTGACGATATCAAGCCCTGGTGCTGCATGCTAAACGTGTATTCTCTTGATGGTCTTGTGCCATTGAACAAGCTCCCTGAGGGAAGACATCAAAACAGGACTGTTGAATGACATACTCTTGAAATATCTTGATACAATCTCGCGAGTCAAAGTAGATACCCAATTGAAGGCTTTACAAATCAAGCAAGGATACAGTGTAGATCTTGAATCAGGGTAACATCAATTGACGGAGGGGCTTAGGGGATCACGACAAGTGAACGACAACAACGCTTAACGTACAACGTCCAATGTCCAACGTCTTCTCTGTGATCAATTAGAAAGCGATAAAAAAACATGTTTTGGCAAGATAATGATTCCCAATTTTCTGAAACTGACGATACCTGCTCAAACGAACGATGCTTCTCTTACTCCCTAAAAAAGGGGTCTTTGCATGACTAAGCCATTTTTGTCTTCACGTGTCGTTAACATCCGCATTCCAGGGGTATCACCACCATTGTTCTCTTTTCTCGCCAACTATTGTGCTGCTCTTGTCAACAGTTTCGTTGGCCAATTTTGAACAAAAATAGCCCCAGAGTGGCTCGCGCATGAGGTCGGCTACATGAACGTCGTGGCTTTTCTCCGCCATGGCCTGCGCCTACTGGTGCCGCTCTCGGTAGCTTTCACTCTCTACCTCTACCTCTTCCCCGTCATCCAAGGATGCGCATTCCCCGTCGAGTCGCGCGATAGCCACGAAGCTTACTCCCTTACCAAAAAGCTACACTGGCCCTCGAAGCCTACCGCCGACGATCATGCGAAGCTTGCGCCCTTTCGACTGCTTGCGCTGGGCGATCCCCAGTTGGAAGGCGACACTTCGATTATTACAAACTACTTGGGCACTTTTCCCCATATCAAGTCTGCCTTCAAGAAGGCGACTTTTCAGACGAGCCATTGGTGCTTCCGTGAGCGAATTAGACAGATTATCCACGATATCGTTGATGTTTTCATGGAGGATCTTCCCTACTGGCTCATGTCGCAGCGCAAGCGGTTCGATCTTTGGGGCAACGACTTTTATCTGGCGCATATCTACCGCCAGGTAAACTGGTGGACAAACCCTACCCATGTGTCAGTACTCGGCGACCTTGTTGGTAGCCAGTGGATCGACGACAACGAGTTTGAGAAGCGAGGCCGACGGTTCTGGAACCGCGTGTTCAAGGGAACCGAGAGGCTTTCGGACGAGTTGGCGAAATACCCGAGTCTCAATTATACAGTGTCTGGAGTTTTGGATGGTAGCGAGGAACAGAAAGCTTGGAAGAAGCGAATGCTCAATGTGGCAGGAAATCACGATATTGGATACGCTGGAGACTTGACCGAGGAGCGATTAGAGCGCTTTGAACGAGTTTTTGGAAAGACCAACTACGAGCTTCGTTTTGAGCTGCCCATCACAGACCCTGAGACGAGAGCTACTCTGTACTCTGACGAAAACCCCGATTCTACAAGAGTGATCCCCTCTCTGCGCATCATTGGTGTCAACGACATGAACCTAGATACACCAGCCAAGTCTCTTCCTCTCCAGGATGCTACGTACGGCTTCATCAATAACGTCATTGCGACTTCAGGTGCTGTGCAGTACAAGGGAGAGTTTACGCTGATTCTTACGCACATTCCCATGTACAAGCCCGAGGGTATTTGCGTTGACGCACCACTCTTCGACTTCCACACCGCGGCCGACGGCGGAGGTCTTAAGGAGCAGAACCAGCTCAGCGTTGATGCCACCCGTGGTTTCTTGGAGGGCATGTGGGGTATGAGCGCAAAGAGTAATGGTCCTGGCAACGGCTATGGCCGCCCTGGTCTGATGCTCAATGGCCACGACCATGCCGGTTGCGACACGTACCACTACATCAACCAAACAAATGGAACAGACCCCTCGGAGCGGTCATGGCAAGTTGCTACCTGGTCCGACGCCCAGGCGCAGCAGATCCCAGGAAGCGAGGGCATACCCGGCCGACGCGAGATCACGGTGCGCAGCATGATGGGCGACTTTGGTGGAAATGCCGGCCTGCTGAGTCTATGGTTCGATCAAGAGACTTGGGAGTGGAAGTTTGAGTACGCCACGTGCCCGCTTGGCAACCAGGTCTTTTGGTGGTTCACACACATCTGGGACGTCTGCGTAGTGGTTTGGGTGGCGCTGTACGCCGTGCTCTCGAACCTCGAGGCTCGCGGTGTTGATGTGGATGGTCGCTTCTACAGCGGCGCTGCGATGACGAGGGACTTTGTGCTCCGCAGACGAAGAAGGGAAGAGAAGAAAACTGTCACGAAGGAGTAAACTACAGTCTTGGCATACTACGGTCTTGGGATAGATAGAGATTATGATGGTGTACTTGTTTTTTTCTGAATAGACGATAAGCGTTTTTGTTTCGGTTTGTGTATTTGCACTTCGCTTGGGATTGCTGTCGGTGAATTATGTTGTCGAACATGGCCTGTTTTTACAGCCGAGACATTTTGATGGTGTTGAGGCCAATCGCATCTTGGGATAGTGTTTAGTAGGCGTTGCGAATGATGATTTAGTTAAAAAGAGGGTAAATATGTCTTGGATATCAGATCTGGTGTTCGATTCGAGACTTGGATGAGATGTGACTGTTGATCTTGCGATTGTAACGGTGTCGCACAAAGATTAGGGCCGCGAGGTGAGGTTGTGCGGACGTTTGCTTGGTGTTGAATTAGGGCGCTTGAGGGAGAGATGACCTAACTACTGGTTTGGTGTGTAGCTTATGGGATGTGGCATCCCCAAGTCTGATGTGAAACGACTTCAAGAATGTTCACCACGCTTTTGGTTCTAGTGTTGCCTCATTACACGAATCAGTCTTGATGGCAACTGTTGGTGGTAGAAGCAACACCACGTCGCCTTATTCACCTTGGGACCGGTTCGTGTCAGCTGAAAATAGCAAACATTGGAGAAATACAAGTAAGAAGCATGATGTCAAAGATTGCGCGTGTTTCTCAACGCCGGTAAGTAGTGGTGATACAACCCGTTGGCGTTGCTCTTGTATCTGAAGGGTGACTACATAAACCCACAGCCAGACGACTGGGTTGACAATCGAGGATTGTACTGGCTGTATGAGAAACAGGACATTCACCATCCAAGCTTTATTGATATCTGTCAGAAAAGCACCCATTCTCACCATGATGTCTTTACAGGGCATCGTGGTTTTGTTCCTCTGCGCCGTCGCTCAGGCCATTCCACGACGTGACGAGAGGGATACGATGGGCGAGGGCCCGAGAGAACTCGCGATAGAACTGCTGCATTTTGATCCCATTAGCGATAATGTCGGGCTGCCGAGCATCTCATCAAAAGATTACAGAACAATGCCTCCTGGCACTTATACCGAGAGTATCTCTACGGGGCTGGTCAGGATCATCGTGGTCAACGACCCCACGCCCACAACGACGAATGGGAACTGTCCGGCAGAGTGTGACTGCTCGGGAATAAAGGACAAGGAAAGTCCCGAGTAAGTGCAATAAGCCTCAATTCTAGCTTGACTTGCACTTGTTAGAAACACATCATGGGGCGGGCCGTCTTTTTGCTGATGTTGTGTGTCTTTAGATACTTTCAGTGCTTGACCAACTCTCGCTGTAGACCATGTAGAGAGTCTGCGCTCACTTCATCGTCGTCTTCATCGTCAGCGAAACCGACTGTTACGTGCCCTCCTGGTTGCGACTGTACCAAGTTCAAGGATAAACAGAGTGAAGAGTATGTTTTCCTAAGAGAATTTCGTGATGGATTGCTTATACGTTATTAGGTACTTTCAGTGTTTGACCAACGCCAACTGCCGGAGCTGTCGCGTTGGAAGACCGCTAAGTTTGATCTAACTACAGCTCACACATGCACGCACAGGTTTTATAATTGGGACTTCAATTGAGGCTTATGCCTTGTGTTGATGACATTTGAGACTGTATGGATGTGTGGTATTGTGTTTAGGCCGTTATTGAGAGCTACAAAAAGAAACCTGGAAGAGACCCAGTAGCTATGAGGTTCAGGGGTGTAATGATCAAAAGAACAACAATAAATCGTGCATTCCTTATTATCCCCAAGCTTTTCGCTTTGTCGGGGGAAATGCAGGGCTGAAATTGGGGGATGATGGCTGATTAACAGCAGCAGTCGAGGCACTCAAGACAACACTCGCAGGTCTCTCCGCAGACCCAACAACAGCAGAGCGTGGCGATACTAGAGAGTTGTTAGTATTTGTTGAGTGTAGATATAAAGTGTTGATTCGGCTTACCATGTGTAGAAGCAGCCGTGGCTCTTTTCCTCTTGGGGTGGTGGCGCTTGCTGGTACTGCATCTGGTATTTGTTAGTTTTTGGTGATGTTTATTAGTCTGGCGTCAGGCCAAGCTGAACTTACAGGCTGTGGGGGAGGGTAGCCCTGGCCAGGAGGAGGGTAGCCTTGAGGGGGATATCCACCCTGTTGAGGGTAGTAACTGTGATTTGAACGTTAGTCTCTTGTTTTTTTATTGTTGTTATAGTGCTGGCTGTGCTGCTTACCCTTGGTTGGGATCGTATGGTGCAGACATTATTATGGATTGGGTAGAGGTGTGTAAATGTTGGGGTCAAGTTTGGGGAGAGGAAAGACGGGAAGTACAAGTTAGATATAATGAAATGTTCCCCGGGTAAGGCAGGGGGTAGGGGGGCTCAGACAGTGAATAGCAGCTGTAAAAGTAAAAAAGTCTGTTCCTTTTGATGATCTGTACTTGTAATATCCCCTCTTGGCGTGGCTCCTCGACTGTGACCTGACCTTGGCGTAATAACGCGGAAACCCCGTGAGCAGACGCCGAGTTAACCGTAGTCTTGGCACAAACAGTCCAGTTCACTGTTATTCACTGTCAGATGCACTGACAGCTTCACTTTCTTTGAGCTTATTTCCGTTAGTTCAGGTACACTAAGTCGATTGGGTAATCCCGTTTTTACGAGTCGGCAAATAGCATTTGTTCAAACAGGCATAATTAAATCTACAAATATTATGATACCGTAATTACAGTACCGTACCTGGGGGACCGGCAACCGGATGCTAAGGGTCTTGAATAACTAAACTCCACCTGTGAATTATCGGTACAGGGATTATTCTAGAGGCTGTGTCTTGGCAATTGCGCGTCCTTATGGGCTGTGTACCTACTCCTGCATAAAAGGTCTGCTTGGCATTTGTTACCGCCAAATGAATGACTGATGGGTTCTTGTTCTTGTTTACATATACAGAGGTATTGGTCGGGCAAGCACAAACTGTTCAAGTCCCTTTCTTTCTTGGCCTTTACACGTGTCGTCGACTATGAATAAGGCGCGACATTGCGGCTCAGCTCTTATTCACTGCCCACTCATTAATTGCGATGAACAGAACTGTCTCAGCGAATAATCTTGTTGCCGTCGTACTCGCCCGGAACCCTGCTCGAAACTTACGCGCGTAGTTACCGCCGCAGATCAACGTGAACGAATGAGCCACTCAAAACGCGTGACGAGTTGTACAGCTATCCAAGATATCTCAATCTTTTGACCTAAAGATAACACAACAATTCATCGTGTCGAACACTTTTCACTAGCCAATGTCGTTGGAAGGCATCGCTCGAGACCAAGGGTACACTGCTGTATATGTCATGGCGATGGCCCCATAACTGGGATCCGAAGGCTGGAACAAGAACATTGGCGTCCACCGATAAGAACCAAACCTTTTCATCTTCAAATGCAGCGATTATTCGGAACCAATTGAGATATTTGTGTACAAAAACCACTCTGACGCGACAAGAGGTGCTGCCAACCTACTCCAGCTTCCATCAAGCACTTCAACACGATAGCTGCGGTGAGCATGCTTACGGTAAGACGATGTAACATGACAGATTAGAATCTAACCCCAGTGCCTCCTTCGGTCCAGTATTATATGTATCTATCGACGACAAATAATTTGCGGCTAAAGTCGAGGTTGTTAGTTTCCGGAGTGACTATCTATCCAGGTGCATTTTGTCGCTGTCACTTCAAAAGAAAAGCATTGCTGGTTGAGATGTACCATGACAATTGCTTGAGATACTGTTCATCGAACCCAGCAGTCCGAATTTAGTCTAGCTGAGTGCTAGATGGAGTATCGACGTATCTGCCACAAATATATGTTTAAAATCGAAGGCGAGGTTTCACATATCGTATCTCGTTTTACCGATTATAACATCGTATACTTGGAAATTTGACACCTATAGAGAAATTAGGTGACGTTTTTTCAATCTTGTTCAAGAAACATACTATGCCACGTTCAGAACTTGTTGTCTACAGTCCAGGAACAGATTACAAACTACAACAGCTCGACATGAACTATTTTGCAGGGTTATACTCGGAACAATTAACATTTCATGAGGTTTGAATTTGATATCATCATACGGATCTCGCTTTCTACTGAGAAAGGCAACTTCCTCCCTAAGCGTAGAAGACACACGTCTTTATATACTTCTCCAGGCAAGCGGTGATATGGCCTGTCTATAAAGTATTGCTATATCAGCAACTTGCAGTTCAACCCAAGAGATAATTTCAAAACTGCTTCTTGGAAATAGAGCGGTTCAACTTTGCCCTTTGAGCCAGCATGTGTCCAAAAAGGATGTAGAACGCAGGAACATAAATGGCCAATCCAAACCACAGCAGATACTGATACATTGGGTTTCGTGCCTGAGAAGGTACAATGACCTCGTAAACGAGCTTCATCTCAGAAAGAATACCAATGGGGTACAGCACGATAAACATGTTGTATCTTGACGTCTGTTAGTTTCAATCTTGTATCTGAAGATGTTTGTTTGCATACCTCAACCATGTCAAAGACGCTGGCACAGATCCAGTTCCTGTCTGAAGTGTGAAATACAGATATCGCACCGCATCAGCTGCGTTCCAGGCCATGAGCATAAAACTGTACGCATCCTCTCTGAAACCGACCTCGGGGTAGTTTCTCGTGATGGCCCAGATGATGGTGTTGCGTCCGGCGACTTGCAGCGCTGTTGTAGCTGGCGCTGCGCGCACGAGACCTGCTACCGCGTGGAGGACCTCCATCACTGTAAAAGTCTCTGTCCATCGCGCTGTGACGTTGAGCTCATCCCAGACAGCGCCGTTGCCTTGCTGTGTCCACAAGTACGATGTTCGGACGAGAAGAGCGATTCGAACAAGGGCGAAGAGGGTGTTGTAGATGAAAAGATAAGCCGAGCCCTTTTGAGGCTTGGTTGCGGCTGCCATGTTTGCTGGTTGTCAAAGGTATCGTGTAAGATTAAAGATTTATCAACTAACAGCTTCAATTCGAAATTTTGAGTTATAGTAGGTACGCTAGATTTAACTAGAGCTAATTCGGTATTGCCGAGGATGGTCGCTGTACAGCTTCCCAAGAGAGATGTTGCGCCGCTACTTGGATGGAGATAATAACGGGGCGAGATTGGTTTGAATTGTAAAGATGATTGGATGATAATACGAGTCAGGAACTCTTGTAATAATGTCTAATACTAAACTTTTGATACAGTGCTATACAGAAATATGCTGAATGATAGTATCATAGATGGCTTCTCTCAGATAAAGTAGATCGCAGGACCATGGCAGCACGTGTTCCCTCTTCAATGGCACCGTCGATAAAACTACGCCATCCGAGAGCCCAGTCAGAGCATGCAAAGATGATGTTGCCTTGGCTGGCTCTCATGTCACCCAGATGATCAGTCAAAAGACCAGGTCTCGAGAAGAACCATGCGCCCTTGGCAAATTCGTCTTTGGACCAGTTATGGAAGACCTAAATACTGTTAGCCATGTTGTTCCCTTTCCATGTTCTGTTCAACTTACCAAACGCTCAATCTTCATCGGCGTAAAGCCTTGGAAAGCATCCAGCGTAGTCTGGATATTCTCCTCAGGATGGAAGTGATTGCTTTGTCCTCCAAAGGCTACGATATGTGTATTTCCTGCTGGTGTAGTTCCGTCACCAAAACCGTATGCCAGTTTGTTGTGTGGATAACTGATACTCGTCATGGACCGCAGATCTTTATCCGAGACTTCAGCATGGACTTTGATACACTGGTTGACATGTCCGATGTCAGCAGCAGCCTTCTTCCCTGCTGCCAGAGGTGGATCAAACGTCATGTCGTTGAGAACGTTGAGAGGGATTGCACTGATCATTTTGAGTGCTCGGAACGTTTTTCCGGTTCGAGAAGTAACCTCAACACCAGCGGGACTGTTTTTGATGGAAGCGACAGGTGTGTTGAAAGAGTACGTCAAGTTACCAGTTGCCAGGGCTTCTTTGAAGAAGTTGATGGCGAAGCTCGATTGACCACCCTTGAACTTGTACTTGACGAGATACTCGATGCAGCCTTGATAAGTGTACCCGCTCATGGCCCACCAATGGAGGAATTCGTAGAAACTAGTTGTTTCGAGAGTTGCGCCGCTGCAGAGGAGAACGAATGCTTCTAAGCATATGCGCTCGTTGTATGTCAGGTCATTCTTTATCTCGGCGATTCGGTCTGCTATGGACATGCGGTCGTACTTTGCTGCCACTGCGTCGAGTTTGCTTATGTGAGGGAAGACGATGGCTTCGCGTCCGTCTTGACCGTCTACGTTGACGAGCTTTTGAAGACCACTCTGCATTAATTGATCCTGGACCTTTGTTAGCTTTAATTCGCCTATATGCTTGTCTGGGTGACTAACCTCCTCCTCGTGAGTAAACTTTTGAGTTCCCTCAGGTGTGACGAGAAGGTATTTGTTGATTCCTCGAGAGAAATCATATGATAGTTCAAGTTCACTCTGCATGTTGTATCTTTGAATCTCCCGCCAGACGTGAGCTTGACCCCAGTACACCCAAGTACCGCCCATTTCGTACGGGTAGCCTTCTATGTTTGATGACCAGGAACGGCCACCGATGCGATCCCGTGCTTCGATGAGCAGCACTTTGAGACCTATATTAAGTTAGCTATTGCTCTGTTTGTTTGGATGATGAGGCATGCCTGCAATAGCTGCGTCTCGGGCTGCAGTCAGACCGCAGTATCCTGCTCCAACAACAATCACGTCGTATTTCGCATTGCTGTCTTTGAGGTTTGTAGGAGGACTGATGGCGCCGATGCATGGAACACCGGACTTGAGACCTTGGGACTCTGTCCATGAGTAGCCGTCCTTGGATGACATTGTGTGAGTAATTGAAATGTAAAGAGGGCAAGGTGAGTAGGTTCAATTAGTCAATGACAGTGAAGAACTATCGAACAAGCCCGAGACGATGTGAAGTAGGAGCATTCTTAGGAAGTTTAGCAAGGACGGCAACTCATTTTATCCTCGGTCCGGGTCTGTGTCTTGCCTCCCCATTCACATCAAACGACAATCAGTAATTCCATCGTATCTCCAATTAACTGACCCAACCGATACGAAATTACCCAGAAAGGCAATAATGCGAGAGAACGATGACTATCGTCAACCCCAGCCTCGAATGAAGATCTTAGATAACGCATATCTCTCTCATGTCTTACCGAAATAGGAAATTTTGCGAGAAAACAACAGGCCATGTAGCATCTAGATCGTTTCCCCCGCAATCCACTAGCAAGGAACAACGAAGCTTTTACTATCGTGGTCCTCCCTTTGCCACTAGACAGATTCCTGACGTTTTTGGTGTTGATGCCGCTAGATCTCGGTATCCAATCAGCGTCATCACGACTTCTCGAGAAATTTCCATTTGCGGTATATTTAGCGGAGACTTTGCCAAAACCTGGGGTAAATTTGTTAGTGCGTAGGCTTATCAAGATAGAGTCTTGTTATTGTATCGGTATCTCGGCAGTTTGAGATAGGCATGTCATTGGAAGGATGATGGCTTTTGGTTGCTTGGTCTGTAAAGTTGGGAGAGATTGACGATTGTCATGCTGAAATCTTGGCTTATCGTTGTACGACGCTTGTACATAGACTAACAACTCCTCTTCCGTGTGACCTAAACTTTAGGACGAGACTATATGAATCTACCCCTTTCTCCTCAGAAGTTCTCGGTCCAGATCATCACAGACATCACGACTTGACAAGATGACTTCCCATACGCAAGAAGGCGTACTGCAGCAGCGCCTTTCAACGCTGACCATGGTTGCCATGGCGTTTGCAATTCTCAAGTTAGTTTTCTCTTTGAATTGCAGTGGCACTGACTAACCCCGCAGTACTTGGATTGCACTCGCTGGTGTCATGGCGTATATTCTTCCTTCTGGTGGTGCTGTTTCCTTTATCTATGGTTTCCTGGTTTGTGTCTTTTGCAATCTGGCTCTTGCTGCTAGTTTGGGAGAACTTGCTGCATTGTGGCCTACTGCTGGTAAGCAAAAACTACCTGATAAAATCGGTTTCAGAAATTGGAACGGACTCGACTAATACTTGTATAGGAGGACAGTATCACTTTATGTACGCTTTGTGTACGACGCGATGGAAACGATCCATGGTATCACCGCCGTCTCTCGTACCTTTGTTCGATGCTAACAAACAATAGAGTTTCTTTGTTGGATGGACCAATATCGCTGGTTGGCTGACTGTTGTAACCACCCAAGCTTTCTTTGCTGGTATATTCCCATCCCATACTCTCAGGCTCCTTCTCCGGGGTCGAGCCCTAACGTTTCGTTCATACTAACCCTCACAGCCCAATTGATATCAGCAGCCGCCGTCGTTGCCTCGAACAACGCCTACGAAGCCACAGCTTGGAAGACGTATCTCTTCTTCGTCGCCATCCTCACTTTCGGAACGGTTGGTAATATCTGGGGAAATAGAATACTGGGCCGTTGGAATGACTGTGCTTGTGAGTATTGCCTTGCGTAAATAAACGTACCTAACAAATGATGCAGTGTATTGGTCCATCCTATCTGTCGTCATCACCAGCATCATTCTCCTGTCCATGTCTGAAAAGACAGATGCCAAGCAAGTCTTTACAGATTTTAACAACGAGACTGGCTGGTCTGATGGTGTTGCTTGGATTCTTGGCTTGTTGCAATCTGCACTTTCACTCATTGGGTTCGATGTAGTGCTGCATCTTACAGAGGAGATGCCTAATCCTTCAAGAGATGCACCACGAGCCATGCTTTTGGCTGTTGTCATCGGTGGCATCACGTAGGCCTTTCACTCCACTTCTTGATCTGAGCAGTCACTAACCTTTTTAGTGGATTCGTCTTTATCTTGGTTATCCTCTTCTGCCTCACCGACCCAGCAACAGTCCTTGCAAGCTCCACTGGCATGCCAATAGTGGAAATGTTCCTCCAAAGCACCAAGTCACGCGTCGCTGCCACAATCCTCGCTTTGATGCTCAGCGTTTGCTTCATCAATGGCACTTCAGCAAGTATAACTAGCGCCAGCCGTCTTCTTTACTCTATGGCGCGTGATAAAGGTATTGTCTGCCACAAATTCTTTGCTCACATCCAGCCCAAGCTGGATGTTCCAGTCCGCACAATCATGCTTTGCTACATTTTCAATCTCCTGTTTGGTCTATTGTACCTGGGCCCTACCGTGGCTTTCAGTGCGTACATAGCGTCTTGTACTATCTTTCTCAACGTTTCGTATGCATGTCCTGTTATTGCATTGCTTGTCAGGGGTAGAAGCTTGCTTGCCGAGTATCAGACAAACAAGACACCTGCAAAGATGGGTTTGAAAGTTGGCGCAGTTGTCAACGGTATTGCTGCTGCGTTTGTTGTCGTCACTTCTATCGTAAGTTCTACATGCATGCTTAGATTGTTTGACGTTGCTAATTGGTTAGTTCTTTTGCTTCCCTGCTGGAATTCCAGTGTCTGCCAATACCATGAGTAAGTGCTGCTTCTGTGAAGAGCAAAGAACTTGACTGATTCAAAATAGACTACGTTTCGCCTGTTGTGGGTGGCTTTTACTTGCTGCTTGCAGTGTATTGGTTTACTGGCGGAAAAGACTTTCAAGGGCCGGTAAGTCTACTTTTCAGATCCTACTACCTACTGCCAAGCAGGTTATCTGACGTGGATTTATAGAATTTCGATGCTATAATAGGTCAGCCTTTCCAGGAGAAAGGGTCAGACGTTGCGGAAACAGTGCCAGGGAAGTTTGAAACCTCGACAAAAGTATAAGTTGGGACAGTTCCTGTGACGCAATATTCGTTTTGTCGTATTTGGATATGTTTGTTGACCAACCGATATATTCTTTGTTTCAGACCCTTGCCGCGTATAGCTAGACGGCAAACTCTATAATATACATAGTTGTGATCAGCAGCTATTTTCCCGAAATAGAGCATACCAAAGAGGATTTAATGAGCCTCCTATTTCTATCTAAATAAGGAGGTCTCGTGAGCTGCTTTGATTAACCAAGCAGCCTTCCGTGGGACTCGAAGCTTGGCCAATTACGGGACCTTATTCGTTGACAATAGTAGTTGTCTCGGTTTAATCGCTTGACATATACAGAAGATGGTTTTTTTTATCATAAGGCGTAAAGTAGAAATTATTACAATCAATTTAATAAACGACAAAAAGAACCACGACCCAATGTTGCTGACGAAGTGAAGAAAACTTTTCTATAAATTAGTAATATCGGATGCCGGGAGAAAAAAGACAATTCCCAGCATAGCGAAAGGTGTATTCCGACTCGTAAGGCTCCCAATCAAGGCCATCATCTATATCTACGCAGCAAAACCAAAAATTTCCCCTCAAACCTATGCAACGTGAAAGTCTCTCGTCACATGGATCTGACCACTGTATTTGTGATCGGACTTGTGGTCTGAACTGTTATCGTCCGCGACAACCGTGGTGTGATTCTTGCCGCCTCCGTTAACTATACACTCTTGACTTCCAGTATTACTTTCGTCAGGTAGTCTTGACATTCTGGACATCTTGTGTGAAGTCCCGGGATGCGAGAAACCGAGATGGCCGGATGTATGGTTGGAGCTATCGTTCGTGCTGTGGTTGCGACCGGTAAAGAGGGGCTTGATCGACGAGACGTTTGTGACGATGATTCCGACAACCTGCGTTGACTAGTTAGCACATCTTTCCTCAATCCGAACTAGAATGAATCTTGGCGTACCGTCTCACGGACCGACCAACTAATACCAAGATCTAGTCGCTCTGGCGTGTTTAGGCAAATGATGCAGCGAAGAAGCGTGCAAATAATGATAAAGATTCCGCCGCAGAAGATCAAGCCGAAAACCAGCTTCTTCCTCAGGTTGACTTGCAACTTCCATAGCAAAGGGATAGGCAGAGCCATGATGACAATGTCGGTCGCAACGTTGGTAGTAACAAGAGCGTAGTATTTGGCTCGATTTTGAGAGCAGTCAGCTGTACCAACCAAATTAGACATGACTCTACTTGTATCAATTGATATCGCATGCATACCTGATGGAATAGGATAAACCTGCCATAGTTTATATGTAGGCCAGCAATGACCAGAAATAACACCGATTGTTACCACATAGCAGATGAAAACGAAGATCGAGGCCTGTTTGACGAGACGCTCTTCAGGAAGTGACTTGCTAAATATCTTGTTAGCTCCTGCGTTGATAGATAGTTTAACGTGCTTTTAAGACTTACGTGACTCTGAATAGAAGCGAAAGCATCATGGCCTTGAGAATCCATACCATGCTGACATAGACATACCATGTCGCAAATAACCATTTAGCTCCCGACTCGTGGCTTTCGTGTTGTTCAGGCGTGAATTGCGAGGCGGTTTCGTTGGTCAGACCGGTGATACTGCCTTTTACCGTTATGATCTGGCACATGGAAACTTCAAACTGAATGCGCATATGTGGATTAGTTCACGATTCTCAATTGACTTTGGAGGTTGAATCATACAGTCCATAGAATACCGGCAGGAACTGTAAGCCAGTCATCTATTGCCCAAGTATGGAACTTTGTAAATTTGATCCTTTGAAGTCGGGCGAAGAGTCGGAGAATGAGGATGAGTATACCGATGGAATACTCAATCCACATCTCAATAAGGACGGGCTTGAGATTTATTTGTGACGCCATGGTGCAGGTACACTTGTCGAAAGCTTAGTGTATCGGGTTTTGAACATATGAGAGACTCGATACCGAGCAAGGTTTTCGTTTAGCAGAAAAATAGTCGGATATGATAATTCGGTTCGTAACAGCTGAGAAGGAGCCATCTCTAAATATGATTGTCCTGCTAAAGTGGCATTGATTGTAATTGCTAGTATACAACCCCGATGCAACTTGGATTATCTAATGGCTTCCGGTTATCAAATATCCGGGAGGAGTCCTGAAGCCTTACCTAAACTTTGACCCTTGAATTCTTCAAACCTTAATGCCATAGCGCCTGACTCAGACCCATACTGCCCCTTTTATTTGTGAAAAAGCCACTAGATTATGTACATGTCGCGTGTACGTCTTACATTCAACTGAATATCATCTTCCTGTTGGCTTGATGTCCAGAACGCCTCAGTTTCATGAATCAGGAGAGAGGGTTGTACTTGCAGAAGAGGCTTACAGTGGCTGAGACAACTGACACTTCAAGCATTCTACACAATGAATTTCTTCAGTAGGTAGTGCGAGTGGACCTTTAACTACTAGTCCCAGACTTGAGACAACGCCATTGCGGAACAAGGGCATCAGATCCGCGAGGGACCGGTCCCAGAAACTATCTATCGGTGATCTACAAAATCTGCATAAACAATCATTAGAACTTTATATTTAAGTTGCAATTTCACATCTCCCCTATTATTTCCTTGCTTTTTTTTAAGCGAGGCACTCTAGTCTTTTTCTGTACCCAGTAAACAGCCCGTATCAAGCGAGATACCGTCAGACCACAACGAACCAGAGATCTGTAAGGCTTAGACCCTGTCGACTGTAAAATGACGCTGTGGAAATCGGTTTTCAGCCCTCAGTAGTCTAGGCTCATCAAGGCGTAGATCGTACTTCTCTAGAGCGCACGCGACAGACGGTTTCGACAAATCTTGCGAGGAAAAGGACACTAATTGCGACTTGACCTGAACTCGAGCTGTGCACTGGGGATCTGTCAATCATTATTAGGTGCTAAAGCCGTATTAGACAGATATTGGTAAGAGATTATTGGTTGTTGGTCTCATGCAAGCTGTTGGTCCCCTGAGCAGTTGGCTGATACTGTACATTTTCTCGAAATTGAATGTGTAAATCACTTCTATATATTATCTAGACTGTGAGATAAACAGAAGTTAGGTTATCGTCGATCTGTCTAAGCGTCCGGAGAATCATCAGCTACCATTTAGGCTATTACTTTATCTATACCATTCTGTGATGGTACGCGACGCCGAAGAACTCGATGACACGGGCCCATCCCGGTTTTAGACTTGGAGGGAGGGAACATCGATTAATTTATCTACTAACTAGTTATGGAGTATCAACTTTCAGTTTCCCAGACATAAAGGCAAACGTCATTGAAACTACACAATGACGTTGTTCAATGTGATGTGTAAGGCTTGTAGATCGAGACAGTAAGCGATTTCCGAATCCTACACGATACGGTCTATTTCCAAGAAATTGCACAACGGCGCGGTAGCGTGCTGCCACAGCGAGGTATGGATAAGGAGACTCTCCAAAGGTTTGAACAAATCAACAGTAGGCTGTTTTCCATCTGTCATCAAGTAAACGATCGACACAAGTGATCAACACGGCAAGTCGGATAATCTACCTTAGCCTCGACGTTCTCATCGTTCAATTTCCTGGAAATACACGGTATCTCCGCGACCCGTGTTCTAAAATGTTTAGCCTATCTTAGTCGGAGCCCGGGGTGAGTTACGAGTTTTTGTATGTATGTATATAGTTAGACTCACGGCTCTAACAAGGGGGTTTAGACTTTTCACCCCGACTAGGTTGGTGATGTCGGCTGTCGGCTAAGCTTGCAGATTCAATGTTCCACACATTCAAGTGTTGGTGCAAGGTACAAGTCTCCGTTTTCTATCGGAAGACGCGACGTCGTGTCCTTGCAGGATCGCTAAGAACACGAATACTACGTAGATAAATACTATGGATTACCATCGCTTAGGATTGTCGGATCGTAAATCACAAAATCATCAATTACAAACCCGTAGACGAAAGACATCCCGGGATAACGAGTCACGAGTTTCATTGTGATCGAACAAAATGATTGCCGCACTGTTTCGGCAGCTTTCGTGAGTGCGTCGGGCAACATTGTGATGGGGACTCTTGTTTCGTAAGTCATCGGTATTGCTATTGTGATCCTTCTGCCGTCCCAAAGCGTTGTTTGAGATTGCCCCAACGTACCTATATGCCGAAGACATTATGAGCGAGGATGGTGCAAAGTGGACTTGTATCTCCAAGAGCACCGCCCATTTCCGCGAAATTGATCGAGGTCTGTGTCAGGCTAATATAAGCCTCTGAGTGCTTATCGTGACCTAAGATCTTGCCCTTCTATAACCCAGCAGCTGATCAGTAATCGCTATTCATCCACCTGCAATACTTCTCTATTAGCTTGTTACCTAGATAAGGTACCTTACCTGTACCCCTCTCAAACAGCATGCAGACGTCGATCAATTTCGGGGAATGTACGGCAGTGGTTTTCGGGCAGGCAGATCTATTTTGTGGATTGAAGAGAAGCAATTAGACCCAGGATGCATGGCCGGGATTGAAAATATCGGGCAACGTTTCGCCGTGACACAAACGTTGTTGATTGTCTGGGCGCTGTTGTGGGCCTCTAAAGTGATTACCAAAGCGCCCGATGGAATGGCCTGCAATCTAATTGGACGGGCAGGCAGTTCTGCAACGGGCCCATATAAACCCTGCTAGCTACGGCAATTAACCTACACCAAAACAAACTACAAACGCGCAATTCTCAACTTCACGATAACCTCACTTTCTGAACTGCCAAGTTCACTATCTTCAATTAAATCGGGCTGTAAATGAGAGTTTCCAAGATTTAGGTTATAAAAGAGAGCAGGGCTTAAATTAAAGCCCATACCCTAGTCAATTCGATCTTGCAGACTTATCTGGGTTGGACCAACGGCGCCTCGGCAATGCTCTTGATACCTATTCTCAGTGTGGAGTACCAAGGGATAGGTTCATATGTGCCTATGATCCATCAGGCAACCTCGATATAGAGCTGGGCAGTCCGTCTTGAGTTCAACAGGTAGGTCAAAGATCTATCATCAGCGACCAACAGCCAAACCAGTATTAAGCAGAGATGTCAAAATGGTATAAGCTAGCGTTGGTCTGAAACATGCCCCTGGCTTTACTTCCATTGGCATCAATATCTCCCTACATCTCTTTGAGAGCATTATTGAGCTTGTGCAATTCGTCGTCTATCAAAGTGACCAAAGCAAAAACAGTCTTCCCTTCCCATACAGCAAATAGGCAAGTCCCACCTAGAAACCGACTGTTTAACAATGGTGATAATATATTATTAAGGGATTGATGTTAGTAAACTAAGATTACGATTCCCGTAGACGTCGATCAATGTTTATCAATGTGGTGTTTCTGGCTTCTATCAATAAGGAGACTATGACCCGCTATAGATGCAAAGTAATTATTAACAGGTATTTATGTATCGGATGCTAACAGCTACCACGATTCGTTGACGAATCAAACAGCCCGTGAGGCACACCTGCTGCATCCTATGACCAAAATAACCGGTTTAACAACTAGTCCCCCCAGACTTGAAAAATACCAAGAAGCTCGAGGTAAGAATGGCTTGCATGCACCTCACGAGCTATTTGATCATCAACGAAATATTGACAAACCATTCCTGCCTCAAATGGCATAGACAAAATCTTGACCTGGGGGAAAGAAAGAAATGTAAAGGAAGTCCTGGATAGGAGTCACCCATACCCCAGGTATTGATTGAGCAATGCGGCGAGGCCTTGCTCATAAGCAAGTCATAAGACGCTATGATGATGGTCTTTGTGATCAATCATAGCGATCCCTTCCAAGCATATCAGCCCAAACAATAAAGATCATGTGACAAAAGTCCAAAGCTTCGTCAGCCATACGCATGACATGCAAAGCGTCCCAAACGCTGAAGGCTATGCAAACTTTCCGGTTCTCGAGAACTATCCATCATTTTGTTTTCTGTTTATTTGGCCTTCCCCTTTTTCGCCTGCCACACTTGTGAATGTGAGCTTTGTGGGCACGCTTGTCGTCTTCAGCATGTCCACAGATACACTGGAATCCACTGCCATTGCATGTATATTTCTCCAAATGCTTATAGTGCTTATCCTTACGACTGGAGTAGCCACAGCAGCAACGATACAACATACGAAAATGAGTATCCGTTAGGTGCCGTTTGAGGGATCTCTCGTCACGCTGGGTCTTGCAGGTGCCTCTTCCGCAGTGAAATGGTTTTGAGATATTGTGGTACGAGATTAGATGGCGGCTACATGATATTAGGATTGATTCATAAGGCAATTATAGAGCTGTACATACCAGAAATACTCAGCGTCGTCAAACAGTTCCCCACACAAGTCGCAGCTAGTTTGGGGTCTTGATGAATGGTTTGACGACCGCGACGGGGAAGCATTTGGCTCGGGCGAGGTAAATGTTGTAGAGCTCGGAAAGGGAGAGATATAGCATGAGGATGTGGTGCGTCTCGGCGAACGAGATGATTGAGGTGAGGAAACAGAATGATGGGTAGTTGACGGTTCTCGAGAACCGGGAAGTTTGCATAGTCTTGCTTGCGTATTGTCGGGCTTGATAGACTGGCAGTGCTCAACCGCTGGTGATGTGCCACGAACAGATAGTGCATCATAACAGGTTGCACTTTGACTGATATCAGAGTGATCGTTCTGGCGACTATATCCCAGATCATGGCACCTTTCAGCAAAGCACCGAGTCATATCCTCCCCAACGACATGCAAGGGTGTAGGGTCGTGATCCCAATATCCCGTGTTGAGCCACCATAACAGGTCGGCGATGCCGCTTGTCAATGTTTCTTGGTCATGATCATCTTGGCTTTGCTGGATAACGGAAGCGCCGAGGTTGAACTCGGCGCTGCCTCCTAGTAAAGATGAAGCTTAGCAATAGAGATTTTAAGAGAATATGCAGACAATATATGGTATAATATCTTGCTGCTGAAGACCTTGGTAGGAACCTAAGTCTTGAGGCAAGCTCTTGGACGAAACGGTTGACGAATGCTTTGAGACAGGAAAGGCCAGTTTTTGAAGTTCAGAAGACCCTGATAAAAGCTGATGTCGTAGCAACTTATCGAGCCTACTGTAACGTAAGAACTAGGCTGGATGAGGTTGAAACAGCATGAGTAAAGACGCTCTTTTGAGTTCTATTCCCCACACCATACAAAGGGCCTGATTTCTCATTTGTCGCCCATGCGGGGTTATCTGTCAATCTGTAGTTAATCCCGGTAGGAGTTGGCAGTTGTTTACCCTCACTTGAAACAATTTGAAGGGGCCATTTTTTTAATTGGATGGTCAGGTCTTGGCGCGTATACAATTATGCGTGTTGTCAATAAGAGAAACAATCCTAGGCCGCACGTGCTCCTGTTATGATTTGCTAAAGCATGTCAGATCTGAAAGGCAGAAGGATGCTAATAAATAACACCTTCAAATGAGACCTCTCAGAATATAGTTTATCTATTAGTGATACAAGTTGGCGATCCATGTTGGTGTTTCGTTGTAAGGGTTGCATGGCTAGATGTGTTTGTCGTTTTCGATATGCCAGATACGCAAACGTCTATCTACCGAACTGGGCCAAGCTACTGTCATACCATCTCGAATTTGGGATAGAAAGACTGTCAGTACTCTAGCAGACATGCATTATATAAGTAGCGAATGCAACAGTTCGCACTGAGAATGATAAAAACAATGAGACGCGGCTCGTCTTGCATCTATGCCTGGTTGGGGTTGAAGAACTTCTCCTATCTTACAGTGTTCGGCTCCATCACCAAGGGCATTCTGGGGATGGTAGTTCGCCAAGGTGTTGGGGAGCAGGATCAGGTGCATCGTGTCCGTTCTAGGCTTAAGAAGATCAACAGCGCTTCGTGTTGGACATTAGCTCGGAAGATGGGAACTCGATTTGGACCTCGCGGTAACAGATCCAATACTTGCACAAGGGGGCCAACTCGCTGAAGAGTTTGGTTGCATGAGTCAATCGCCCCATGAAACGGACGACTAATAGGTAGTTATTTGATGTAGTTGACAGCCTTCCCACCAGTAGGGTGGCTCAATGAATGAGGAGAGAGCAATGGTGACTAGAAGAGGATCGCGACGGAGAGGGACTGCGACACAAGAGGTGGTCCGCTATTTTCGAAGTCATGTAATAAATTATGCATAATTAATCAAATAAAAAGCCGACTCCTGCTGATGCGTGTATCTTGTTATGACAGACAGAGATAAGAGAGATGTTCCCATCGTGGTTAATAACATGGTAGTAAGAATCGCTGAACAACACTAATTTAGCGTAAGAGTATTCTTGCCTCGGTATATCTGCGTATGTTCTTCTTTTCCTGAACGAGTCCACAGAAATTGCAGAGACGGCGACAGTCTAGAGAACTACCTCGCCAGCAAGGAGTTTCAGTGGTTCTGCACGAATGGCAGCGCTTGAGGCCCTTGGGATGCATCGACTAAGCGGGTTAAGAGAAGGTACAAAATGCGATAGGCAGGAGTGTTTTTCTGTACCTTTTTATAACTTCGTTTTGGTCTAACTGGGATTTGGTTGTCGGTATCGCGTATCTGGGAGCGTACCACGCCGTCCAGAGCCTGGGATATGCTACCTGCAAGCTCTGTTATGGCGACTAAATCCACCTCGGCGACCATTGGGCTTTGATTTAGGAATCCATTTATGTAGCAGGATTGAGTGATCTTGTATAAGGTGAGGGCGTCTTCCAATATTCTCTGATGGTCGGGTCAACTAGGTTCCATGAAGCAGGGGTTTGGGGTGGCGGACTGTCTGGGTCTCGACTGATGAGTTGACGGTGCCAGACCTCTCAATAGTGGGAGATAAGAAAAAGTTGGATGTGCTTGGCTCCGTCGAGCACTTGTTCGGTAGGCGAATCATGAATCACAAATAGCCAACAAGTCGAGTAAGAGATGGGCTGTAAAATATGGTGGGAGAGAATTAGTAGCAAGCGGCAATGAATGAGCGTGAGCGGCGCGAAAGGCGAAAATATAAATAACAGACTTAGTCGAGTCTTTAATATGAATTGAAGAAAAACAACATCATAGATTGCACTTTTAAACGTCATAGCGACCTACCCTGAAAAGTGCAACCCCAGACTTTGGCCCACTAGCACCGGCGGACATCCGTCAGCATATGATACGTTGACAGACCTCAAATCAGCGAATGGGAGCGAATCAGAGACAGGCAGCCATTCGCCCTCTAATGCACATTCGCTGAGCTACGATGAGATTACATGCTGTTCCTGGTACGGGAATCGAAAGACCTCCATGGACCGTGGTCCGTCGCTACTATTTGTGTGGCAGCTCACCAGGCGGCGACACAAACAGGACCTAGTTTCAGGGTCCATGGTCTAGGCCAAATCTTTGGTGGACCCTGATATTGATCATCCCTGCAAGGTAACCCAACGGTAAGACTGGAAAGGTCTAGGCCATGGACCACAGCTCTTCCAAGACCTTTGCCACCTCATTTTGAGGTCTAGACCAAACCGCCGTGCGGGTCAGACGCCTGAGCATGGTGGCGATTGGCGAAGGGGGCCGTTTTCTTGTTCGTTGATAGATCCAGCTTTAAGCCTTTTCACGCCCAGCGAATAGGGTCGTTCCGGGTCACCTCCGCTTCTTGTCGAGGATACCATTCAGACACTAAAACATATCGTGTCTGCCTGCCGGGAATCCTTCTCTCGCGTTGTCTGGTCTCACTTGCACTCGGTCATGAACATGCCATAATCCATCAGTACTCAGGTCAGCAGGAGGAGCGAGTTTGCTCGGGAAATAGAGACTTTTTAGACTTCTCGGCTTCTTCCCATAGTGGCAGCTTTGCGTCTCAACACCTCATTTACGATTTTGACGAAAGCAACGATCTTTTAACTTTCCGATACAGACGTTACAAAAATTAATCTAGACACAGTAATGTGTTTCGCAACATTTGTTCGATACAGGGTCGTTCTGAGTGCCTGGCAGAAATCTGTGGAACCACTAGTCCATGAAAATTAGAGCCCGGGCACATCCTAAAATCTCATTGGACAGTTATCACCGGTTGCCCGTACAAACCCTGCTAGCGCCACGACAAACAACAACCAAAATAACCCACAAACGCTGCCATTCTCAACTTCACGATAACCTCACTTTCTAAATTGCCAAGTCCAGTATTTTACAAGGCTTGGAGCGCGCTGTGAGTGAAAGACAGGAACTTCTAAAGCGAGGTCACGTGAGAGAGCAGGGCTCAAATTAAACCTCGCTCTCCTCAACTTTTTTCTCATCTACTTCGACTCCTTCACAGCTGAGCCTGGCTTCTTCGTTCCAAGCGATACTGCGCAGGGAGCACGGTTTTGAGTCACGTGAAACGCACAGTCACTACCATCCCGCTAGTTCGGAGCCTTCCATTTCTACATCTTCCCTTTCATCATTTCTGTATCTCTCTAGTATTCGAAGTTAAATCTTCAAAACCTGGCGACTCCGAACACGACCGCTCGGGCTGTCATTCGGACCTCTTCGATCATCTACAGCACACTCTTACGATTTCCATCATGGCACCCAAACGTCAAGCCAAGGGCAAAAGCCGTGCAGTTGCCAATGAGCTCTCTTCTACATCTGATGCAGCTGAGATCGAAACAACCAAGGCCCTCGCTAAGTGGCACCACAACTTCCAGAGTGTCAAGCGGAGCATAAGAGACGAAATAATTAGGTCACTTCACGCTATTCAGGTCATACCTTTTAGAATATTTATTTTTGTATCCTAAATTTCAGAGGCTAACGTTTCTGGAACCCAGTAGGCTGGTTGTCAGTACCGAAAATTCTGGCGGCCAACATTTCCTGACACCCTGATGCCAGCATCCCAACTTAGTCTGGCCAGAATGGTTTGACGCCAGCAACGACTATGCCTACCTACACAGCATATCAGAACCCTTCAGTTTCTACTGTCGCAACTGGCAAGTTGGCAAAGAAGCAGGAAGAGTTCGGTTACCCAGAAGGCGTCCTTGAACTCTCTGTTCAAATCCACCATGGGAGCCAACACCGAGCTAGCGCCCTATCTGGCCTTCAAAGGAGTTCTCGAGATGAACTCATACATTGACATCATTGGTAAGTTCAGCCATTCGAGTATCGTCGTTCGTTCCTGCTAATTGTTGCTCATAGTTGCCGACATTATCAACCAGCCCTGGTGGCTCTTGAAGCGTTCGTCTTCAGCGACAAGAATGACGATGCCACGAATGCGACGATGGTTTGACAAACTGACGAGCAAGCTGTGGGTCAGGACCTGGCGTTCCAAAAGTTTATTCAGCCATTAAATGAAAACCTAGAGAGCTTGTTGGAGAACCCAAATGGCATTTACAACCGCATGCTCCGACTCTTGACCTGGAAGAAGCTGCTTTGAGTTACTGGAACGCCAGTCTTGAGCTCCTTGCACGACTTGGTTTCTTATCGCTGATGTGAAACGCCCACGACACGGCGATCGACATTAGCATGCGCCATCTCGGCTAGTCGCCGGGACTGTATGACGAGGCGTACGATCCCTACCAAGAGGAGAATGTTTTCCAGAAGGGCAAGACACAGGGCATCTTCCACAAAGATTTCTTGGCCGAACATCTGAATTGGAGCCAACTGAAGAACATCTACGAAGCTTCCGATCGAAAATGCAGATTGTGGACCGTTAATCCAGTCATATTCAGGCATGCTGGGAAAGAGCTCGAATTGGGCACGAATGCCGGACATCTTATCGTGGGGCAAATTTACAAGGAGATGCACCTCCGCCGAACGGCGAAGTCGCAGTAGCAGCTTCCCGATGGCGCCGCCTATTATCCTGCAGTCGACATGCTGCCATCCACAGTTGTGGTTGAGGAAACTCAACATGATGAACTGGGACAGCTCCGGATTGGTGTCGAGGGGGCTGGTAGCGGACATGCTCGCAAGCTCAATACTAACCCAGTCAAATTGAAACTTCCTGACGAGGAAAGGAATGGCGCCTCGGATGTGGTTGATGACTAGCCAAGGAGAAGAAGCCCAGGCTTAACTTCGGCGAGCACAAAAAAGGTGTCCTGACATCTTTCGACCGGAACCACAAGGTGCTCAGCCCTGATGAGCTAGTTCTTCATGGTACCAGCGACGAGTTCAAGGAGGCAGTCAAGGCGACCAAGGATCCAAACTTGATCAAAACGACTTCTCAGCTGGAGTGTGAAAAGAAGAAGGATGCCAAAGAGACTCCGGTCGTGATGGGTGTCAAGCAGGTCTACCACTTAGTCCAACACGATCCCCATGGTGGGTTGAGCTTCTTTTACAATCAGACTAGCGATAAGTCGATGACCCATCAACACACGCGCCTAACGACAGGCCTGCCTACCTGTACTGGCTGTGCTACAAGAGTCCAGTCATGCCCCGGGCCCGGAGCTGGCATGGAAATATGTCAGGGAGCAGAACCAGAAGCAATCTGTGACCTTTCACCTCGTCAAGGTCAGGAATACATATTACGAAAACATAGAGCGAATCTGTTGTACTAAGTGGGCGACCCAACTATCAGCTGAGATTATGCTGCCGGACTGGATGGCTGACCAGTTACGCGAGATTTGCGTTTTCGCGTTGATTAAGATAAGCTGGCATCAACCTTTCAATAGATACGCTTGGGTAGTCGAACGAGACGTGCAATGGAATGACATGGACTATTATTCTAACGATACAGTTCGCCTCGGCCATATCTTCTCTGTGGTTGCCAAGCTTATTCTCGCTACCCAACAGAACAGGGACTTCTGGACCATAATTATCGGTTTCGTTGTTGAGGCTTGTCGACGGATGATGGAAAACTAGGAGACTCCTGACCAGATCGAGCGGCTATTGATGCTCACGCCCACCCAGTTGTGGTATACTTGTTATGCCATGTTCTAGACGGCCATATTGGAGGTCAAGGAAGAGGTCAAGACAGACCCTGAGATGCAAGCACGTCTTGAAAAGACCAATTGTGAAAAGACCAACGAGGAAGCCAGGAGACGGTCGGACGAGAACCAACTCAGTGATGAGTTTGTCTTTGATAGCGACGCCGATGATGAAGAGGACCCCGATATCGACAACGTCGCCCAGGAGTATGAAGACGCCTTCACGGCGCTCAAGCAAGAGGAACTTGAGGACGACAGTGAGACGGATGATGGAGAGGGATCGTCTGAGCACCCTAAGGGTGTCAAGCGCAAGGCGACAGGTGATGGACAGGGTGGCACAAGAAACAGGCTATTGCCACTTCTTAACAGCGAACACATGGGATTAGACGGGACAGGGTGAGCAATGGGTGGCAGGGCAGTGGTTTCTGGACATGGATATACAGAGAGCTTGCCTGTTGGAAGCATAAGAGACGAACTTATTGGGTCGGTTTATACTATTTAGACCATAGTCTTAGGATATTTATTTTTATGCTCTAAAGCTTCGATCACCCTTTGCTACTCCAGTACAAGCTATTGACTGTGATGACCAAACCCAATTGGAAGAGAGCTGAGTTGGTTGACAACATTCTCAGCAATTTCACTGCCACAACAGTGCGGCGGCGCTTCTTTTAAAAACAAGCATACCATCTTACCGCACACCAGGTATTTGGTATCTTTAATTATCATCACATTGTTGCCTCTGCCTTTCTGCTGTCTGCACTGAAAGCCAGTCAGGAGTATCGGGGCGAAAATGGACAAACTGTCCGGTTAGTGCCTTTAAACCCATTGATCAATTCCCTCGTATGAACTTTCAGATCGACCCAGATGACTCTTATTCATCCAAGAAATGTATGCGTTCGCGATCGCTGCTGGACTGATCGCTGGAGAAGGTGATATTCACATGACGGTCATGAGCATATGCAGTTATCAAATAATTGATCTATTGGGTATATTCATATGACGATGCTAGATCTCTGATGGAACTAAACCATGGTATTGCTATCGCTATTTCTCAACCACTACCCTTCAAAACGCTCATAACACATTACTTAGCAGTTATCTATTGAGTTTACCACTCAGCGCCAGGCAGGGCAATCTCAGTTCCCTTGAAAGAACCGGAAACCTTTCCGAGCTCGAGGGCGGCGTTGATGACACCACCGAAACCTTCTCCAGCGATCAATCCAGCAGCGATCGCGAACGCATACATCTCAAAGTGGTTGTTGAACCACTTGCGCCACCACCATGCAGTGATAGAGCCAAAGAGAATAGCGTTGGCGTAGCCAGAGTCAGGGCCGAGAACCCAGGCAACACCGACAGACATCCAGTTGGGGAGCCAGTCACGGTACTTCTCGCGGGATCCAACGAGCCAGAAGTGCTTGACGATAGCCTGGACAGCGCAGAGAATACCCATGGCGATGGAGAAGTAAGCAGAGGACTTGGGAATGGGGATGCTGGGCATGGTGACAGCGGTGGCAACAGCCTGCCAAGCAGCGACGGAGGGAGCAGCGAAGGGGCAGATATCGGCGGGATCGTCGCTGGGCTTGTAGACACAAGGGTAAGCAGACATGAAGAGGACGAAGATACCGGGAGCCAGGAAGACGGAGACGAGAGTTCCCATGGCCTGGGCGTAGAACTGTAGCTTGGGAGGAGTCTTGAGCAGGAAACCAACTCGGAAATCGCTGACAAGAGAGTTGGCAACGTCAGCAGTACCAGAGGCGATGTTACCGGCAACAAGGTTGATTCGCTGAGCATCCTTGATGGCAAAGTGGCCCTTGGTGATACCACCGTAAACAAGCTGAGAGGCCTTGGCGGAAGCAGTAAGAGGAGCACAGTCAGTGACAGCACCACCGTAGATGGACATGAAAGCAAAGATGACACCGAGGATACAGGCGAGGAGAGCAAGGCCAGCGTTCATGTGGAACTGAGCCTCACTGACAACCATGGCGAGGACGAGAGCGGCGAGAGTGCCGGTGACCCAGACCCATGTGGGAACCTGCTCCTGAGCAGAAGCAAAGTCCTCGACACCACCGTCAGCATCAGCCTTGGCAGCCTGGCTGGCGAACCAGGAGTTGTGAGTGCCACGGGCGACGAGGCGGTTGTTGATGGAGCGAGCAGACTCGTGGACGGCGAACTTGAAACCATCGAGGACGACCTTTCCGTGGAGGAAGAACTCGATAAGAGAGTAGACCATGAGGACCATGACACCGGGCCAGAGCATCCAGTATCGGGGAGAGGGGACGTAGTCAGGGTCGTCGACACCGGTCATGACGCTGAATCGAGTGATGCCTTCCCACTTGCCCTCGCCGACCTGGATACCAATGCACTCGCCGTAGTGGACCAGAAGAGGACCGATCAGACCCCAGGCAACAACGGTACCACCCCACCAAGAAAAGGCAGCGTTGAGACCGACGAGGATACCAGAGCCGAAGAAGGCGGGGGTGAGTTGGATGTACCAGCCCCAGTTCTCAGGCTCGAGGAGACCAGTAGCAGTGTATCCAGACCAGGCGTAGAACCAGGTGAAGATGTGCCAGTTGTGGAGGATGCCGTCGGCGTACTGACCAACGCAGATGATGAGCAGGGCAATGATGAAAGCAATTCCGAGAGACTTGATCTTGCGGATGGCATCGTTGGCACCGGAGCCCACAGCGTGCATGGAGCGGATGGTCATGGCGGTGGCGGTGGGAGTAGGGAAGACGAGGTTCAGCTCACGAGCGACGTTGATGATGAAGAATCGTCGGAGAGGAACAGCAGCGAAGAGACCGAAGAAGGCGCAGACGAGAGTGATTGTGAGAATGCGGCCGAAATCCTTCTTGGGGTCGTCGGAGAGGAGGTCGAGACGGTACATGGCGGGAAGACCGGCGACAAAGACACCGGACATACCACCGGCACCGGTAGCAGCGGCTTGGACGATGGAGTTCTCCTGGGGACCGAACTTGCCTCCGAGGAGGGGAACGTTGGGGAGAGCCTTTGTGAGCATGAGGATGAAACCGTAACCGAAGATGGCGCCGAACATGGTGGCAGGGAAAGTGAAACCAGTCTTGAGACCTGTGAGGTGTTAGTTGGAGACATTAATGGAGAGAATATGACGAAACATACCAAGGTAGACATTGGAAGCGTTGACGAGAGATCCAAGAACGATACCGACAATGACAGCACGGGCAGTCAGAGGGTTGGGCTCGTGCTCGACGCCCTTGGCGGGAGGGAAGCTGGAGAAGAGATCTGTGATGCGCTCATCCTCACTGTCGGCCTCGGACTTGAGGTCCATGTCGATGTTGTGAGGCCCCTTCTCATCGTAGCCAGGCTGGAGAGAGTCTGCGGGGAGACGCTCTGGGACGACAGTTTCGGCAACCATGTTTGCGGTTGTTTGGATTCAGTTCAATACTTGAATCTATGGCTCACCGGTTGGCTGGTAAGTGAAAGAGAAAAGACGCGACATTGAGTGGGCATGATGGGGATATTTATCTATTGCAACGGTCGTGGCGGATCGCATGCACAATAGCTGAAGTTGGGTTTGGTTGTAGTTAGAGTGGCACTTTTGAGAATCCATCCCGATTCAGTAATTAGAACAAGGTTCCTTTGCTTTTCGCCATGCGACACTGATGATCATGCCCTTGACCGGGGGTGGTCGTCAAAAAGATGGGTTTCGGTGATTCGGTACATGTTTCCCAGAAAAGAAAGAGAGCAGAGTAGATACAAACGATCCTCTATACTAGAGTAACGGACCATGTTTGGGGCTAAACCAACGTTCTAGACAAGATTGGCGACCTTATCTGCGGGTGTTTGACCAATTGGAGGTGTCGGTTGAATTGGAGCTGCCCGAATGGGGAGTATCATTGTTGAACTTTTGTTAGGATGAACAGGGATTAGAAGCAGTGATTGGGAGGGATAAATGGGTAGTTGTGTGGCTCCACCCCCAGATAAAGAGAGACAGAAAGAGTACAGTCACAGATAGAGAGAGAGGCTAGGCTAGAGGGAGAAGGGAAGGGAAGGGAGAGGCGGGTGGCACCGAGGAAACGGGTAGACAAGAGAGTACGCCACTGATTTAATGATATGGTTAAACAGGGCATGGTTTATGGTTATCTTGATGGTTACTTTTGTCATTGACGCACATTAATTGGTGTTGCATCGTTACAGTACTTAGCTCAATTACCTCAAGTACCTCTCCAACTTGCGAGTCTTTTCACCTGCCAAGAGAACGAGCATATTTCCCTCATTCCAACACCTGATAATATTAAATCTAGAATTATCCTCTCCTGACTCAATGTCCGATAACGCAAACATCAGCTCCCGGAGTATCATACCAATCCCCATTACTTATTACTACAGCAATTCATTCATTCAACAGGGCCACCAAGGGTAACCAACAGGGCTTCTCCCCCTATCGTTTCGGACAAGACTAAACCTAAAACAGTGTCTTTGTCCGCTATCGTCTCGGGGAACCTTTGTTATGCTTGGCATCCATTCTGCGGGGACGGGGACCTTTGTTTAGTGGCTGGTATCCGCGACCTGACTGTTGGAGAAGGGCCTTTTTGTTGTTGCTCTCCAATTGAACTTGTGAACCTCTGTGGGGCTCTGTCTCTCTGTTGGTTCCAGGTTCCGACAGCGGAATGATAGACTACAAGAGTCCAAGGATTCTCGTTTAGATAAGATGAGGATATCACGATCTCAACGAATGTACGCTGGAGTTCAGTACAACTGGACATGACATGTAGATATTATAGTATTTATTCATTTCTTTTTTCTATTATACCAAGCATCAATTAATAAATATCATTTGATCATCAACTGCCTCAACTCATCTCGCCTCCCCCGCAATCTGTCAACAGCCCTTGGCAGTCTTGACCTCGGTACTCCATAGCGGAATGTGAGGGCCCTGCCAAGGTATATCTGTTCCCTACCTTACCCATGCTCGCTCGTTAATTCCTACTAGCTCAGGTACTTTGTGTAGGAATCAATCACTTGAAAACGGCCACAAGACGGACTTTTGTCAACCGCTAGACCTGTTTTCGCATCTACCGCTGGAACGTTTAAACGCCTTTCGCATGACGAAAAGCCAGTTTGGGAATAAGTTTATTTTTTTGACATTTTCCGCTTTGTCAACGATCGTGATGCTATCTCTCATTCAGCTGTGAAATGAAACCTGCGAGGTAAACCATCTCCCTACCCTATGTCTGTCACATTTTGAGGATATTGCAACCTTGATATTCTTGCATGCATAAGATAGATAGATAGATAAATTCTGCATTTTATTTTGCCATTTGTAGATCATGCTGGAAATATCCTGGAAACATTGCCATTGTATCGCCTCAATCCGAAAAAAGTGTCTATTTCTAGAACAGATCAGCGGTTTATCTACCACGACCTTGGATATCTCGGCGATGGAGCCAAGCTACCAAGAGATGCGAATTTACAGTGTTGCAGTCCAAGGTGTGGCCCGTTTGCCACGCGAAAGATACATCTATTTTGAAAAAAGGGCCAAGGATCAACATCCTTGTTGTCTGATAAATGGTACGTAGATCATCTCGAGATTAGAATACAGCTTTCTGATTGATGCGTAAAGGTTTACTAAGCTTATGTAATTGGTCTTTGGACCGTTTGCTGTAGTGATATCGTGAGATATCTTGAGGATATGCCTATTTACAGTAGACAAGAGACGTTTGAATTGAGTGATGCCAGTGGTTGTATTTTTTTAATTAAGTAAACTTAATTCGAGATTCAGATGCATGCGTAGTGCAGTATAGTGACACTCTCAACATTGACTATTGGTACTAGTATCATAAATGGCGAGACCTCGACATTGCCACTTCATCATTTACAATACCAACAATACCTGGCCATATCAAAGTAAACTATCGTGAATCATCGTACAATCTTCCAACTTCCCTTCTTGCACACAACTCCTTCACGTGCCAGCACACCATGTCAGCCCAACGGACCAAGATAACCCAATTCTGCCACTACCGACCTCAACCTTGTCTCGCCCCTATCAAACCAAAACCCCATATCACTTTCAGCTTTCATCCCTCAAGACAAAAGGGTTCCCCGATGCGGTTTGGCTGCTATAGAGTGGATACTATGTGCTGTATGATCCTAGTTTACCCCAGCCTGTCAAAGGTTCCTGGGGGGCAGGCTAGGGAGCTTCCACTTTGGGCCAGCACACACAACACATGTAGTTCGGCGACCTCGCCTTTTGGTTGCTCGCCCCTCCCCCGGTCGTGAAACTTTGATTGATTGATATGCAGAAACGTTACTGATGATCACTGCACATGTTTTTTGTTGGGTGAATGGCGGTTTGTGGCGGTTTGTTTTGGGCCTTGATAAACCGATCTCAATCTCTAACTGATTCCGGAATGAGAACCTTTTTGATCTTGTGATAAAGGCGACTTGATGTTGCCACAGAAGTTCCCAGTGCGTTGGTTCAGGGACTTATTTCTCGCCTTGCGGCACAGTAAGTGGAACTAGTTCACCTTCCCCATATTGTTGCTTGTCAGCTCCGTATCGTATTGTCTGAGTGATAGTTACTAATGTCTGCATCGGTGAGATTTACATAATGAGAGGATTTCTAATCTTAACGCCAGATAGCTGGGGATGACAGTCTGTCTGACTTGAGTTGAACCTTATTGGCAACATCTCGATCAAGACCCGTCTGTATCCGTGGCGAGACACTACTAACAAATCTATCTGCCTTCAACAGATACTGTTTCCAACAACTACATCGCCCCATCGAAACGGCTTCACAAATCCTTCGAAGACTTGAAATATGTCTCTACTCTTTCATTCCAAGCCCGAGGAAAACCACCTCCTTACAACGCTCCAGATACGCCCTCACATCCCCCTCCGTATGCCACGCATCGTTATACGCAGCACTCAAGCACAACTCGCCTCGAAACGTACCCAAAAACAAACCCAGTCCATTCCCGAGCTCTTCTCCAGTTACCCACGGATCCCGAGCACTGAATGCCTTTGTCTCGGGTGCTATGATAGCCTCGACGCGTCCCATGCTCGAGATGGATACTGATGGATGAGCTTTAGGAGGCGGAATGGGGAGTTGACGGGGAGACGAGGGTAGATCTGGGGTGAGCTGAGAAAACATTGTTGGCGCGAGGATACAAAAGTCTTTGTCTTGCTTGACGGTGAGGTAAAAGTCCTTGACAGTCTCCAAGACTGACTGAAACTCTTGTTTACGAATTACTGTGTCAGAGTGGTGGTCTTCTGGGTGTAGGTCCATGTCAACCACGAGACTCTGACCAGAGACTGAATGGTAAACCGCAGCTGGGTGCTTCGTCGATTTATACGGATCGGAACAGTTTGGCCGCTCGTTTTGTAAGATGTAGTTGATGTATCGCACTTTTGTCGTCTCGACGGGTTTATCTTGAAGATCGCGTACAACGATGGCTGCGGCTGCGTGGAAGGCATGTGTCGGGGTGGCTTTGACATTCTTGCAAGCAACCAACAGCTGCTGAGTTTCTTTCTCAGTGAGTGATAGTGCCACTCGTTGATGACGACCCGGTACAACTGATCCTTTCCGGAAGGGAAGTGCAAGAACTTGAATATTTGGATCGGAAGCTACAGCGGCTTTTTGAGCGGCCATTGCATCCAGTCTATTCATCTGAGTCTGCGGGAGTGTTTCAGGAATGTTGGCAGCGACGCGATATGAAGGACTCAAATTTGAAGCTTCACTTCCATTCAGGGTAGGAGGATCGTAGACATCTCCCTTTTCGTAAGCTTCTGCGGCGAGAACGATATAGTTATTGAGTAGCATGAGAGCTCCTATACCGTCAAGGATGTCGTGGGGAGAACGCAGGACGAGATCTCGACGGACAATTCTGGAGCCGTTATCCTGCTCCTTATTGGGGAGATGAAGAACAAACATCGTAGGGACTTTTGGGGCTGGAGGATCCGAGTTTGCCCACTCGTTTCCAGACTGGCCGTTGGAGATGTGAACAAGAGTTTCGTCAACCCAGCCATTCTTGTCTGCTTTTCCATCAAGTTGCTTGTAGGTCTTAACCCATTCTCCCGCTTTAGGGTCTTGGACTGCTTGAGATGCTAGTGTAGGGTGATTATATCTCAGCGCAAGCCAGGCCTTGCCTAAGGCTTCGTCAACGTGGCACTCAGCTTCGTCCGACGATACATCTTTGGGGATTTGGATGGAGAGTGAGATGTGTCCGGTTATTCCAAAGAACATGCGGCCGCTTCCTTCGTAGAGAACAACCATTGATGAATAGAACTGTTCGATCTCGTCAATGGGACGTTGCCACACTCCAGATTTTATTTGCTGCCAGCTGTAATCTCGAGGCGCAGCCATTTTTAACTAAGCAGGTATCTTTTAAAAGAATAAAAATTGAGAAGCAAGAAAAAATAAAGCTGGATAGGAATTCTGAGATTTAAGAGTGACTAGGGCCGTGATGATATAGGTTATCCTGAGTTGACATCGCGGAATTTCGGGCCCCATCCCGGGTGCTCATCCTCATCACCATTATCCAATCTTGTTCTCTAAAATGCTAAACTAAGGCAAAACCCTGGGTAATAAATATATTAGTTCCGAAAAGAGGTCTAGAGAATAATGTGCCCGTCAACGCGCCTATCAATTGGAGAGTAAAATCTTGGCTTCGAAACCGCCCCATCAACCATAGAGTGTGAGAGGTTGAATCAAGAACATGCGCTATCCTTAATGGGCGATACAACCAGCAACCTTTACCGAGAAGAGTAATGCCACCAGCAGACGGATATCAAAGAATGGATAAGTCGTTCCGGGTATTAATATGCCATTATTCGTTATTTATGTCCACTGACCTTCTCCATTAGGACAACCAGCAGACAATTCGGTAAAGTATGTACAACATCTAATCTAAATCCGCTCCTGATCCAGAAATGCTATTTAGAACTTCTTCTTGAAACAAGGAAAGAGAACGTTCCTCACAGCCATACCGATCATCTTTCTCCCCAACTTCTTTCCCCTCGCCTTGTACGCTGCCGAGTCATTGGCATGCGGAAAAGGCACATCAGGAATCGGCTTTCCCAGAAACTTGCACAAAGGCTCCCATCCTTGGGAAAGCTGAAAATCCAAAAGTTGGTCGCTGGGTACATTTTCTCTAATGTACTTGTTGTGTCGAGCATACGCAGTCCTCAAATTCTCAACAGTAGTCTCTGGAGTTGGCGCCCCCGTCCAACCTTGGTGCATCTTAAAACTCGCCTTGGCGTTGTCATAGCCAGCCAATTCACCAATTTTCATACCAAACCATCGGTAGCTCGCTTTTTGGGCGGGTTCAAAGATGATGAGAACGCTCTTGTACCATTTCTCTACGTCGCGCTCGACGAGAATGACTTTTGCATCAGGATATGCGGGGATCAAAGATTCTGCGAAGAAAGAGGCTACATCTGAGACGGCTTCGTAGTTTCCGAATACCTCTTCCCATTCTGCGCGTGAGAATCCCTTGCCGTTGTATGTAGGGATGTTGGGAAACGTGGCGTCTGCTGCGCGGTCGAAAATACGCCATTGCCATTGCTGGTCTTCGCGTTCAGAGACTTCCCAGCCGTGATGGACATTTGAGAGGCCTAGAATTTGGAGGGCTGCCATGAGAGATGCTGTGCCTGTGCGAGGAGCACCGAGACAGAGAAGAGGAGGTGGGCGAGGAGCCGATTTCTCTTTTTCTATCATTGTTGCCATGATTTGGGGAAAGTTTATTGAGTTGAATTGGGTCAATGAATACGTGTTACACAGATAACCAAGAAGCGATGGACTTTAAATAAATACTTTTTTTCAGGGTCTTGAATCCTGGCTGATACAGTCAGCTGATTGTCATCTCCCGAGAGGCCGAAGGAAGGGAAGTAATTGATACTCATTTCCCGATGTCCCGTAGTGTCTAATCTAGGCTGGGCGTAAGCAAATATACCCTTTTTAGCCAGTAAGCTATGCTTGTAGAGAGAGACGTACATGCACGAATGCACAGATCGGATCGGGTTTATCTTTGTGCACCGGGTTAAATGCAACTGTAACCTCATAATCTTGGCTTTATCTTGTCCGAGCAAGTAGTCCGAGCAAGCAGTCCGAACACGAATGATGCCATTCAACACAACATGTACCGCTGAAAGGGGCACTGACAGGTCCGATGACATGTCTCGGAAGCCGTCATGTCGAATGTCACACTTGTCTCACCCTAAATCCCGAATGCTCCCGGGACTCAAAAAATAAGCATGAGAGAAAGAGAAGATGATATAAAGTTAGTCCGTGATTCTCCAAATAATACTAATAATCCTAGTGAAGATCATGTCCCTTGAATGGGGCCGAAACGGTGGGGTTACGGAAATGCCGGCGGAGGTGACAGCTCATCAATGTTTACAGCCAGAGTGAAGAGTCACGTAATACCTGGTTATTATCTGGTATTGACATCCGATTATTATGCTCTATCGATTCAGTATTACTTCAACCGGCCAGCTCAACAAATCCTCCCACATTGATCCCCTCACTTTATCCACAATGGCAGTAATAAGATTCTCAGCCCAATCCTCAAAGAACCAATACTCCGACTCGCCCCAATACAACAATATATCATAATACGCAAGTATCACAAGAGCCAACGGATGTCCAGATACTGCGAGATCCAGAAAATCTCTTGATACAGTCATGGGCCACCAAAATATTATTCTCAGTTCTGGAGGCGACGCTTTGTTCAATTCTCTCAGTGAATCGTTCACACAACTCGTGATAGACTCCACGGCTGATGTCAATGCAGCGCGGCACTGGTCTTCCATAAAATCGGATGATATCCTGTGCGCGAGCTCGGGTAATCTTGCAGAGAGATCGCGAAGGAGTTGACTTGTTGTGTGAACATCTGTTGTCTCGCAAAAGAGCTCCTTCAAAGGACCATTGGCGAGATCCCTCGCGCCTGGAGAATTCAACACGGCTTCCATACCGTTTACAAGAGAGAAAATCTCCATCAGACTTTGCACTGGTTGGGAACATCCGTGGCTGCGAAAGTCGTCGCAGTTGGGGAATGCAGCGAATTTATTTACAACGATGAATGTCGTGGTGCCATATAAAGCGTGGCAGTTTCTGGACGTTACTTCTTCCGAGAGTGCTTCTCTGATGCCACGTATTGAAGAGTTGATGTGTTTCGATGCTTGCAGTAAATAGAATTGTCGTCTTTCGGGGTAAAGATGGGCGAGGTGATAGCCTGAGAAGGCTAGTACTTGACGCAGGAAGAATGGATATGCGAGAGCTTCTTGTGGCATGTGCTGTTGAAAGGTGGCTTCGGTATTTTCAGAAAAGACCATGGTTTTGTATGTCACGGTGGTGTAGTGAAGCATCAGCTCAGCGGTTGATACCCAGCAATCGGATTCTTCAAGGGGATTAGAAAACAATGAGCCCGATAGTAAAGATGCAGGACTGTTGGCGGATACACTGGGATTTGGCGGTCGAAGAGAGCGACCAGGTGGTAGTCTGTCTTGGTGATGACCTGATTCTGTGAATTCCAGACTGCAGCGGACTTTGTGTCTAATACACGCCGAACATGGCACTTCTTCGTCGCACTATTCGGGCTAGTTAGTCGGAATGGTGCAACATAGCAGATCGTCTATTGACGTGCCTTGACTCGCCGCTTTTTACACCGCGTACATCCATTTCGGGACTTTTTGTACCCTACGCGTGTGGACTTGTTCCGTTCTGTCTCAGCTTCCATTTTCAACAGAGATTAACTGGGCTGTTGGTGAAATGGGCTGTGAGTGGATTGTTGTAGCTCGCACTCGTTCCGAGGATGTTGAAGATTGAAAACAAGTTGCAGCAAAATACTGGAAGACGACGCTGACGGCGGAGAGTTGAGTCTATCCGATCCCGAGAAATGACGAACACGAAACCGAGGTGAGCTGACCAATAATCGCGTCGAATTGGGGTCTATAATTGGGGCGTCTTATTGCTGACAGAAACGTCATCTTTCTCACGAATCTTACTTTTACATGATAAAGATGGGATAATTGATTGGATAAAATCGCTATTTTATTTACAGCTATTCAATTCTTATCTGGTTACAATATACACAAGAAATATTTGTCTCACAAACAAATCTCAGTCGATCTGATCGTCAACACAGCTAACAGGTTTCAATCGAGCTCAGTAAACTGATCGTCGTCGAAAGTCAATAGACCTGCGAGCAGCACGACGAATGGCTCGCTTGCACTTGGTACCCTTTGAAGGGGTAGGAACAGGTGTGGGAGTGGGTGAGACTGGTTCGGGAATGGTAGAGTTGCTACCTCCACCAACAACCTTGAGAGCGGCAATCTTTTCAGCGGCGTGCTCAGCAGCAATCATGATGATGGACTGAGTGTTTCCAGTGGGGAGATCTGGGTGCAGACTTGCGTCAACAACAAAGAGGTTGTCGGTGCCGTAAACCTTGGTGTTGAGATCCACGACGCTGCTTCCGTTGGCCTTGCGACCGTCGTCCACGCCCATCTTTGCGCTGCCCATCCAGTGATCACCGCTGATCATCTTAGTTGAGATGATGTCCTCAACAGTGGCACCAGGGGTGATGTAAGAGAGGGTAGAGTTGCTACCGCTGACGAGGTCCAACCAGTATTGGATAAAGTCACCCATGGCCTTGCGGTCCTCTTGGTCGATCAACCAGGGCTTTGTCTTGAGAAGAGTGTTTCCACCAGCAGCGATACCAAGCTCTCCAACGGTGGATGTACCGTGGGTCAAGAATGTACGGACAGTGATGATACCGTCGGCCATGGCACTGGCTGTGCCTTGGAGGTAACGAACGCGACCGTCAGCGCCCTCAGCAGAAGTCCACAGGTGCATGCGCTGAGCAGCCTGAGTGATGGGACCAGAACCCTGCATGTACAGGTCCAGATCAGAGGGGACAGGCTTGGTGGCGATGTCGTTGAACTTGTATGCGGTAAAGTTGCTCTTGGTCTTGAATTGGAGCATAACCTGCGCGTGATCCTGGAGGTGGTGGCCGACAGGGAGATCAATAAAGTCAGAAGCAGGAGGCAGAGTGACGCCAGTTCGGGAAGCGCCCTCCTTGACGATGGCCAGAGCATCGGACTTGCCAATACCAGCGTTCCAGAGAAGACGGGGAGTGGACATGGCACCAGCAGCGAGAATAACCTTGCCACCGGCCTTGACCTTGATGATTTGCTTGCTACCATCAGCGGCCTGGGTGAGAACACCGGTGACCATGCTTCCGGATCGGATAGGCTGGATGACCTTTGTCTCGAGCTTGAGGGTAAAGTTGGGGAGGGCCTTGGCGAAAGGCATGTAAGTACGGGCAGGACCAGCGCGCATGTTGTCCTTGATGGACCACGAGCAGCGAGAGTAGACCTGGTGCTTCTCGTTGGGCTGCTCAATAGAGTCAACCTCCTTCCAGCCCTTGGAACTAAGGTAACCCTCGAGAACACGGAATGTCATATCATCGTAGTACTTTCCATCGTCAGAAGGAAGAGTGGTTCCAGGGTTACGCTCGTACAGACGCTCAGCGGCAGCCGACATGTCAGCCCAGCTCCAGCCCTTGGGCCAGCGCTGAAAGTCACGCTCAGGAGGATGGATGAAGTTGAGACCGTTGATAGAGCTGGAACCGCCAAGGAGACATCCAGCGGTGGAAGCGGTGTCACTGCAGAACTTGGTACCAGACATGCTGCCCATGCTGCTTCCAAGAGCGGGGACGTCGTAGGGAGTGAGGGAGTTGTTCCAAGGGAGGGCTTGCTGTGTGTTTCCGAGAGCGACAGTGTTGGCGGGGCCGCGCTCGATGAGAAGAACGCTGACTCCCGTCTCGGCGAGACGCTCAGCAGCGATGATACCAGCTGGGCCACCACCGACGACGATCACATCGTAGGTAACGTTGGAGGTGGTAGGGGGAGTATCAGGGACAGGGATGGTGCCGTTTCCACCAGACCCGCCGTCAGGAGGAGTGGGAGTAGACTCCTTGGCCATATCAGCCCACTCGGCAAACTTGGCAGATGCAGCAGCCTTGATGTCAAGACCACCTTGACCGAATCCAGCACCGTGGTATGAAAGCGCACTCTCGGGCTCAGCAGGAGCGTCAACAGCGATGGTAGAGTAAGCGTAGCCAATAACGGGCGACTGTCCAGTGAGACTGGTAACCTTTTCCTGAACACATCCCTCACAGAGGAAAGTATACGAGAAATGAGTGCTGTTCACGAAAGTACCCTCGGGAATAGGCGTCGCCTTGACAGTGGTGTTGGTGTACGTGTCAGGGTTGGCGTACGAGCTTGCCAAGCGGAAGCTGGTAACGATGTCATCGCCATTGGGCCAAGCAACGAAGAGGAGACCACCGACCATACCGCCTCGGAAAGAGATACCTCCCCATCCTTCCTTTGCAACGGGAACGACCAGTTGGGCAATCAGGTCCTTACCCAGGGTCTCGGGGACGGCGATACCGACGCTAAAGTCATCGTCTACGAGGCGCTGGAAGTCGATGCCGGTCTTGGGGTCGGTGTATGCAGTGGTCCGTTGGGCTGTAGACGAAGCGACGAGACCCAGGAGGGCTGTCACGGCGGAGAGAGTGAAGCGCATTTTGATCGGTTAATGAATGTATCTGTAGAGAATGGACGGACCGCCAGGGTCGTTGAATGAATGGAATATACCGCGAACGGTAGAACGAAGGAAATACACCGGACTTGCGGTGGGAGAATGAAGATCAAAGGCAGCGATGACTTGAAGAGAGGCTCAACATTGTGATGGGATGTGGTATATGATATATGTTTTCTACTATCCTGGTCTATGAACTGATAAGTAATGACTGGATCGGAGGCTCATATGCAGGAGACCTTAATATCCCGGTGGTGTTAACCACATTTGGGAGTCATACGTATGCCTCCGGGAGAATTACGAAAACCAGGGTTTGAATGTCTTGGACTTTATCCGTTTTCTTCATTCTGTGATTAAAAGAAGAAACTCTCATGTCTTGATTCCTTTGGTGGAGCAGGACAAGGTCTGGGCTTGTTTGAGATGATCCCTGCAAGTTGAAGCGCGCCAACGGCACGACGGCCCATGGGGTTGTCAGTTTCAAATTATGACGGTCTGATTGGCGGATCTTTAGTGGGTGAATTGTTCCTAAAGGTTAAGTTGATGTGATGAGTGAAGGGCTCGTTTCGTTTCATATGGGAGGATTTTATTAAGGGGGAGGAGGCTCTGCAGGAGGACTTTGAAGAGCGTGAGAACATGTGATGACGAGATTGGTGAGTAAAGTTGGCTGATTGTTAGAAGATAGACGACGTGAGAGCATGTTTCATATTGATTATCTGTTGTCAAGAAACCTGGCCATCTTCTCAGTCCATCAATTCCTATGAGCTGTGTATATTTGTCCGACGCAAGTCATTCACCTTGTCAAGTAATTTAAACTTCTGCGCCTCAAATGTTGTTTCTACATTCAAATTTCAAAGTCCATGGTTCAGGTTGGGTAATTACTGATGTATCATCACCGCGTGGGGGTGTCGTCCAAGGACACATAGCATGAATCACAAACTTCACATGATGTCAATTCGTCTTGCCAAGCTTCAAAAAAGGATGAAAACAAGCTTTTCCTCCCCAAACGGAAACGGGCTTTCCCCTTCCGCAAGCGAGTGCTCGTGCCAATTTCATGACATTGTGGATTTTACTCCAACACCTGAAACAGCCTGCTGATCATTGCCTCCGCATCACCAAGTATAACGCAATCACGCATGTTTAAACGTAAAGAGGAATGCAAGAGTTGTTAGTCGCGAGTGACAAAAGACTATAGAAAAAGTCTGCGACATCCCTCGTTCGGTGAGACTGAACTGCGAAATTCGTGCTCCAGCGTGCGTCGAGAATGAACGTTGCCAGGGTGCCTTGGTCGAAGTGTTCGAGCCTGGACAGATGAATCGTAAGTACATATAGTACCGAAGTGGCTCATAGTTCGATTTACATATCATAACCCTGGATATCATGACTTCCTTCTACCTCAATAATGACTATTGTGAATGATGAGGACAAATAATATTCAATTTCTCCACAGTCATCCAGCCCTATTCTTTATCAATCTTACCTAAGAGAAACCTGTAGACAAGGACATGAATAATACTAGATAGTCCTCCAACTATTAAATACACAGCAAACATCCATCTGGCAGTGTCCCACGCATCCTGCGCCGTCCGTAGCATACCAACGATAAAGATTACTAATAGAGTGATGGGAAATCCAACGTAGATCCATAAAGTAGAGAATCTCCGAACGAACCAGAACCACTTACCCTTTGTACCTCCAAACTTCCATTTCTTCCCGTAGCTAAATATGGAAAATGGATCTCGAACCTTGTTCAAAATAATCTTTGGCTCCTGCGATTTGAGATACAGACCAATCTTGATAACTTGAACAATGAATATAGTGATGGATCCAAGAGTGACAAATAAGCCTGTGAAGTCAAACAATAGGTTTGTGCCGATAGTATCGAGATCCTCCTTCTTTTTGCTCGAGGCAACGAGCTTGAAAGGGGACTGCATGCCCAAGAGAGTAGCCGACAATGACAGGGGTAGGTACACAGATGCCAGTATTGTCAAAGTCTTGATTGACTTGGCCTCTTGAATAGCGTGTCGTTTCGTCAAATAGTCAAGCTGGCGGTTGAGGGCATTCAAGGCTCGGTCAGCGTTCAAGACGCGCTCGGCACACAACTCTTTGATCTCTCGTATCCGTCGCGACAGTGCGCCTGAAATAGCCTTTTTTCTATCCGTCCCGTCCTCGTACTCGAGGCACTTGAGAACAAAGTCAATACAATCTTTTATGTTGGCAATGTTTCTCCAGACCCCTTCGGCATCCTCGATTTCTTTGAAAGCCTCTTTGCTTGAGGTGGAAAGGCGAGGCTCGAACAAACCTAGCGGGACTTGTAGGTGCGGGTTTCCGTGGATCGAGAATTGAAGTAGTGCTTTTACGGACATATCAGGGTGTATGAGAGATTCAAAGTAATCTGCTGGCTGTAAATAGATAGATGCGAGAAAAAAGTCCAGTAACAAGAGCCTCGCAAACGTATCAATCTTGTTATCTGACAAGGATGTGCAGCTCGTTTGATCCATCATGGCTGCTATATTGCGTGGGTTCTGGAAAACAATGCCACTGTTGCTTGACTTTGCTGTATTGAATGGTTGGCGAGACCATACATCGTGCACATTAACAACTGAGGAAGGATTAGTACCAGTTGCGGTTCGCCTTAATCAAACATACTAATTAGTCTTTTATCGCCATCCTTCGCACAAGTCATGTAAGAGTCCCGAGGTTGGACATCGAAATCCAATGGATGCTGTTGGAGACTCATCCTGTTAACAACACGGTGTAATCTTTCGTGACTGTTAACAACCTGGGACCATTGCGAAGAGATGCTTCCGATATCGTTGACGAGAAGCGGGTCATTGAGCCAGCGGAAAATTCGACGCTCCTCCAAAGGTCGCATATACATGTTCTGCAGATAATCCATCAAGGCGTGCCTGGCGCGTCGTGTTTTCTCTGGGCCTTTGCTGTTTCTTATACCAGTGATGACAAAATCTGCGTGGACTGTAACTTCAAATATCCTTGCTGTTCTATCGGCTTGACGAGGGAGACTATTCAAACGCCCCTCAACATCGTCATCGAACTTCAAAGTGGCAAGTTCTTGGGGTATTGAACCATCAAAGGGAGCATCTATCACTGTCAAGACCACGTGATCCTGACCAGAAAGCAAGCCTTTGCCGGATTCCAGGTCACTTCTGCTTGTTGAAGCTTGTGAGGGAAAAGAGCCAATTTGGCTATTGACAGAAGTTAAGACGGGCATAGTGCAGCTAAACGGTAACTGAATGGTTGAGGACTACAGCGGACATCAAAGGTACAAGGCTCCTGTTGGAACGACAATGTAAGAAGCAGTAGTTTATAAATTCTTTGCGCTCAGCTTGAATAACAAATTGAAGATTCTTCTGCCCGTCACTGATCATTCTTTATGTGCAATCTGGCAAGTTTGACTAGTGCTCGATTGACAGTAATCAGTACACCGCCACCACAAGATTCCTCAACAGTTGTATAAAAGATGGTGTTACCAATCAGGCTACCAATGGCAGCGGGATAATGTGACGAACGATAAGACATTCATTACTAAATACGAAGTGGAAAGGTGTCAACAGTAAGACGGTGGCTTGAAGCTGAAGCCCAATTAATTCAGCGGCTGGAATAAAGGGTAAGATTTGAATTTACAATAGTTATCTATAGATGATCGACACTTCTCACATCAAGCTGTGAACTGTGGGGGCGGAGAGATGTTGGATAATTTGGCATTCTAATACGAAAGTCAAGTGATACATGCTGACGCATAGAAAATGAACGACATAGTATGCTCTCGTCTATAAGTGCAGATACCTAGCAAACGTCAATGTGCCTCGCCTCACTGCCACTTGAGTGCAATCTACCACCCCCACTGAACTTTCAAGCCTCTCCGTTCCTATAGCCTCGACTAACTCACTAACACGAAGTCAAGCATGCAAAGCTAACTGCTGCGGACGCAACAGAAATTCCAGGGGCGATCAATCCAGTAAAGCTCATCACGACTTGGGCAACACTAGTCAGAGCAGAAGCAGCTCCTCCGCTAGTAGATAGGTAGGTGCACATGGCACAATTGTTGGACGAAGAGTCGGTGATGGAATAGCGGAGGTTCCCTGACAGTGCCCCAGTGCCACCAGTACCGGGAACTTCAATAGCGACGGCAACGTGCACAGACTGCGGGAAGACCGTACTGGGATACCCTTCTGTGACGTGGCACTGGTTCGTCAGTCCATCCCAGCAAAGACCCTCGCGGTGCATAAACATGCGCTGGTCTTCTGATAGCGACGTGTTGTCAATAGTGTCTTTGACAACGGCGATGAGTGCCTCCTTCATCATGGGCACAATGTTGGAATCCGCGCCTTCGCAGGTAAAGGTGATGTAGTGGTCGTTGGGCATACGATGCGGTGTCTCATCGCAGAGGGCAGGCTGCCCGTCTGCCTTGAGATATTCATTGAACCACCATATAGGATCGATGTGATCATCAAAGACAACGGTTTCCTTGGAGAACTTCATGTTCAGACTTGGCTTGACCTGATCTCCAGCTCCAGCTCCATCTGTATCAGATGAACCAGAAGAAGAGTCGGACGATGAGCCTTCTGAGGAGGAGTCCGTTTCATTCATGACGTCGTTGAATGCGTTGGCTGCATCCTGACCTTCTTTGCCATTAGCCGCCGCTCCAGCGGTTGTGCAAAGGAACCAAGATGAAGTGGGCGCTTGGCATGAATTTTGGAGGTTGGAGCAGATGAAGTTTGCGATGGTGGTTATATCGGACGTTGCACCATGGGGAAAGTCATTGGTGTTGGTAGGCTTATAACCATACCCTACCAAGCCATCCTGATCTTGGACGTACGAAATGGTAGGGTTAGAGCATTTGCCAAAGTCAGCAGTTTGGCGAGGGATAATTGCACCGTTGGCGAGTTGCCATGGTGCGAGGACCCCAAGAAAGGCGAAGATTGCGACTTTAGCCATGATAACTGAGTATAGTGCGTAAAGAGTATAGTGGAACAGGAGAAGTCAGAATTGAATGTTTGATCTGTGAATAAGTATAAGGACTTGTCGTGGCTTTTATAGACAACTGCTCGCATTGTAGTTCCCCGAGCTCCTAGGCAGTATACCGAAGGATTTCAATACTACTGCTTGAAGCCCAGGATATCCTTGATATTTTTCTATCTGCTTTATTCCTGTATGTAATAGCTGATCTAGGTCCTGTATGCCGCGAAGGTTGTTCGGTTGTTTCAGACAGATTCTTTGCTATCGTTGCCTTGGATCCAACACGCTAACGGCAACGAGGGACATAATTGGTGTAGCATGAGGCCCATTCCAGAAGCTTGTTTATTGAGATCTGCCTTGGTCCTTGCATGCTGTCATAGACGGGATGAAACCAAAAAGCTGCCTTGCCTGAACGGCACGGACTGCAGAAAGGAGCGCCCTCAGATGGGAATGTCGTCTGCTAGAAGCGCCGCTTAGTCACGGTAACCGGTGTTTTATATGATGCCGGCAGATGCTTATAGTTAGGCGCATATTGATCCTTCGTCCGAATAGGAAATCAATTCGTCCACTGTAACTTGGTTTGTTGTCTTTTAAGCCGAAGCTACCCTGCGTACCAGCAGTAAGGAGTCTGAACTAATTAGACCTTGGATCAAGATTACGTGGCTCTATCAAACTAAAGAGACCTTAATTGAGCATGAGAGTGATGTAAGTGTGATTATGGATTTCGAAATAACAAGAACAGTAAACCACAGCATCTGCATAGTGTATTGAGCATCAGCTTGAGATACTACATTCCAAATTATCTCCAAGATATTTTCTTGAAACCACTGAGACAAGTAGCGTCGGGCTTGCAAATCAATGTTATTGATAGGGCACTATCGAGATAAAGAAAGCTTCATCCAAGTGTTGCAAGACAACTCTACCTGGAGGCTAAGACGAAAGTGATGGGGTTCACTTCATCCAGTGGGTTCTCGTCGGTGACCTGTTCCCCGCCCTCTTTTACAACCATCTCAGTTGTTGACATTCGGGGATCCACCCAATTCCCCCTTAGTCTTATTCTCATAGCTGCCAAGTGCCTTGTCACGAAAGTCACCCTGTCCCATGGCTGACGTCGTCTTTGTCCCACTAGATCTTATGTACGTGGATACCAAGGATGAACGATGTCGGTCTGTCGAAGCTGGAGGAGAGACTGTTGGCGGCTTCAAGTAAGGATAAATTTCTACAGCCTGTCCCCTGCCGCTCTCCTCGAAAAGCTGGAGTCTTGAGAAACTTGGCGTTTACTGTACATTTCCACGATATTCGACACCATTATCGGCTGCCAAAGAGGGGTATGGGTAAGGTAACTTGGCAATCTGATGATTTTCCAGAGGCTTGCGCAAATCGATAAAGGCCTTATTTCTGCTTCTCACTCGGCCTAGATAATGTATAGAAGGGATTTACACGGCCAGGTCGGTTGACATACGTTAGCTGCGATACTACTGGTGTCAAATATCGTATACCCCGCTACCTCAAATTGGACTATGAGGATGACCCTCAAGTTCATACCTATGAAACTCAGGTCTCCTGTCTCATAGCAGGTATAGATGAGGACTCCTGGGTTGCATATCAATTTGTTGATACTTACTACCAAGGAAACAAACCTTTGGAACAAGGTGAACAGCACGGTGTTAAACCCGATCCTCTGACAGGAGGGTTATTTGATGTAAATCTCCCTATCTGGACTCCAAGAGAGTACTTCCTCATTGTCTACGAATGTCGACTCAAACAAGTCAGGCATGCCATGCACAATCTGGTCGCAAGACTGTTCCTGAGGTTAGAACCATATATAAGTTGTTGGATATGTAAAATGCCATGAATAGAGCACTTAATTGGATTTAGACACAGGATGAAGGTGACATGACGGTTTCTTCTGATGAGGGAATTGTGGGGTCGATGGCTCAGAAGAAGCTGACGCAAGGAGTACTTAACGAAGCGAACAGATTTCTACCTTCAACTACCCACTCTATCAGCAAGGCGATTGAGGTTTGGGATAGGTTCAGCAGAAGAGATCTTGCATACCTTTCAAATATACTAAAGTCAGACTCTAAGAAGAGCCCAATCCCATCGGTCAAGGTAGTTACTATGATTGAAGATCATATTGATGCATTGCGAGACCTCCAACAACGCGCAGAGGACCAAAAAGACTTGTGTGCGGGGCTTGCTCGAAAGGTATGTGAGGGGAGACGACGAGAGGGGCGAACTTGCGCGGAAAGGCTTACAGAAGTAGCTGGAAATGCAAATTGCAATGGAGGATAATAAGATTACGGCTAGACAGCAAGCAGGGAATGAAATGACCGGATATTGGACCTGCTAGGTACATCCAGTCTGTTTCTATAAGCTACAACGTTAACTTCCCGTCGGCCTTCCTACCACTCACGGCTGTTACTGGTATATTCAGTATGCAAGGGGGCATCTTGCCTGAGTCGTTTTACAAGTGGTGGATTTTTATTATTTTCTGGATTGCGATTACACTTCTTGTTATTCTCGCTGTTGAGTTGAGATCATCACGATCTTCAATCCCGATATTGGTCAGAGATTGTTCTTGTAGTGGAGCCTCTTCTCCTTTGCGCCCTGTCTCGTCAAGGGTCTCTCTACTGTCATCAGCAACGGATTATCCTTCTGATTTTCAGCTCATCTCGAGGTCCCCAGGTAGGACTATTTAGAGTAGCATTTGTAGGGTACTGTATCTCCCCCAGATGTTATAAGATACTGAGAATTGACAAATCATGATTTCAGATGGGCCCATTGCGTCACTAGCTTCTTTCTCCGACACTTTCACTTTCGCTATGTCTAGATTGTGTATCCTCGCTCGCTTTGAATGTAATTCTCGAGCCTCGATTGCCGATATGTTACGGACACTATCGCGCGTTTACCTTTCTAGATGAACTTGAGTCAATGAGGCTGAAGCGTAAGCCGATTACAATCTCTCTAGTCAGTTGCAACTTCACTTTGTTCCTAGTTACACGTCAGGCACAAGGGTAATCCACTCCTAGTGTCAAGGCTCGATTCATCACTTAAGGTAGTAATGAGTGCTGGGCACTGATATTGTAACTTATGGAAAATCATATTGGGCTGTAGTGAGTCAGATTGAGGTAGATAAATGACTAGCCTACAGCAGAGTGATAATAACGAGAACTATAATAATCTGTATAGCAATGGGTCTTTTCCTACAGATACAACTTGGAAAGTTGGCGATCCTTGCGGGGTGAAACGGCGAAGAGGCGCTGGTAAGTTCATGTCGCTAGTGACGAACATTTCTAACAATAGGCCCAATGATCGTAGATCGTCTTCCAGTCACTGACTCAATGAGCTTCGGATTCATGATTGGAGGCTCAAAGTACAGGATACCACAGATGGAATTTTGGGACCAGGATGGCCCCTTTACGGTGAAAAGCCCACAGGAATTCAGAGAGACGATGCATGCGACCGCAAGATTCTTTTCACAGTGGGAATTGGTGGAATCATTGAAATGCGCTGGTGGAGATATACCGACTCCGACTGGACAGGGCCGAAGGCAGTGGACGCTCCACTCCAAGATGAAAAAATGGTGGGAACAGCTATTTCGGCAACCAACCGATCTCCCACCGCAGAATATAATCTATGAGCAAGCTCTTACAGAAAGAAAACGGGATACCCTGCAGGAGTAGGTTGACAAGGATACTAAGCGGTTTGACAAGGAGAAACACGGCGCTGAAAGCGATCCCCCCAACGCAATATTGATTGAGCTGCGTAATTGGCTTGAGAACGCTGAAGAAACAGCAGCCTGAAACCTTCTATAATTTAAGCCAAATGGATTCGAACAAGGCAACTTCATGCATATTCAGCTGGCAAATCACATGCCAAATCCCTGCTACTATCTACCAAACCCTAGCATACGCGTGTCAATCCAAAACTGTCGATGTTCACTTGGATTTGCTTATACTCTCCATAACAGGTCACCGTGATTTTTGCATCAGTCTGTCCACTTTCAGAGGATAGGTCAACGCTCCCTGACTTCCAACCACCAGGAGAATCGTAGAAAGGTAGATAAGTGGAGGCACCTCGCACTGCAATATCCATGCTACACACGTAGTCAGCATTAAGACTAACACTGACAACACGGTAGGAGTAGGAAAATCGGTAGAGCCCGGCAGTTTCAAAGCTGACAGTTTGCGTAACGCTGCCAAAATAAATATTGCCTCCGTCAAAGGTGAACGCCCTGGGGGACAACACATTAGCAAAGACCATTTGAGGATAGAAGAGATGATAGCATACAGTGCATTGGCGCCATCTTGTGAATCTTGGGTTATGACACCATTGTTGTTTATCCAGGGTGTAACATCCGTAGCGCTATCATCGAAGCCGGGGTTAATAAACAGCTCGGTTTCAACACAAGATGAGGCTGTAGTGGTCGTCGTAGACTCAACCTGGGCCGTGGTGGTAGGATCCGCAAGCGTAGTAGTCGTGGTTACACCCCCAGAAGCAATTGTCGTATCAGATGCGATCGTTGAAAAGGTCTCAGCAAGGCTTGTTTCGGCTGTGGTTGCTGTCGATTCTACCTGGGTGGTGGTGGAAGCATCGGTGAGAGTAACAATCTCCGTGGAATCCAAGGTGGTAGCCGTAAAATCGGATGCGATAGTTGGCGAGCTCTCAGCAATGCTTGTTGCTCCAGTAGCCGAAGGACGGCATGGTCCGGCCTCAACTCCGAAGAGAAATAGAGTAATAGCCGCAGCTGGAAGTACAGAAAAATAAACCATTTTGGCGCAACGAAAAGGAATGGTTAAACGAGTGGACAGAACTGCAGAGAATGCAGTTCGATTTGATGATCGTCAATGGTGAGATATTATAAAGGGGAATTAAACTCAGAAACATGCAGCAGATGCCCCCCTTTTAAAATTCAGCTGACTCTTTGTCTGTTCATGGCGCTAATAGCAGGCTATTGCTAATAGTCCAATGAAGCTAGTAAAAAAAGTAAAGCCAACTGCTAGCTACAAGTCTAATTTAAGCACCATCATGCTAATTAACAGGGGCACTGACCAATAATATTAGTTGTGTCGTTGAAAAAGGGTCTAGCACTGTAAAGGAATGGTATCGTTTTGTGCTGTTTAAAATGGCAAATTATTCCTCATGTTAGTGTCTACGTTCTGAAAAGACGATCATATTCGATCTCACTACTATCTGGGACCAGTGGAGATTTTTTGATATAAGAAGATAAATGTAATTAGAGCAGTACCAGGCTTTCGAACGCTGCTATCAACAGTGTCAAGTCTCTTCACGACTATCGCCAACCAAGATGACAGACTAATTAATAATACGCCACTTCTGACTCTTAATACAATCAGAACAGTCCCAACAGCCCTTATCACTCCAACTCAACTTTGTAGTACCAAACTGTTGCCAAGAGATACCCGTGAGTTGGAAACCTGCCAAAGCACACTTCCCATACTCCTCAGACCAACCCGACGACATACAATCAGGGTTCGAGTTACAAAGAGCTGCACATCGCTCCTCAGAATCCTGGTTGGGGAACTTGGAAGGTGCCTCATCCCAAGACCAAGGGAAGTAACCTGAATGTTGACAGACCACACTGCCATCATCAACCTCTCTGAGCTGACAGACGGCATCCTCACTTGTGATGCTAGGAGCACATGTCGCAGTGGGCAGTGCAGTTCGTAGCGAGGCGGAGTAGTCATCGCGTTCGTAGTCGTGGCAGAAACAAAGGTAGCAACTCTGATCACTCCATTCTTGAGAACCGTCATCGTTACCAGGGGTGAATGAGGAGCCAAAGATTGAGCTAGACGAGAAGACACATTGTTGTGAGTTTTGATCCCATGCGGAAGCCTTGCAGCGGCCGCCCATCTGATTACAAATGGCTGGGCAGTTCTGATACGTGTTGATGTTGAGAAGCTGCCAGGGATATTCGCCATCTTCGAGTATAAAAGTATTTCTCATGGTTCCGGATTTACTGCACTGAGAGTATTCGTAGTTGTTCTGATCAAATTGGCATCCATCGGATAGGGCGAGCGTGCATTCAGGCATGGAAGAATAGGTGGTGGTTGGGGCGTAAGAAGAGATGAAAGTTGTAAGAGGTTTAGTGCGGGTTGGAGTGATTGTCGCAGGCTCGACGGTGTGTTCAGTAGAACTGGGACCTTGGCTAGTAGTCTTGCCCTCAGCTGAACAGTCATTTGAGCACGACCAGCAACCCTTGGAGCTCCATGGTAGAACATAAGCAAAAGCATTCAGAGCTTGAGCCTCTTGGAACGCGCTGCTTGACATAGCGGTGTCGGTAAATATACACATCTTTCGCGCATCATCATATGCTGAGGCTTTGCAATCCTTGAGGAGAAAACAGATAGTCGCACACTGTTCTGAAGTTGTCTGCATATTGGCCTTGTCAAAGTCGTTGTTGGCATAGGGTTGGAGATCAACATTGCCAAGGTTACCGATCTTCTCGCAGACAAGGTCTGAGGATGGAGAGTTCTTCAGGTGACAGTGAGGACAGGCGGTTGGGATCGAGGGAGCAGCAGAAGTGGTGATTGCTGAAAGATAGGTTGTTGATGGCGCAATGTATGTCGTCTCAACATCTGCAGGGTTCTTAACATCGCAATCATGACACTCGAAACAATCGAAATCGTTCCACATCAAAGAATTCTGGGTGTTAAGATCGATGCCGACTACACCAAGTGTGTCGGAAAGGAACCGGCAGGAACTGTCCTGGTTACGCTCCTCCCACGCAAAAGCCTTGCAAGCAGAACCTTCTTGTTTGCATAGCAGGGCGCAGTCTTCGATGGAGTTCTGTCGAGGGTTACTTGATGTTGTGCGGCCCCACGTACCGGACTTTGCTTTTCCAAAGGCCCAGCAGGCTCGGGGAGCGGTAGGTCGATCATTCTCTGACTCCTGTTGGATTCCGGACAGAGAGACTAGCTGTGTTACTTGTGGCTGAACGGGTGTGCAGTAGCCGGGAGGTGAGGCGCCAACGGGACAGACCCGAGAGCCAGTTGGCAAAGAGCTTGCAGTAGAGAGATAGCTAGCGGTTGTAGGGTGCACGGCACTGGTGGCAGGGTTCAAGGTGGCAGTAGGAACATGGCTCTCTGGCTCGGTTGATGCGTCTCTAGTAGCAGGCTGAGAGGCAGTCGATACATCAGCTGTTTGTCCTTCGGTCTGAACCTCTGAGGAAGGGTGGATTGCAGTCTCAGAAATTGTTGACGGACCGAAAGTCTCCACATCGGAACCTGTAGAGAGGCTAGTTGTTGGGTAGACAGCATCCGAAGTAGATACGTGAGAGCTAGTGAGCGACTCAGTCTCTGTTGACGGTCCATGGGTCTCTGCACTACTGCTTGATACCATGGATGTGGTAGATTTAGCCGATAAACCACTTGTAGTAGCAGAGCTACCTCCGTTACCAAAGCCAATTGACACATCGTTGATCGTCTCAGGAGTAACCTGGTTAGACATGAAGATGGAGTCAACATAAATAGCCGCGACGCCACCAATTGGACAGTTCACCGCAATTGAGAAAGCACCCTCCGTGTTCGGAACATCTGTTTGTTCGACAACAGTGTTCCATTCAATAGCAGCTCCAATACTAAGAATCGTCGACGTGTAGAAGACATGACCGGCAATAGATGCGCTGAGCGTACAGACATTAACGCTACTGGCTGTAATCACAGCATAAAAGAAGCGAACGGTGTACTTCTTCTTCGTATCAAGAGAGTCAAGCTGCTGCGAAATACTGACAATGTTGCCGATGGCCCGCTTGCGACCGGGAGGTTGGTTAGACGCTTGCATCTCAACACAGCCCTTCTCTGTGCTGCCGTCGCCGGTATAGCCCTTGTTCTCAACGATTTGGCATTCACCTTCAATGGTGTAGTTGGGGATGTTGCTTGGGTCGGTCGGGTCTCTGACGGCAAAGTTTCCGTTACCAATGACGTTCTTGACAACGAGGGGTCCGTTTGTTTCTGAAGTCGTTGGGCCGGCTGTCGTTACTGTTGCGGATGTGGCAATGGTCGTAGCATGAGGCTTGCATGGGCCGGCGAGGGCAACGTGGAAGTTGCCCAGGATGGCCAGGGCCGTGAGAGCCAAAACAGAGGGTGAACGCATAACGAGTGTAGTAGCCAAGAGAGGCGCTGAGAGGATTGGCAAAAGAATCGAAAGCTTAGGCACTGAGGAGCGGCATATCGACTACTTATGAGGATACTTGGGACCCCTCATTCGGTAAGATATTTCCGAAGTAATGGTCGAGGCCTTTGTTTTTAACGCTATGTTGAAACTATTGACTTTGACGTCTCGATTGGTGTCTCGTACCTTTTTGGTGTCTACGAAACTAAAGTGGTTAGACCACACTCTCAGCATTTATTTCGCCGCATGGCCAGTATAGTTTCAGTATAAAAGCCATAATCATCAGGACATTTGCAGCATGTAAATTAATTTGAACTGGCAAATCTCATATAATAAATATTTTCATTTTTTCAGAATTGTAAGGCATGAGAAAATTGACCCCTGACTTCAGCCTGGGACTAGTAAAATAACCCCTGTCCACGATAGTTTCGTCGAAGGCTAGAAGCCTAGCGCAAGAGACTATTTAATCTTTTAAATGTGTTTATCGTAAAGTCAAGCCACAGACCCCATTTGGATAAGGAAGCTGAATCAGCATTTTAGAGTCAGATAGTCTCTAATTGGGCCCAAACGTGATCGGTAAACATCTCCTCATCCATAATAACTAGCCATCTCAACGGCGTCATAGCCTCATCTTCACCAAACACGTCTCGGCTTTTAGAAGGCTCTCTTGGTACAAGCAGGCCCATAGGGCGCCTTGCGTACCCAAACCATGGTATAATGACTGAGCCCTCGTAGCCACTCAGGTATTGCATTGATGATATGAGATTGATGTCCAGACTTCGGGTCCCGAAACCTCAGCTTTCACTAAACAGCAGCTCATCTTAAAATTGCAAGAAATTAGCTGTGGGAAAGGAACTAAATTCTGAGTTCTACAAGTTTCGTCTCTGATTATAGTGGCATCTTGTTGGGCGATGAGAATGTAGGCTTCGCAGCAGAGTCTCGTTAACTCTGCGCTGATGTCTGTTCCGACTGGTGAAATTGGTAGAGTGGGAAGCGTCAGATCTGGAGATATGCAGCATGCGTGGGTCGTAGTTGCGAGTTGGTTTCGTTGCCAATGGCTGTTGTTTTGATAACTTTGATATTCAAGGGAATACCCCATCTGAGATAGCGAAGGAAACATGGCAGGTTGAAGGATTGATAGTGCCAAGTCGCTGGACTCGATATTCATTCTGGGTAAGTCATCGCGGCCTGTGTCGTTTATTTCTCCGGAGTCATGATCCTCTGTGGTGAAGCCGGTACTTGGAAATAGTAGATCGTCTGAATTGACAACGGCTAATACTTCCTGAACATCCAGACCTCCGGGTTCCGCTGCTAGTGGCGTCGAAGCTCGTTCAAAATCATCACGTTCCAACGCCTCTTTGAGATCGTCAATTTGGCTTCTCAGAGTCGAGATGGTCATTTCTGCCTCTTCAAGCTTTTCTTCAAGCGTGGCGATGTAGTCTTTTCTCCGAGCACGGTGACGACGTTGGTTGTTGCGCACACGATCTCTCGTATGCTCGGCTGTCACTCGCCTAGGTTTAGGTGTCATGATGAAATTCAGGAAGTCGATATGTCACCGATGGTGTTGTCATCGTATGAGAATTATGGTGTTGAAACGGTGACATATCGATTGGCGATCTTAGTAATCATTCAATATCTGATTGGACGCCCTTATTTGTAGTGTCGTGATGTGCGCCGCAATGGTATTAAACACAAGAACGTAATTGGCATATTAGTGACAGGCATTTTCAAACGGTGACATATCGGGTTCATTCATTCTTTCTATATAATCTTACAATATTCCCAGACATATGGTAGGCGCAGAAACACCCTTCACAAAGAAACAGCAAGGTCCAGTTCGCACCTACAGTCAACAACATGGACACAAAAGAGATCTATGAGCAAGTCCACAAGCGCTACGGATCAGTCACCAAGACTACCACTGGGAATTACGAGCAAACCGTTGCCAAAGCCTTCGGTTACACCGAAGAAGAGCTCGCGGGAATTCCAGAGGGGGCAAACCTTGGGTTGAGCTGTGGCAATCCGACTGCTCTGGCAAAATTAAGAGAGGTAGATTATGACGTGTACTTCGCACAAATTTCCACTGACTCTGTTCGTAGGGCGAGACTGTGATCGATCTCGGCTCTGGTGCTGGCTTTGATGTTTTAACAGCTGCGAAGAAAATTGGTCCAGCGGGCAAGGCAATTGGCATCGACATGAACAAGGTGAGCTCTACTACCATGAATCATTTCAGACATGGAAATATCTGAATTTTGGGCTAGAACATGATAGATAAAGCCAATACCAACAGAACCGCCATGAACCTCTCAAACGTCGAGTTCGTCGAAGGAACCATCACATCCGTCCCACTTGATGACGCTATAGCCGACTGTATCGTTAGTAACTGTGTCGTCAACCTGGTTCCTGCCTCAGAGAAGCAGCTTGTATTCAACGAGATGTTTAGACTCCTGAAACCAGGTGGAAGAGTTGCTATCAGCGATATATTGGCACGCAGGGAGTTTAACGATGAGATCAGAAACAACATTGCTCTTTACGTTGGATGCATCTCTGGTGCTAGTCTTGTCAAAGACTATGAAACCTTTCTGAAAAATGCGGGATTCAAAGGTGAGCTAAACTGCAGAAGAAATGATAGAGTTGAGCTAATTGTTGAGTCAGATGTTCTTATTGTTGACACTAAAAGTGATCTGAACATTTACTTCACAGCTCACGAAAATGAACCCTCGTGCTGCGCAAATGAACAAACAGGCTCAGCCTGTGGAACCAGCTCATCCACATGCATTCCCCAGAATTCGTCCAAAGAGTTGGGTAATGGTCAAGATGTGTTGGGTGATCATCTGGGAATCAATGACTTCAATGAGTGGGCCGGTAAGTACACACTCATCGCTATTTGGGAATGGAGACAAATTAATCATACACAGGCTCATTTCAGATTTATGCTGTTAAGCCTGTATCGAGCTGAGACAGCGGACTTGTCTAAGAACGGTAGCAACGCGGGAAGATGGTGTAGTTCAATTCTATTGCAGTAACCCTCACCCTTTTGTCTATCTAAATGTCCTCCAGAAACCGTCTTTTCTCTATTCAAGATATCTATAGTCAACCTTTTATATCGTTAAATTTAGTTTTCGTCCTGTTTCTTCATCTCTTTGATCCTCTTCTCTTCACGCTCACTAAAGCGATCGCCAAAGAGATCAAAATGAGGTCTCATGACGATAGTGTACTTGACGAGCTCCTCCATACAATCAACAAGACGATTGCGGTTGGAACTAGCCATCATACGACTACCCTCCTCTTCGGGTGTAAACTGTGTGTAAGCCTTGGGCACCGAGCTCTGGTTCGGAATAGCAAACATGCGCATCCAACGTCCGAGGATACGCAGCGAGTTAACGGAATTGAAGGACTGGGATCCGCCGCTGACTTGAGCCACAGCGAGAGTTCTTCCTTGGGTGGGACGCACGGAGCCTGTTGATAGAGGAATCCAATCGATTTGCTGCTTGAAGATGCCAGTCTTTTGGATACGTTAGTTTAGTTCAAGTTCATTTCTCTGGGTCGTTGTCGTACCAAGTTGCCGTGTTGTTCTGGGCTAATCCATACGTGACCGTCACTCCATTTGCTTAGCTCCCGCAATTCTTGAACCTTGGGGTGGTCGTGTTGAACATCGTCTTTTTGAGGTAGGCCAGCTGGATCGTACACTCTAACATCACAGCCGAGGCGGAAGAGAATACGTGAAGCTTCGAGAGCGAGAAGGCGCGAATAGGATCTAGGATATTTATATAAGTATGAAGAATGATAAAGGCTTGACTCGAAGCCACTGGGCCAGCGAATGCGCTGTAACATTTTTACTTACCGACTTCTAAGACTACCGTAAAGAACAAGAATTCGGAGGCGATCAAGCTTTTTGTCCATAATCTCTGCCTGCACCATCTTGATTGCGGTGCTTAGTTCCAATTCAGCGACCCAATCATCAGCGGGCATTTCACCATCGAAAAGAAAGGGGCGATATTGTTGGCGGACTGTGGCGTCGTCTTGATCGCGATCGATGGCGAGGGACTTGTTTTTGAGCAATGGATCGACGGCGAATTCAACCGTTGTTCGCCCAGCATGGGAATTGTTCAAATCTCCGTGTCCATTCATCTTGATGCCGAGACTGTAAGTTGTTTGAGAGAAAATGCGGCGTTGGAGATGGAAGGATGCGGGAGTGATTCGTGTAAAAGTGCGGCTTCTGATGGTGTTGTAGAAGAGACGCATTTTTTACAAACAATTGTCGATAAGAAGTCGGTGGTCACAATGCAAGGGACATTTTATACGACACAAGTGGGTAGAGCTAGTTTAGGATTTGGAATTTTTCAGCCCTGAGACAACGTAAGCTAAGCCTTGGCTGTTTCGCTGAAGCAGAGGCTATTGGCTTGAAACCGACTATCTATCTATAGGCTTGATCTGATAAGCTATTGAACCTTGAATGTTGACAAAGCAGGCAATCTATGTCACGGGTGGCATTTGTTGAGATCAGCTTGAATTGACAAGCCAAGACACTGGATTTTGGAAGGCATCTTATCACGCTTCATTTCGATGGCGACAGTAAGGCTACTCGAGAATGAATAGATCTCTTTAACACTCGATAACTTGTGGCATGAAATAGGTAGAGACAAGAGAGATAATTTGACAGACAGGGGTCTTGTCATGTCTGTGTTCTGATTGGCTACAGCTTTAAGGAGCGAGTGGCGTCTTTGGGACCCTGTCATGCTTGAGACTTGATTGGTTGCATCATGGCCAGACATTTCATTCCAAATAGCAACATGTTTGTCGGCAGTTGTATTTTCATGGAAGCTCTGTGTGCGTTCGAACTGGGTCATGGACATAAGGCTAGGCCTAACTCTAATACCTTGCTACATGACAACGTCAGCCATGGTTTGTTGTTTTTCCGTTCCAGTGTTACAAGGTTCAAGGGTTTGAGTCATCTGAGTGGACAAAATCGGGGCTAAAGTTGACATTGGCTAGATAGCTAAGGAACAGGGAAAAGGCCTCCAGAGAGGAATTTTCCTTGATCTATATACTAATTCCTTCTAATTCACCTCTATTCTGCTTGTCTAGGTATCCGTTGCTTGTCTTTGGGTTTGTCTGGTGTTTAGACAAACCTGATTGCCAATTGCGGATTGTTTTCAACATCCAGTATCAGCTACCCTATAGATCACATCTATTCAGCAACCTCTGTAGTCCGCAGCGTCATCAGCAAAGGTGGTGGTCATGAAATAGGGTATCGTATTCAAACAGTTCTGGTAGCGTATACAATAACTGTTAGCCCTTATACATCGATATCAGACTCTCGGTAGAAGAGCCTTCCACATTCAAATATGGTGAAAGTGTGTCAACATTTATTCATCGTCGGAATGAAGCTACAATAACCACCACTACGAGAGTCTAAGTCTGTTGAATCGAAAAGTCCGAACGAAGCGCTTCCGAAGCTTCCGGATATCACTCAATATATCAATTCAACAAAGATAGAGGTAATTGGAACTTGATGTATTGACGGATAAATTGTCGACTGGTGCAGCTTGCTCTTCTAAACGCTTACTTTTCAAAATGAAGCCCTGCTTACCAGAATCACCAGTCCACGTGATAGCGTCTTTCCAAACAAGCTACGATTCAAGAAGGTGTTATTTTCCGGCCGAGGTATTTGGCCTTGAATAATGTCACGCTCTTGGGTAGGTCAAGATATAAAACAAATCCGGAAATGATATACCGTTTCCCCGCGCTCGGTACATCTCCCACCGAGCAAGACCAACCTCTTTCCCGAAAGTTGACAAATCAGCATCTTTTAGAATTCGACGTTACGTCTTGGCTCTTATACTAAAACTCCTAAACATATTAAGCATATTCCTATCATAGGGCCGCCTCGTGGCATCTGCATGCAACTTGACGATTCCATCAATCGGTTCACTCCGAGTCCATTGCCCCAAAAGTGCCGGGCTGAACCCTGCTACATCCAACAATTCGCTTCCTCTTAGTGGTGGAAATGCCATTATACCCCTGTTTACCGGGTGAGCACAGACCGGGGGAACACTCAAAAAGGTATCCTCGGAGGAGAGATCGGGGCATACCCGTTTCGTGAAAATGAATGTTGTAATCCAAGGGTCTGATGATATGCGTTGTATGTAGTAGATATACAGGTCTGGGCACACCTCTCGGATCGCCAAGTTCTCGTGTACTATCTTCTGGAAGAATTACCCGTCATCATGAAGTTCTCTGTTTCTTTCGCGGCACTTGCTGCTGGAGCATTCCAGGTTGTGGCTGGCCAAACAGTCTACTTTGCTGGTATGTCTCACCTTACTCATCCCTGCATCACATATACTTACTGTTTGTAGGTGATTCCACCATGGCCAAAAGTGGCGCCAACGACGGTGTTACTGATGGCTGGGGCAATTACATTGGCAAATACCTCAAGGTCAATGCCGTAAACAAGGCCATTGGCGGTCGATCCGCTCGTTCATACACCAACGAGGGTCGTTTCCAAGAGATTATCAACCTAGTCAAGCCCGGAGATGTAGTGGTTATCGAATTCGGTCACAACGATGGCGGTTCACCCAACAAGAACGACAACCTGCGCTCTGACTGTCCCGGCGCGGGCACAGAGGTCTGCATCTCTGACAAGACCGGCGAAAAGGTTTACACTTTTGTATTCTACATCTCCCAAGCTGCCAAGGCCCTCGTTGCAAAGGGTGCCCAGGTCGTTCTCAGCACGCAGACCCCCAACAACCAGTGGGAGACTGGCACCTTTGAGCCTGGTGCCCCTCGTTTCGTCGGCTATGTGTCTACTGCGCACAAGGCTCTGGCTAGCTCTAGTGTCACTTGGGTTGACCACTTTGCTGCTGTCACCAAGATGTACCAGAAGCTTGGAAACCAAAAGGTCAACTCGCTGTACCCTAAGGATCACACCCACACCAGCCCCGAGGCCGCAGACCTCATTGCCAAGGCTTTTGTTCAGGCTATTAACGAGGAGATGAACGGAAAGACTAGCCTCAAGTCGCTCATCAAGACTCCTGTTAGCAACGTCTACTAGACTACGGAGACAGTTCACTGAGATAGCACGTACTTATATTTGTCTGGGCATCCTACCAACAGCGATTCAGTACGATTTGTATAGTTTTTGTATGAACACAAACTTTATCACGAGTCTCAATACTCACTGCTATTGTATTTCTTTTGTTTAATTTTCTTTTTGGCCGTCTTACTTGCCGTTGGTCATGAGAGCGACGAGTGAGATTATACTCTGTAGTCATAAGAGCCATATTCAAACACCACAAATTTATGACGTTGAGGATACTTTAATCGCCAATGAGATCTCTTCCATAGACCGGCAATTCGGCCGTTTAAAACCCCATGGCGGCTGTGACCCCAACACATCAATTATATTTTAGCGCTTCGATCGATACTATAAGTAGTATCGTGCACACGAAAGATCACAATCAAACCCTTGTCGAAGATCCATTTCAGGTCCAGCGCTTAAGCTAATCCACCAAACTATTATCTTTAGTGTGTACGAAGATTCGATATTATAGTTGAGGTGTCGAATTTCAACGTCTTTCAATTACCCCTGGCTAGGTTGTTGAAGACTGTCAAATTAAATAAAGGCCGAGTTCCCATTTCGCTCTTCTCCAGACATATTGCTGTTTACCCTATCTGGAAAATGTTCTTGTGCTGCAAGCACTGTCCATTCGTTGCTTTCCATAATGGCTCGCCACGGAATCGTCGTTCTTCTGGCGGCCACTATTCTTGGTGTCAGCGTCAACGCTGGCCCTTGTAAGCCTTACTCCTCGGCTGCTTTGTCCTCAACCGTCACAGTTGAGCCGACTGTAACAGAATCTTCGACAATCACTGCCGACGTCACTGAAACTACCGACGCGCTTCAAACAACTGTCACCGAGGCTACCACCGAGGCTACCACCGATGTAACCGACACCACTGATGTGATTGAGACTACCATCACTGAGTTCGCAACCGAAACTACTGGAACCTTGGAGACGACTGTCATCGAGACAACTGCTACTGGTACGACTGATCTTGTCGAGACTACTACTACCGAGGCCGCAATTGAAACGAGTGTTGCCGTTCTTGTGCCCACAACAACCACTGCTGCTGGACCTGTCTGTGAACCAACTCAGATTCTCGTCAACCCCGGATTCGACAATAACAACGATGGTTCCCCATGGATACTTGGTCCAGGGGCGTCCGTCAGTCAAGTCAACCCTCGTTCGCCCCCGAACTTCATGTGAGTCCGACCCTTATGCTAGATTAAGTAAAACAGCCAACACTGACTGTCCTGAAATAGGTACAACACCCTTACACAAAGCAGCACTTCTTCTATCATCTCCCAAGAGCTCCCCGCTCTGGGCCCCTTCACCTACGAGCTGCAGTATTACTTCAACTTGCAAAACGCTGTCAATGGTCGTGGCTTCTCTTGCACAGTCACCCCTACGATTAACGAACAAACGTTAGCCCCAGGTCAAACACTGACTGATAGCGGTCCATACGGGTTCAGGTTTTCATCTCAGTCTTTCACCGCACAGGATCCAGACTCGCCGGCTGCACTATTCCTTACGGTCCAATGCCAAGGTACATTTAATATCGTTATTATTGGTATTGACGATGTTGCTCTGACTCGTCTGTGCATAACTGCCGATTGAGCTCTACACGAGGCAAGGGACGCACAGGCTATTTGCCAGGTCTTTAGCTGTCATATGTAAGGCGAGCTTCAATGAGTACATGTTTAAACTTTATCAATCCTCCTGTCTCACACCCTGGGTCAGCAGTGTATGCACTTGACTGTCAGAAGAAAATGGTGTACGCAGTGTTCAACGCCCCACCGAGGATTAAACCTGAACGGTGATGCATTTAATGACTCTATCAGCTATGTCAACTGCACTGGACTGCGCATCTCTAGAAGCCATGTTAGCCTGTCTCTTGCTTTGATTGAAGATGTGTTGATTGTGTCCCATCTGCATTACTCTTTAATAATATGTTAGTCTATATACACTTCTACAAGCATATTTCCGAGGAAACTCTGATCACTCAGTTAGTGCCGCGAGCCCACGTACTCTCTTAGATCCTGCACACTGCGCTTGTCAAATAGTCAATCGCCTTGAGTTACGAACTAATGGCAAAGAGAATTTTCAGATTGAAGACGAAACCGCGTTACAAGTACTGACACACAAGCCGTAGACATGTACCGTATCACTTAATACAGATCACAGCAACGAGTTCAAAGTCCGTGGCCACGGTTGATTTGTTTGAGATCAATGAGTAAGTATAAGTAATGTATCTCGTCTCCGTACTTTAGTACTGCGTCCATTGTCATTGAATTGCCGAGATTGTAGCTAACCTCTGTCGCCACCCAGACATGTTGAATGACAGGGCTATAGCACGTCTAAACATATCAACGTCGTACAATCTTGTACTTTGAGACACGTCGGGGGTCGATCTTGACTTTGCCTTGAGTAGGTCCGGCAAACTTCTGATTTTCACTGTTTCTAGTTAGCACGGACTGTTACGTAGATAGAGCAAGATTTCACTTACTCCCCAATATAGATCCAGATGTCGATAGCGCTGCGGCAGGTGTAACCCTGTATGTTTCTTGGCTATAAATTAGCTACTCGAATTGATAGATGACCGGGGGTGACATTACGGAGTGCCCTCAAGAGGTTGCCAGGCGTCAAAGCCAGGGTAATGATCGCGGTCACCGCCTCCCTTGACGTCCCAGCGAATCTAGACATCACTGTTAACAAAAGGTAGGCCTTTAAAAATAGAAGCAATGTAGTTCCAACATACATAAGCGGTGTTGTTGGGGACAGGGCCATCGAACTTGCCCTCCTCCAAGATAGGCTCCGAGCCGAGAACTTGTTGGTCGTCACTCATGATGATGGTGTTTGTAGGTTAATAGTTTGTATTGAGAGTGTGTGAATTGAAGGTAGTTCTAAAGATGAAGACATAATCTGTGGGGGATAAGCAGACCATTTATAATTATTGTTGTTTGAATACTTGCCACTTGAACGTTGATGGACTGTAAATTTGGACTGGTCCTCGTTGAGTCATATTTTGAGACATGAGGTAGAATCGTGTAGATTAAATCATCCTTTTTTGAACTCTTGCATATGCATGATTGAGACAAAATATCAAGTTCAAAACGTCTCGCGGTTCCTTGACTACATCACTTGAAGTCACCTTGCACATCAATGACGTCTCAAGTCTTTCTAGAGTAGCAAAAGATACAGGACTCTTGGTCCTAAGTAATTGTCAGTAGGACTGAACAAGATCATTATAGCTAGGCATCAGTATACCTCTGAGTAATGACTCCTCAACCACAGCTACGCTCAACACTAGGCGATCTTCACTGAGAGGCCCGTGGTCTGGCATGCATTGCCTTACGCCACCTCCTCATTCTCAGACGGGTAAACGTATAGCTATTATTTACAATTATTTATAATCCACATTGCATGAAGTAACCAAGCGAGTTGTCTTAGGTCCATGTTACCCTCTAGAATGATAGTTTTCCCTTAATATGAGCGCCTAACGTCTCAGATGTAAGCTGCACATGTACTGTTAAAGGATAAGTATAATGTTATTCAACCTGTCGTTCGAGACGCCGGCAACTTAATATACCAATGCGACTTGTTACGGTATCTGATTAACGATATTGATATGCCATGTACTATAACTCAAATTAGGAAGGAGTGGTCTGGCGGTGTGTTATAAGCCAATCCCTGATCAAGAACCAGCCACAATGTGTTCAAACGGAGATTGCCTTTCTTGCTGGGCGGCCATCGGCTTAACAAACTCGGAGTGAGATGTCTCAGTAAAGATCTCACAGCACGCCATGCATGGCCAAGGTCAGGTAAGTAGCCCTGGAGCTCGATTGCTTTGCAGAACAGCGGTAGTGGCAATCGGCTGAGACCACCGTATTAAAGCTACGTTTGAATTATTCACTGAGGTAAAGATCGCCGAATAAAATGTCGTCATTTTTCAGCAGCTTTTGTCGCTGAAAACAAGGTTTGTGATGTCAGTATTGATACATAACATCTCACCAAGCGATCTGATGTTTGCGGATGTATATTGACTGATGCCGGTCAAGGGTGAGTGGTGTCTTTGGAATCAGCACGAATCCACACTGGCCCTTTTTTCACAATCGCCGGCTTAGCCTTGACTACAAACGGCAACGGTCAGAGGGAAGTTGTCAGCTGAAATGCACAAAGATGGGGATGAGTTCAGAAGTAAAACAAGTAACGAGCTGGGCCGACCCTTCTGTGAGCTGCATGGCTTTATGCAAGATTATATGCATGCCGTGCCGTGCTGTTCCCTGTTTGTCGCGGCCCGCAGGCCCACTGGTATAGGCCTGTGCCACAACGCTGAATGCTATTCATTTACTAAACTTAGAAGAAATAGTTTCATCCACTTGTCGATTGTTATGACAAGTTGTGAATTATGACATAAGTAATTGTGCAATGAGCTATTGTTAGTGGAACGTGTGATTGATAGGTCTGGAGATAAACGGGAGCCAGCAAGTGCGAAATCTTGAACGCCAATCATGATGATCAATGAAAATAGTGGGTAAACGAAATAAAAGCCATTGTGAGTTTGTTCTCCTTTACCATCCTCGTCATAGAGTTTTGAAGAGTTATCTCCCAACGAGAACATCAGCAAGGTGAGTTGCATCTATCGTCTCCTGAAGACGGTCGCCCTACTGCTATGACTTTGGAAAACATGATTGGTGATGATTAGTAGTATAGCTAGAAATAATGCGTGACCGTTTATAAACTGGAAGCACATGGTAGCCAAGCATTAATAAGTCAAGTAACTGTATTGCTTGTCATCTTCTCCTACTTTCGGTCCACCCACTAACATTGCTAGATGTGGGGCTCATTACAGTGATTTCAAGAAGGCCAGATGATGCTGAAAATTAAATTAGGTAAATCAGTAGTTTTGAGGTGCTTTGGAGAAAGCAAATAGACATTATCGACATATCAGAATTGTATATTGGGGCTACTATCATAGTAATAGACGGTTCCATCCGCTCTATGACCCTTGTGACTACATTTATAGCTTTCACTACCTACTTAGTATGCAGTATATTGCGCCTCTCATGCCGTATCCTGCCTAGACAGGAGGTGTTGATGTACGTCTGTCCTTGAGACTCCCGAATTTCTTATTGAATTCCATTTTACATCGAGTGAAGTGCTTTTCGATCTGTGTCTCGTTACAGAAACGGTGCACTGTGGGAATTTCTTGCCGTCGCTTGGGATGGTACACAAACCTTGAGATGTTTAAACAACAGTTACACAATGATAGTGAGAAACGATATAGTGCCTACGAAAACAAGATACCAGCGCCAATCAGGATTGTTCTCGAGTATGTACACATTCATGGCAAACAGGCACTGTTTCTGTTATTTAGCCAATGTAGTAGTAGCTCAATGTGCTGACACTCTTACCGATGGAAACGTAGCCGGCAGGAAGATAAACTGTGATTATCTGTGTCAATGTCCATCAACACTAGCGCATCATTATATCACGTACTGTAATCCAGCTAAGTCTTTTCATGCTTGCTCCAAGGCTCGTCGACTTATGAGCCTCATGGATCGAGACCCATGCAAATTCCTGTTTGATCAGCTACCGTAGGCCAAAACGGAGCTCGACGAATGTACGTACCAACTGCAACAAATCGCTGATGGTTTGGTCCAACTCTTGACGTATATCATCAATTTTGGCAAAGCGCTCGATCGCCTTAAGCACCTATTGGTCCAAGTCTACCCCTTGGAAGTGCCCGTAATTCTTGATAAAGATCTTTGCGTCATCAACTTGGCTTTGAAGACAACGATGAAGTCCAGTCAAGAGATTGGTATCTGCAACTAGACTGTCAATCATTTCGGAGCGACCTTTTTCTTGGAGCTGTTCGATGCGCTGCATTCCATGAGGAGCAACAACAAACATCAGGGTTCAGGCGGAGTCTTGCACGTTCGGACAAATGATCCTCAGCGCCATCACAAAGTTCTGACCACTTCGTGGCCAGATATACAATGAGCTGTTTGAAGAATCTGACACCGTTGTCCGGAATCCAGCCATCTGGTAGTATGCTGATTTGGCGCTCAGTAGAAGACTAAGTCGATCATCCTCGCCTATGCTACCTATTGTCCATGCTATGCCACACTCACGCCATTTCAAGTCTTTCATAAACATACTTGGATCTGGGACCCAGATAATGATAGTAATAGCGGCCAAGCCGCCTGGGCGCGCGAACTCCAATGCCTAATTCATTTCCCTGCTCCTGTCCGGCAAGGTCAGGCCACACATGTTAAATTTTCTGCTGTGAAGACTTGACCAATCCAAGAAGATGGAGACTTGTCTTGTAAATTTCAGACTGTGATTTTACAATTATAATTGAAAGTGCAACTTAAATCAGGCTGCTCACTGTATCCGGCTCGTACTTTAAATCGCACCTCGTATCGACAAATTCTACTTGTGTCAATTCACCGGCTCTTTCTGAAATACGTAGGCCGTGTTTTCGAGGATATGAATCGAATATCCTTTCCAAATTATCGATCTGTATACTGATCATACATGCCGATTTCAACAGCAACACATCCACAAAGTCCCGCAACGTATGCTGAACGGCGAGTACCAAGGGCGTTCTACCAGACCTATCTTTGGCGTTGATTTCCGCTCTCCCCAATAAAAGACTTTTGCTAATCTGTACCCTTCTAGAGACGATGGCAATATGCAAAGTAGTCCTGCCAAAAGGGTCTTTATGATTTAGCTCAATATTGCAGCCAAGTAGATAATTTGTCAATTGCAAGTTTCCCTCCCGGACAAGAGAATGCAGAGTGATGTTGTCTTTCGCTGCAAGGAGCTGCACCACATTCTTGTGTTGATGCAACGCGGCTCTTGACATCAGAGTACTGCCGTCTCTGTTCTTTGAGTTTACGTCAACAGCACTATTTTCAACCAATAGTCGTACCATCGACAAGTTCCCGCGTTCAGCAGCTTTGGACAGCGGTGTATCTCCATCGCCGTCTTGTAGGTTCGGATTTACAGTGTATAGGTCGTTGATTCGCCGTACAACATCTCTCTTGTCATTCGCTGACGCCCACGATAGTAATATCTGGTGCGTTTTTGTTGGACTTCGACGCCTTTCAGTGCTTACTAGCGCCGATGCTATTGTCAACTGACCGCTTTCGAATGCTTTAGTAAGCAGCGTTTTGCGGCGACCATCCGGGCCCAAGTCAACTTCGTCCATAGCCAGGAGGAGGTTTACGGTAGATTCGAAACCTTTCTTCACTGCCAAAGTCAATGGAGTGTGGCCATTGATACCCCTGGTGTTAAATTCGATACCGGATTGCGCGAGCAACGTTTGAACTATCTCGTCCAACCCGAAACACACAGCGATATGGAGGGGTGTGTGTTTACTCTCGCATGTAGTGTTGACCATGCTAATGTCAAACTTCGGATGGCTCAAAAGCGATTGAACAAAGGCTGTGTGGCCCTCGCGACTGGCGATCCAAAGGGGTGTGCAGCCTTTCTCATCCCTGGCATTGATTTTGTCGAATCCCGGACCTTGAAGGAGCTCTGACAACGCCGATTTGTCGCCGCGTCTTGCCGCATCGTGGATCTCTGTCATGATCCCAGAGGTAGATCAAAGCTAGAATAACAACAGTGATTAAAGGGCTTTATTTTAAGAGAATAGTAGTTTGGATATGACCATATTCTCTTTTATGGAGTCGTTGATGATTGTTTTCGAATAAGGAAGCATGTATGTGCGTAGTCAGTTTAACCGTGAGGGATGATGAGTTGGTAAGCTGGATACAATTCTTCCGTCTGCCTTGTGGAAGATAATACCACCACCATTGAACAAGGAAGGTCTTTTTATATCAGAATCGCAACCGCACAGGCCAGATCATTCAAGGCTCTCTGTAGGCGGATCATGAGGCATATTTATAAGCACAGAGCCAGTCCACGTACTTTATTTTGACTGGCTATTTTATTGTTAATGGTGTTCTGGTGTCACAGTGATGTATGATACAAGTAGTAGTGATATGATTGGAAGCCCCAAGTGCAAATCAGCTGAGTAATTTATGCAGATATAACATATCAGGCTATTCGATTTACCTGCCCCTCTATTGGTCTTATTAATTTCGAAAAGAGAATCGATACAAAGAGGACGATTATTTATCAACAAATATAAGATCTATGTAACTAGGATATTCAGTGACTGATGTATGGCAAGGTCTTGTTGTTGGCTGGGAATGATAACAAGTCTAGCTCCAAGCGTTCAAACGGCCAATGCCATAAGAATATAAGATGAGATCATTAACGCGGAGCCCAGGGTTCCATTTCCTGTCCCGTAGTCCTATGTCCTCTCTCACCTTTTTTTTGTGTGTCCCAATCTCCAGGACTTTCAGCTGAACCTCTTAGCCCCTCAACGTGGCTAAACAACCTTGTCAAGTGCTAGGGCAAGTACTCCGTAAAGAAAGCTAAATGGGCAGTAAACTACTAGTCTAGACTAGTTTTGTGCACTATTGATGAGGTTCAAAGCCAGCAAATAACAGAAAATCAGGGGAAACAGTCACTCAATCGTTGAGTAGATAACCCGAAGGGTCGCCCCGTTTTCCTGTACTGAATTTTCCTTCCTTCGCTCTCATTCACTCTTTTTTGTTGTCTTGAACATCACTCGCTTATACCAGTCGCTCGCTATGTTGTCCTCCAACGTTATTCGTGCCTTTGCACTCTTTATTGCTACTGTAAATGCAAGCCCCTGCCGCCCAACAACGACTTCACCAGGCACCACCACCGAAATCACTTCAACTGCAACTGCAATTGATAGCACCACCGATCTCTCATCTACGGTTGTCGAAAGTGCCACAGAAACTGGGACAACCGATGTTCCCACTACTACGTCCGTCATCGTTGAAGAGCCTACCACCACCACTGCTGCTGCTGAAGAATCTACCGCCACCACAGCTGTCATTGAAGGATCTATCTCTGCCGAAGCCGCAAGCACCACCACCGTCGCCGCAGGGACTGTGGGCCCTCCCTGCGAGACAAATGACGACTGTGGTTTCAGCACATTTGAGCTGTGCTTCGACGGGTTGTTGAACCTCTGCATTTGCTCCGACGGCTTTTGCATCAGGGGAGGCTGAATTAACCCAGTCATTCATGTCAGAGGATAAACCTCAACTTGACTACACCCGGCAGCTTGAACCTGGCAGGGCACTGAGTAATTGAATACTGTGTCACAAGGTTGAGAGAGTCTTAGAATTGTTCTTTTAATTCTAGTCAGGCAATGTGTTACGCGTTAGGTATATTCTCCCAGTCACAGTATGTTGCAGAGTTTTAGTAGTTATAGTAATTATGGGATATAAGAATATAATCACTATCATGTGTTTGAAGAATTGATACTAATCCAGCATACAGTATGTTCTAATCCCGACATCGCCCCAATTAATGCTGACGAGTCAAAAAAAACCAGCTGCTGTTCGTGCAGCTCCACAGAAGCTACACAGCGTACGTGTTGTTATGAGGAAGGTTAGTCGGTCGAATAATCATGGTTTTGACATGTTGAGTGTTTCATTCGTATAGATCCTATAGTTTACAATTTTGTGTAGATTGAGGAGGGTCGGACTGAAAGGCCAAAGATAGAGATCAAGATAAATAGATGCAGGTAGAGTTGATCCCGCAGTCATTAGGCAAGGGCTTACCTACGAGCAGTTTACTCTGATACTACAATGAGCATATATGGCTGTTGTATCTACGCCTTCCACTGATTGATTACTGTTTCTTTTGCGCTGAACAAACATGACACCACTTGATAAGCAAGAGTGGGAAACAAAGATAGAATGGCAATATTTTGTAGAGTGTTATCTAAGTGTTCAACCTCCGATATCATCCATGAGAGTGTAAGAAGAACTACACCAAATGTAGACGTGGTAATTGCGACTTTGAACTTCGAGCAAGCCTTGCAGAATTTGAATTTGACATAGTTGGTACACCTGGGTGGATAATCCGGCGGGAGCCATAACAGACGCTTAGTGTCTTGAACTATCCATTGTTCATCTTGAGATATTACATACTTCCGTGTGGTAATCAACTGGATTGTGTCATTGATAATTTAAAACATGCACAAATCAGTTTCCAGTCGCAAAAGCGTTGATCTATCGAGACGGAAAGCCGGGAAATCGTTCCTTCGGCATGAAACTCTCATGCAAACTCGCGTTTCCAAATTCCAGATGTTCAGTTCAGTGTCGGAATTGGAAATTACACATGATTTAGTTGCGAGAGACCTGTCGTTGGAAAAAAATACGATGGTATGATTTATCTTGCGGTCATTTCGATCAGCGCCGCAGAGTGTCAAGTTGCGTCGCAATATGTTGCTCTCATACAACTTAATATATTTTTCATCACTTACTGCGAGAGTTTGACCATCATAAGAGAACGAAAGCGCTGAATTTGACAGCTAATCTGAACCTCGAGTGACAGTGAATATTGCAATTGAGGCGCTGCATTGTTTTGCGGCCATATCTCAGATACTAAAAGAGCCGTCTAGAAATGTGATTGCAAGCCAGCGGTTGTTGCGGGACCATCGCACTTTGTTTGTTAATGCGAGGAGAAGATGAAACCATGTGACTAATCTGGTCATGTGAAATATGTCTTATGTAAATTTCATAGTTGTGGCTTAGTACGAGGATTTGACCGTCAGACGAGAGAAGATCGGTAAATATGAGTCATTCCAGGGTCTGAAACTGAAAATGAAATCGCCGCCAGTACAAGATCACCGGGTAATTGTCTCTTTTTCTTTCTGTAATCCCATGGTAATCAAGGAGTTATCGAGATAATAGTGGTGTGCTATCAGTTACCTGTGACGAATATTGCCACTGATATTATTGATAAATCCCACAGTTTGACCGTTAAATGAGATATTAGTGCTAGAACATCGCTTGTTGGTGAGATTGAACTTGTCCATGGCCCTCCTTGATTTCTTTCATCCAGTCCTATGTTGAACGAGTGAGAATATGGAACGTGTCTTGGTAAACCACTCCAAGTAGTGTCCCCTGCTTTGGTAGTATGAATGATGGGAAAGAACGTCCTCGGGACGGGCGTATTGGGCGGAATGAGTTGGACGCGAAGCCTCTGATTGTCCTGATATGAATGTAAGTGGCTGGGGTCCAGGTCTGAATCTGATCTTTTACTATGAAGAAGAGCTAGTTCTTCTGTGATGTGACAATTGATTGAGGAACGGAAGGGTGTTTATGCTGTTGAATTCGGTGCGGGTCAATTTAAGCCTTCAGATCCCATATGAGCAGGGAAGCTGAGATGCCTTATGCCATGATCGGGTCACCGTGGGTGAAAGCGACAGAACGAGTTGAGTGACGGTCATAGCTGATTAATATAGTACGTCTGCATGCACGGATAGGTGTGTCAAACAACTTAATGGTGTCGCTTGTTGACCCTGAAGCAGAATACCTCCCGTTTATGCTATGTGATGAGGCGAGAACCGAGCCGAAATGGTCATGAAGTATCTATAACAAGACGTTGTCGTTCCCATCCCAGATCTTAACCGTTTTGTCATAAGAGCCTGACGCTAACGAATACATCTTTAAGAAAATGCAACGGACTGCATGAATTTATTATCATCCTCCATGTTCAGGATGCATGGGTTACAGCATCATGTACGCGGTGGGGCAAAGTAAACCGGTCTGGCGACTCTGACTCATAGATCTCCGTTGGTATGCAGCGATACGGGTTGAACTCCCGGAAGTAATAGACCTGTAAAGGGCATTGCTCAATTACAAATTGGTGGTAACGTAAGTAGCGTAATTGATCTTGCACGAGATCTTTCAAAAGAGAAGTATGGTCCTATCCCTGATTAGCAACCATGGACTCGATTGATGAATCATACCTACATGGAGCATTTGATCTAGCTTCCACATTACACTTATTCCGAGACTAACAGACTTCAGATGGCCAAGAACCTCAACCCAAAACAAGAAGTTCTGGCGTAGAAAACTGTCAACTAGACTACCGTCCATCAATTCATGTGTAATTGTAGAAGATTCACACCCAGACAAATGAGATATCCAGTGAGTACACTGATACATGATTGGCCCGAGAGCGCCTTGTACTGTTAGTGGGTGGTCAGACTCCATATGCAACATGTCGCGGTGAAGTGACCGTGATAGATTGCCGAGTGATTGTGAAAACAGTATAGCATGCTGTTGTTGCGGATCAAATTTGAAACCATTCGCTTCGTTAAGTAAGTAGCTCTTTGCTGAATCATGTATGAAGTCAACGACTCGATGCTTAACTGTTAAGAATGATCCACAAAGGGCAATCATGTCCTCCAATTCCTTGACAGTGATATCCTCATCATCAACTAAGGAATAAAGCTCATCCACAGACAGAGGTCTGAAGGCAGTCAACGCAAAGGAAACGATTCTTGCATACAGCTCATCAAAAGAGGGGTCTCTCTCCTGGCCAGGCGATGGCTGAATTTGCTCCAACATTCTCCCGTAGAGTGTATCGAGCCCGGCCGGAAAGTTGTCAAGCCTCTTCATCGTCTGCCACGCGGGAATCTGCCTGAGCATCCTGAAAACGAAAGAAACCCAAAGGAAGGTACCCCTTGCTTTTGAAAGTAGATGAATTTCAACTGCCTCTCTTCTTTTCTGGTCGTAACGTTTGATGGTAGATAGGTTTTCCAATTGGCGCGTTATGTAAAGGCCAACTGCTGCAGAGATGTCTGTCTCGTTATCTTCTAATCGGAGTTCCAACATGTTGGGACAAGCCGTCAGGTTCTCTTTGATGGTTGGCCAGTTACGGCTAGAAACAAGCCATTTAACAGGTAGCAGTGATGCTTGCTTGACGATAAACTCTAGAAGTTTGTCTCGATCTTCCTGACATTCGTCGAGTGCATCAATGATCACGTAGGTCTTTTGACCATAATTTCCACCAACAATACCAATGAAAAGCCTTTGCAGTACAGGCCAAGCAAGTCTTGGATCTGAGAGCGGCTTGGCAAGGTCTTTGTATCGCTCTCGAATGTAGGATAGGGCCATACTGTTCTGGAAGATAATAGAATAGACGATGCCGCGCAAGACCGAAGTGGCATTGTTAAGCTTTGAATCGGTGGCGTCGCAGAAGAAATATGACAAATAAGTATTCGAGTCCTGTTTTGCAAGGTTTGATATGAGACTGAGGTGGTTGATAGCGCCACATATAGACATCGTCTTGCCCTTACCTGGGTCGCCACTGAGCCAGAGTAGTGGGTAATCTTGTTCATACCATTTTTTGAAATGGTCGTCCTGGAAAATCCAACGATACGAATCTTCGATCAACCCACCCTTTCGTTCTTCAACGTCTGCTTTGTGAGACTGGGGGTCGGTTACCCAGAACGTGTTACGAATCTCGTCGTCAATGTCCTCTTTTCCTGAACACGTGGAATAGTTAACAATCAAATTCAAATAGTCAAGTTCAAGAATTGAGTGTTTGCGGGAGGTATTAAGAGTTGAAATGACGGGTTTTTTTACCATCCTTTACTTCTTATCGTATCCTACCCCGTAACTCATTTATCGGTATGTTCAAGGCTTACCAATTGTTATGTTACCCCCTGCGCTATACGTGTTATTGCTACCGGAACCATAGTTCTGCATGATATCACCGGATCCAGAGTTCACATTAGTTGTGAATGTCTGGGTTGAGCCACTAGGCTTTTTCGTTAGTCTTTGAATGCATAAGCTGGAAATCGACGACGTACTTTAGCAATACATAAAGTCGATCACGAAGCTGATCCGAAGACATAGTTTGCATTGACATATCCTTGATAGAATCCAGACACTTTTGGATTGGAATTTCTCCCTGTGATGCTGGGATCAGATAAGGTGTAGCTTTCACGAATGACTCCATGTCCACCTTCTGGTTCTCATCTAGTTGGGCAACGTCCTGGACTGGACGTGGTATCGTCTCCGTTATCTTTCCTTCCAGATGATCCTCCATACACGAAAGGCATATCCAGTAACAAAGTGAAAGTCCATGAGCGACGTTGATCAGTTTCTGATCTTCAATGGAAAATCCTCCGGAAGACTTGTTATGGAGAAGAGGATGAGCGAGCCTATTGTATAAGCTTTCAGCTACACTCAAGACCTGCACCTCAAACAAAATGCCACAGAAGGGACTAAGCGGGTATTTAGCATCGGAATGCAAGATCACATAGTGGTTCTGGCTTTGAAAAGAGCCAAAAGTGGGTTTCCAGGCATCATCGACTTCTCGATCTGCCTTGAAGATGTTTGTGTATTTTAGTTGAAGGTTTTGCGCAATGAAACCGTCGGCAGTTTCGATACTCGAGGGGTAATCAACAACAATACGAAAGCCAACGAGATCATGGAGGTCATCAAAAATGTCATCCACTTTCTTATACCTCTCTTTCCGATGTATTTCGCGTTGTTGAATAGACCTTTCGATGGAAGTCAAGGGTTTGACTCGGCCGGAGACGGTGCAGCTTATACCCAATCCATCTTGTAAAGCTTTCCTCAGCTGTTCAACCATGGTCTCGTAATGAGGTTCTAGACGAGGCCAGACCCTGCGGAACGCTTCGACTGGAGTTCCTCCAGGTTCGACATTCTGAAATGCGAGGTATTTTTCCTTAATGAGAAGTGGATCGGTATTCTGTGAAGCATTCGCACACGACCGATAGGAATCCATTGTACCTTATTCGTGGCTAAGAATGATGGCAGCGATTGGTATTCTGATATTGCTGAGCAACAGCTGTACGAAACATGAAAAGCAAGAGTCAAAAACGAATACTCGCTGGAAAGAGGCCAAGGGATAAACAATGCTGACACAGATAAACCCCACCGCGAAGACATCAGGCCACCAATGATGTAAAATACAATGCTTGTTGGTTGTAGACATTCAATCGACCCCTGTATTTTGCAGCTGCAACATGTACCTTGCAAGGGGCATGTAGCTTCTTAACAATTATCGATAGCTTATCAGTTATAGCTATAGATAGATTGAAAGACATTTTGCTGATCTATAAAAGAGAGGCAAAAGATGCTCTTTTCTGGTTAGCTTATAATCTTCCTATTAGATAACTGAGTGCTAGACATTCAGGGTATGGATTGTACACATGAGACGTAGTGAAAGACCAATAGGCCAAGTCCCCAGACACAAAAGCTCCTGTCGTCTAGGTAAATAGGTACTAGGGTTCATATCTGCTTCTCCAAATACGTTGACGTGTCAAACGGCACAGCCTCGAACACATCATTTTTCCACTTTCCCTCACCAATCAAAATTCGATCTCGTAGAAGACAAGCTCAGCCTGCTTGAAGTAGTCAGATCATCGACCCTGTAATGTACCCTGTTAGACTATGGAGCCTGAGTGAGGCATTTACAGATTCACAGAATGATCTGATCCCGACATCTCCCCAATCAACTTTCAGGAATCAACCACTCTAACCAACAGGTAGAAATGCAATATGGGGGAACAATCCCATAGCGCCCAAAATTCATGTGATGTCACAAGAGTAAGTAGATGTTCTACGTTATTGTTTTTTATGCTTCCAACGGTAAGTTTTGTCAATTTAGCTCACTTATCGTGCTAAAGCTGCATGACTACTACCAAGAGAGGGTCACACGCATTCGTTAGTTCTGTGGCAGTGCCGTTTGAAGCATCAACACAAGTGTGGCTCAATTTGTTGTCCGGGTTTTCTAGTACATTCTTACATTCAAAAATAAGCAACATACTCGCCTGCGTTGAAGCAGACGCCAACGGAAGAGATCTCACTTACAGACAGTTACCTATTCAACTGCTCGTCCCTCTTTTGACTTATCGTTAAATTGGCGATGCCTTCCGATCCGTATCCAGCCTTTGTAAACCATCGAGCTCAATACAACCCTTGTATCAAAGGTCTCGACACATTCCTGCAACAGAAGCCAGTTCGTGCAAGCAAAATCATTTGCATCGACTACCCAAACCATGGCCTGTGGACGTCCCAGCTCCAAGTCGTTCCAGTTCAACAAGATGACTTGGTCACATCCCTGGAAACCATAGCTCCAACCACTATGCGAATTATTCTGATTGAGGATATTACCCCTCATCTCATGAATCTCGTCGGGAGCGCTCTCGATATTGATCCTCTATTCTTTGCCGAATATGTCAATACTAGCTTCGAAGATTTCGAGTTTTCACCACCGCCGCCCTCTATTGCCATCTTGCCATCATTATTATCTGAAAGTGGCTGTCTTCATCTCCATTATCAGCAAATACTTGATTTAGGTGATGCAGCAGTTTTCAGCAATTCTCCGTACGCTTTGAAGACTGATACCAATATTAAGCGCACTATCAGACGATTGCCGCCTCTATCAGGCAAGCAATTGGCTCTAGCTCGGTCCGCTTGCTCTTTGCTAGTCAAGAAACTCGATACGGCTTCTGTCTGTGAGTCATTGACTTTTGGAAGATTGATAGATGTTGCTAACACCGCAAGGTCTTATTTTGGTTGATAGCCCCGCACGTGTTGCACTCCACAACCTGGGGTCGCAAAAAGGAAACGTTTTACATGGAGGTTTTGAGGACATCACAACATCCCATCTTTCGTCGCAGTCTTCAGTTGACCAATGTGTATGGAGCAGAGACTCAATGCTTGAGAGTCTAGTGCACTATCTGCAATGCCCGAGACCCTACGGACTTACGACCACACCAACAAGCATGCTTCACTTGGTGTACCACCCAATTCGTATTACTCTGTCCTACTGGAACTATTACAACCATCTTTTGAGCCGTTACTCAAAACATTACGAGTATTCCCTCCAGGACATTTCAAGTCGACTGTACGGTAGTGACATCACCGACTTGCAGAGATGGAGGCGAAGGATCAGACAGAGCAGGCATAAGCTTACTCTTCTTACTGAGTTTTGTCGATATTGGGTAGCACAGGAGGATATTGATACTAACAAAAGTACCTGGAATTCGATCCTCCGAGACATTGAGTATCTACAGTACCAGCTGCAAGACTATAATCAGTCGCTTGAGCAAATGGTAACAGTAGCAACATCCATGCTACAACTACTCGACTCGCGCCAATCAATTCTTGAAGCTGTCAATGTTCGACGACTGACTTATCTTGCACTTATTTTCGCGCCCTTGGCCTGGGTTGCGAGTCTTTTCAGTATGTCTGAGCCTTACCTACCGGGGCAGGGAGAGTTTTGGGTGTACTTCGCAACTGCGATTCCATTATTATGTACAGTGTTTCTTCTTTCAACCTTCAACTATGATCTTTTAGGTCAAAGATTAGCAGGTTACTGGCGAGGAATCGTCGACGGTCGTCAGACTAAGCATAGTAGACGACGCCAGAATGCATTAGAACCATAATATGTCTCTTGGAGCAAGGTGGGCATGATTGTTTTTGGAAATATGTAAATGTGTTTTGTATTAAAGTTAGTCCGGTCTATAGTAACTCAAATATCCCTTCGCCAGCAATCAGTTTCTTACCACCACAGCTTCTTTGACATACAATCCTTCAACCGCAATCTTGACCAGGAACTTTGCGACAGTAGCAGGGGTGACGCTGTCCTTCATTGTCATCCCCACACCTAAACCTCCGAGGGTCTCAATCTCCAGCGTGCTATTGTTCTCGTGATCCAGTCTGACAGGTCTCACCAGACTCCAATTCATATTTGTAGTTCGAATCTCTTGATCCAACAAATTGTGGTCCTCCAATGCGTATTTGATATTTGTCAACCCCATAAAAGCCCGACTGATTAATGGCAGGTTTTTCCATGTATCTCCGACACCAGCAGTCGACATGACAACGATTCGGTAGATACCTGCGTCTTCCAGGACTTGGCACACATTGGCGCAAGAGTCTGCCAGCAGCCGAGGAGGACCGACTTGGGCTGCGAAGGGACTATCCGATTTGCGGACTGTGTTGAGCGTGAAGATTGTCGCTGAGGGAAGGATACCGGGCATGGCATAAATGGCTTTTCGTATGTCCTCTTTTGATAGTGGAGACCCAGTGACTACAGTGACACCAGGTTGGGTGGTTAAAGAATCTGGATTCCGGACAACTGCTGTTGCCGTGTGATCTTGAGCGAGAAGTTCGGATATAACATGCTTGCCAGTACGGCCTGTTGCGCCCAGGAGGAGGAAGTGCATGTTTGCCTCGTACAAGAAGTGACAGGAAGAAAATTAACTTATACTAAGGCTGAGTAGTCTCAATAAGAGATGGATATTCTTTTGGTTAAAAGAGAAAGGAAGAAGGACTTCTTTATACCCTGGCTCCTCTGTAGGTTAACCTTAGTTGAGAGATGAAGCTAGTCTCTGATTGGCCCGTTCGGTCAGCTTGCCATTATTGTGAGACCCACACTCATTCAAATCACGGCTTGTCGCTAGAAGCAAGCTCAGATTCTGATTCGTCTGTTCGGTCAACATACCATTCTCAAGAGATCGAAAACTTGAAACGCAAGAACAGCATTAATAACTCTGTGCTTACAAATTCTGTTAACTAGAAATGCTCTAATTTTGAATCAGACTCGTCACCAGTTTCATCTATCTAGCTTATATGATGGCTCTAGAGGCTGACTATGTGTAGTCCAGTGTAGTCCCGTTTCAAACTTCAGATTTCTGCCTGAGCCCACCTTCTATTCCTCTCCGCATATCGTAATCCTTTAGCCGTTCATTAATCAGATCGGCCAAATCCTGGATCCTCTCATTCTCAGCTTTGAGCTTCCCATCAGAGTCTGTTTTGTAATCCAGCGTTCCCAGAAGTACGACTCTCATAATCATATAGAGTAACCTCAAAAAACAACTGTGAACCGTTGTTGGTTCTTCAGCTGTCGGGGCCGTTTCAAAGTCCCCGTACCATGCATTCAATAGATCAAGAAGTTTCCCTTTCTGGCTAAGTAGTTCAACAGCTCTTTGCTCTGATTCAATGAGAGAAACCTGACTTAGAAAGTCGATTACCAAGTCTGCGATTCCTCTGATACTAGGCCGCATGTTTGGAGCAATTTTGCGATCGGTGGGAATCTCAGCAGGTGGTGTCAACATGTTGGTAATATCCTTTGTTGGGGGTTCTGTAAACTTGCAAGGTGCAGCAAAGAACTTGATGATGAATATGTCTATGGATGGCAGGTCTTTGTGGTTTGCTGGCATCAAAACATTTGTACTCAGTAGATATGGTCTCGCGCGGTATTCTCGCATAATGTTCAATCCACGGATGATGTGGACACCCATAGCAGAGAAATTGCCTCTGACTTGCTCGACGCTTATCAGAACCTGGCAACAAATTAGGGCAGACTTGAGTGTCTCTGGGCTTGGCGCTGACAAGTTTAAAGCCAGACCTGTCAATGCCTTGCTATATTGCTGGAGACCATAGTTGTAGCTCAGCCTTTGCTGCTCTGGGGAAGCGGGGCCACGTGCCATTGACTCTAGGTCCTCGCGAAGAGCCTGGAGGGACAGAAGAGCATGTCGTATAGAAGCGTCAGTCAAGCTCTCCTGAAGTACCTGTTCGGCTTCTCGATTGCAATTGATATCCACTCCAAAGATTGTTTTTGTCGAGAGATAGCGGTTGAGGGTTGTAGGGCTCAGAGGAAGTTTATCTCCTGTAGACTCTGGAGATACTTTTCTCGCGCCTAGTTTGTGGTTGTCGCTAATAGACGGGCACGGAAATGTTCTGAAAACCGATTCGTAACCGTCACAAGTCCGACCAGTCTTGACGCATTTTTGACAAAACGGTTTGGCTTCGTCGCATTTTATTTTTCGGATTCTAATCAAGTCAGCATAAGATAGCCCCCAGACTAATCACATCCTTGTCACACAACTTACCTGCACGTCGCGCATCCCGTCTTGACTTTCCTGCCACCGCCACTGTTTCGCGTATTGTTTTGCTTGCTTGTCTTCATCGTTGAAGAGATGTAAGGAGAAAGTTTAGCGAACAGGCGAATGAGAGGGCAGAGTTCAAGTCATCCGCAAAAGGATTCGACGTCTTATTTTAGCGCTTACTCCAGGATCCGAGCTCAACAAACCACTAACTCGATTTGGATGAGAGAGCGAGCAGGCCAATTGTGGTCGAGGGTCTGTGAGCTAACTATAAGATGGATTTGTGATGATAGGGACTATTGTGTTTAGGATTTCAAACGGACTATCGGAAATCGTGAATACATCCGCAGCTTGATAATTACGCAAGAGAGGAGTCTAGTAGATCATTCCCTATTTGAAATGTCAAATTTGCGTATAAAGCTTGCTGGCTGCTCTATGTTAATAGCAATCATCATATTCTTCTTTCATGCATTCCCCTAGATCCATTTCAAGACTATTTACCACATCCAAGATGTCTGATTTCACTCTATATGGCGCTCGCGGCTCGAGCAATACTGATCGCGTCCGTCTGACACTTGCCGAAGGTGGTTTCACAGACTATGAACTTGTCCTCCTTGACCTCTCAAAGGGACAACAGAAGGTGAGTGGCTTACCTGTGACTCCACACAATTTCATGCTTTCTTTATTGTTTCACGTCTAACAGGATATTATCTAGTCGACTGACCATTTCAAACGTCACCCATGGGGCAAAGTCCCAGCAATTGAATTCTCTGATGGCTTCACCCTCTATGAAAGCCGCGCCATCTGCAAATACTTATCCAAGAAATACAACTTTCCTCTCCTCCCTTCAGAGTCCGATATCGAGGCCACGGCACTTTTTGAGCAAGCACAATCAGTGGAAATGCAATACTTTGCAGAACCTGCTGGTCGCATCGGTTTTGAAAAGTTTGCCAAGAAATTCATCGGCTTACCTCCAAACGAACAAGTCGTCGCGGATGCGTTGAAGGCCGTTCAGGCGTTTTTCGACATAGCAGAGAGGCTTTTGTCAGAGAAAGAGTACATGGCTGGGAATGAATTTACGCTTGTGGATATTTATTACGTTCCTTTGGTTCAGAGATTGTTTGTCTGTGGCTTTGGCGATGTAATTACTGAGAGACCAGCTGTAAAGGCTTGGTGGGAGCGGATTAGTACAAGGCCTGCCGTACAGAAGGTTATGGCTGCTTGAAGAGAAGTGTTTGCCTAAACAAGAACGATAAGAAGAACCCGTAATAAAGACAGATCATTTATGGAGACAAGGCCTCATTACCAGATACTATTGGTCTAGATACCAGATACCACCACGTCTTATTCCGTGCTGAGATAGTTACACCGCTTGATTTATTGTTATCCGTTGATATAACATGGGATTTAATAAATGATATCTCTCAGACCCTGTCGCCAAGTCTGCCAAGGCTCTTCCGAAAATTGATTCATGCAACATCTCGAAATGTCATTTCACAACCACGGCAAAACATCAAGAATCATAATGCTTATCCGAGGTTGCAACGACTTGTATCATCGGAAAAGAACTTGATAGGTTTTTCCATACAAATACAACGGAAGGTTGGAACGCCCAGATAAACATCCAATATCAACTTAAAGAAAGCTGTTTCGAGTCATTACAAGTCGAAAAATCGAGTCCGAGTTCCGGATTTAGGATAGAGTGACTGCATGATGGAGGATTAGATGTGGCTTGCAAGGTTCCCCAGGATCATGTCGGCAGTCAAGCGCACCTATCTGCATCGAATACTCCTCCCAATCATCTTTCACCTGCCAAATCTAGAAGTCGGAGCGTCGGAGTGTGATCAAGCATAAAGACAAGCTTCCCGATAGTCCACATTTGTTTCCACCAATTATGGATTCTGACTGACACACACAATAGAAAATACTACACTAAACGTGCACACTACTGGAGGGATTTCTAAAAGGGTATCATCTGAATGGCAGACCCGGATATGCATCACTCATTCAGTGTCGATTGGAGAGTATGGCCTTGGCGTGGCAGGGATATACTTCCAGACACTATGCCAAGACCCGTAGAAGCTAGTAAAGGGTGGTTGATGAAGATCATAAAAGGCCGTACTATTTCCCGTCAGAATCCACTCTGAAGTTTCAGACTCACTTTAGATCTTGAATTATCTATCTCAGTCATCTTCATCATGCAGTTCTCCACCCTCGCCACTGTCCTCGCTGCCGTGCCCTCAACACTTGCTTGTCTCGGTTACAGCGGTGGTCTTCCTAAGCACACTGGTACCAAGACCCTCAGTGCTCCTCAGTACATCGGCAAAGGCCAGACCTTTGACGCTGGCTGGGTCAAGTACGACCGTGGTGTGAAATGTAGCGGCCAATCTGAAGGCGGTAAGCATTTCTCGTAGCATTCTGCCACCTCCAATACATACTGACTATATGTCCAGGCGAGAAAGACACTGTTTTTGTCCTTGAAGACGGTGCCAAGCTACGCAACGTTGTCATCGGCGCCAACCAAAAAGAAGGAGTGTACTGCAAGGGATCATGCACTCTTGAATTCGTTTGGTTCGAGGATGTCTGTGAGGACGCCATCTCTATCAAGGGCAGCGGCACAGCCAACATTATTGGTGGTGGTGCTTACAAGGCCGCCGACAAGATCATCCAGCACAACGGCTGTGGCCACGTCAACATCATCAACTTCTATGCCAATGACTACGGCAAGGTATACCGATCTTGCGGTAACTGCAGTGGAAACTGCAGACGCTCCGTGCACATGGAGGGAACCACTGCCGTCAATGGTGGTGAACTCATGGGTATCAACCTCAACTACGGCGACAAGGTATATATATTCACGATATTATGGGATGAATATGGCTAACGGGTTTAGGCTACTTACTCCAACAACTGCTTCCCCAAGGTTCAGTGCCAAGGCTACAATGGCTGTGACAAAAAGAATGGTGCTTGCGAGCCCACAAAGGCTGGAACTTGTTAAGTAGCCAATACTCCACAGTAGCCAGGTCCAGTTGAGTTATGTCGTGAGCAACTATGTTCGAGTCCCTAGGGTCTTATGGTGTGGAAAAATCTTCATGTACATGTTTGTCAAGGATATACAGCAGCTATCTTCAGTTGCTGTTTAGTTCCTGTAAATAACGTATCTTTCCTTCAGAAGTATGATTCAGTTCACTTCTATGAATATGCTATATGATTTTAGCCGAGAACGATTTGTGTCACAGTGTCCACATTAACCTCCAATTATTACGAATCTGATGCTAGGCGATGCTTGGTGCTCGGGAAGACCCTTGTCGATAACTATTATCCACGTGTATTTCACTTTCCACCATGATGTGTTTTGCACTTGAGTCATCATCATGAAGTCTGTCCCAGTTACCCTTCACAGACACTGTAGTTCGTACATGGCCACCAGGGCCGAGTGAGTGCATTGGGGTTGCGTCATTATACGCCAGCTTCTGTGGAAGATTAGCGTTAATATTGGGCGGAATGATTGATTGGGCCACGTACTGGTCTGGTTGTTCCTTTGGAGCGATTCATCGATTTGGCTAGGCAGTTGCCGAAGACCTTGAGCGCCGGCAATGAACAGGCAATAATGGCGAGACTCGATTCCAGGATCGACCATAGTAGAAGTCGACCTTGGGAAACTAAAGACGCCAGTTAGTACGGTTTCTGCCGACTGTGTCTAGACAACTTACCCATATGATCATTAGGGTACTTCCGTATATCGATGTACTGGTACGAGATGATGCGCATAAGAGCAGCAATACTGGCTAACACACCAAGTCCCAGAATTCCTACGACTGCGATCTTACTCTGTCTCGTCATCTGCAACGAATAGACAATAAAGAAAGGTGTTATTGCACAAGCCCAGTCGCTAGCCACCTGTGTAGATGTACCAACATAACTCAAGTTCAGAAACCCATCCGCAGACTTACATTCGCCTATGCCAGGATTCCAGTACCCCTGAAAAGGAACGCATTTAACAAAGAACCATACGACGCAGATAGCAGCAGTAATGGCCATGATACACATGATCCCGTACATGATGTACTTATAACGTTTCTCGACACAGATATATAGAATCGTGACGGCGATGGCGAATTTTGTTATCGTCGAGGATGCGTAGTAAATGAGTTCGTAGAGAATCAGGTATTCCATTCCGCGGACGGTGATAAAGTTTCGCATTTCGAAAGTATCGAGGTACGTGTCTGTTGCGCCGACGCCATAGTGAACGCATAACGCTCCAAGGACGGCTGCTGGAATATATGGAAGCTGTGGAATAGTCACATTAGTCTTGTGTTGAAATATTGCAGAAAGAAAATAATGGGGAAAAACTTACAAACCCAACGACAGCCAAGTAATCATTTAGTCGACATTGAACGTCATTTTGGACTTTGAACATCCGAACGTAAACTCTTAATCCCACGACAATAGTGCAAATAACACCAAAAAAGTAAATCAGGGCTTCACATATTACACCTAGACCTGAAGGCGGAATAGGATTTTGGGCGTAAGCGATGTCGGCGATTTCCTCGCCCGTGAGGCCATCCAAGGACTTCAACATTCTGTGAACGAAAAAGGTTTCCGCATGTTATTACCTTGCCTGCAGGAGTATGTACACTATATGGTTAAGTTCGTCGAAAGGGGTAGATCGGCTAGAACGTCTGGCACAGTGGGAGGATTCATCAAGTGTGGAGTGACATTCGGACTGGAGAGATCAACGAATATTCGTATACCTGGTCATATCGTTAAGAAGGGATAGCGTTGTCAACAGTGGGTTTTTAATCTCACTTTACAACAAAAATGGCAGTTACATGAGACAGTTTACCAGAACCAACATACCGAACTAACCAGAGACCGACGCGGAAAGAACTTTTGAATCGCTGCTTCTAATATGTAGTAATATATCAGACCCTGGCTCATGTTGGTTGTTCAATGTTGGCAGCGGGGGTACAGGTCCCTGTTCCCCGGAACACAACCAACAGTTTACAGGGCTATCCAACTATCTATCATATCTCTCTGCAATCGCTTAGCCAACAAAGTTTATGTCATTACAGCTTTTGCAGGGGTCCTTTACGGAAAGTCGGAACCGTTGAAATCATATCAGTTAGAGTTACAACGCCCCATCGAAGCGGGTCATTTGCGAGACTTAGTTCCAGGACCATTTCCATTCTTTATACCTCAGCCTCCACCGTTGATTCACAACCTGTTTCCCAGTCTCATGTACGAATAATGTCTTTCTTTAGTAGTCCTGTCGCCCCGGCCCGCATAGCGTCTGATCAGGTCATCCCCTTACATGTCTGGGATGAGAGTCCCTTATACCGAAGGATTGCACTGTACAATCTTAAAGTGTTCGACGATGTCCTTGATCCGGAAAAGCTGCGTGGTAGTCTTGAAACATTAGTTTCACAAAAGACTTGGCGGAAATTGGGAGGACGATTGAGGAAAAGGGTAATAGCCACGTAGTGTTCACACTAGATATCAATTGCTGACATGATATCAGGACGATGGCTATCTCGAATACCATATACCAGCGCAGTTCACCAAAGAACGACCAGCCATCGGTTTCACCCAAGTCAATCTCACCGAAATCGCCAAAGACGACCATCCCATCGCATCAAGACTTCCAAAGCCATCTTCCCGTCCAGCAATTGTCGGCGATCCAGAAGAAACAGTAGACCTCGCCTGCGGCCCCGGATGCCCCACCTCCATCGACGATTATCTTTACACAGACCAGCCAATTCTCGGTCTTCACATTGTCTCTTTCAAAGATGCCACGCTCGTTACACTGCACTGGCTTCATATCGCCTGTGATGCTCTTGGAATGAGAGGGTTGATCGAAGGGTGGGTTAACGCGATGAAAGGATTAGAAATACCCAAGCAACAAGGATTTGACTATGATCCTTTGGCAGAATTTGGTAAACACCCAAAAGAAACACATAAACTGGCGGACCAACGTATGACAACTGCCTCGATGCTTACGTATGCTGCATGGAACGGATACAGCCTAGCTTTTGCAAAGAAGGAGGCACGCATGGTCTGTATACCAGGCTGGTTCCTCAAAAAGCTTCGTGCTGTTGCTCTCAACGAACTCGCCGCTGCCGGAGTCAAAGATCCTTCCGTCACGGAGAACGATGTCCTTGTTGCTTGGTGGTCCCGCATCGCCATCTCCCATCTTCCGTCTGATTCTGAGCGGCCTGTGACAATTCAAGTTGGAATGTCTCTTCGAAAGTCACTCGAAAAAGATCTTCTCTTACCGGACAAACCATTTATCTCCAATTGCTTCGGTTTTGCAAACTTGTTACTTTCTGCGAAAGACCTTAAGCAACAGCCAGTAGGAAAAACGGCGCTTCAAATGCGCACAGCAATAAAAAATCAAAGAACACGAGAGCAAGTAGAGGCATATCAGGCCATGGTTCTGGACTCAGTGGCACCATTACCCGTATTCTTTGGAAGTGGGAACACATATCAGATTTCGTACTCGAACTGGACCAAAGCTGGTTTGTTCTCAGCAGATTTCTCAGCGGCGACTGTAAAGCCTCGAGATACACCGTTGTATCCGTCATATATCGGACATTGTCAAGTTCCGTTCAAGTTCCCTGAGGGGTTCATCATTGTCGGCAAAGATATGAACGAAAATACCTGGTTTTGCGCCTATCGCGTTGCTGGCTTATGGGAAAAGGTGGAGAAGGAGTTTGAGGCGTTGAAGGGTATGGATGAGGTTATTTAAATGTTGATAACTTAAAAGGCCTCTTGATACTTACTGGGGGCAAACAGCATCTTGGTCATGCAGGTTTATATGTGGTACAACCACCATGGACGAAGCCGACAGTCCTCAGCATTAAATGTCATTGGTCTTGGTAAACATTGGACATCCTTGATCAGCAGGTGGATGGGCCTCATTTAGATGTAATATCGTGTTCAAGTTCTATTGGCTACTCCCCTGCGTAGTTTCTCCGTCAGCGCCAGTCAAGGTTGTAGTAGGAAGCCTGGTACGTGAGTTTGGTTGACAGTAAGCGAACAGCTCAAGAGCCGTGTAACATGTCATAGAATAACTGAATTATTTTGTATCTTCGCAAGTAGACACGAGTTGTAGTGTCACATCAGTGAGCCACCACTAGCGATTTGGTCGTCCACACTACGACGACATGTCTCTCATTTGTTGTGATGATCCAGTGAAGCGTGATATTCCGAGGAACCTGTGAGTTTTACTTTTAGTCTCAACTAGACTCTCATCTCGCACTGTCAACACATAAAAGTAACTCACCACCCTCATTGAAGCTCAACCCACCTCTCCTTACCCACCTTCCATTCAGTCAGAATAAACATTGCGCAACATTATGAGACGTATGTAGCACACTCCCTCGGATTCTGCATACTCAGTCGCTTTACCGAGCCATGCGAGCCTTACTAACTCTAACAAGTAAGCCACAAGAGGAAGCCAAAGATTCCAGATGAACCTCAGCCGAGAGACGGAGGACGCACGATGCGTTAACATGAATCTGAGAGCATTGTCATGAACGAGTTAGCAGAAGGCCTCTTAGCGGGCGGTAACGAATTCACTGCACTAAGTCTCAAGAGAAAGGCTCCTACCACCCTAGGAGATTAGGCAAGAGATCGAGCAAGTTTGGTTCTATAGGATGATGGAAAGAACGTTGATATAAGGGTCCTTTCTCTCATTGCTCTCCCAGTCACGGTCCCTAGAAACCATATGGTATCCCGGTTTGAATTCACCGTTCGTTATGACTGAATTTTACGTGATCTGATGTCTGAATTCTTGAGCTCACAATGAAAGATCAAGAAGTAGTAAGTATGGAGGGCAAGAGTCCTCGCGTATGTACGTTTAGTTGGCATGAGTCCAGAACAATTTCCTCAATAAGTAATCGTAGTAAATTCTGCCACCGATATCCGCTTTAGGCTGACACCATAAATGTCTCATATTCGTAGTATTGTACGGAGTTGAAGTGTATCTATAAAAATGACTTCACACTGGTGCGATTCTTTTTACTTTGAGTTGGCCGGTACTGATTGTTGGCCTCGGCGCCTCGAAGAGAAACAGATATCATCATTCCAGCTCGAGGAATTCAACAAGCAAGCAGTAGGTTGCGAGTTTTGCTCAAAGCTAGCCGACTTGATTGCTTATCGACTACGATGTAACTCGGCCTTTTTACGTGGCCATGGCGCCGCTACTTCCGAAGATCTGATCAACTCTGCCAGTGACTTAGAAGAGACTGGAGTATCCTTTTCGCACGATGTAAAGGAAGTGCGCAATTGGTCGTTTGGTTTTGAGGGCGTTACGTCAAGGAAGATTGTGGCTATCCACGTAATTGTTGGAACAAAAGCGTTGGAGATTGTTCTTCAGAGGGCTGGTGCTGGAGGTCGCGTTCCAATTGAATCCTCTTCCGATGGTTTGGGAAGTGATAGTGTCATCTTCCAACCTCCCGGAACCTGGCGTGTCGATCAACCAGGAAAGGATTTTTCCTTGGAAGAGGCTGCGGACAAAGTGGCAAAGTTGGACCCGCCGTTTGGAAGGTTCAGGCCCCTCCTGGTGGACTTTGACATGATTAAGAGTTGGATTCGAATATGCGATCAACACCATAAGATCTGTCAGCACCATGAAGTACCAAATGACATCCCACGGTTCCGTTTGATCGACGTCGCAAGGATGTGTATTGTGCAAGTTGACGATTCAAAAAGACCTCATTTCGCGACTCTGAGTTACGTATGGGATGTAACGCCATTCCTGCGCCTCATCAAGGCCAATGTCAAGGACTTACAATACCCTGGATGTCTCGAGAAGCTGGGATTACCTTCTACCATAAGAGACGCGATTTCGATATGTGCCAAGTTGCAGATCAGATATCTATGGATTGACAGTCTCTGCATCATACAGGATGACGAGTCAGATATGATTCAAGTAATTGACAAGATGGATTCAATCTATCGTGAGAGCATTCTGACTATCGTGGCGGCTTCAGGCTCTGACGCCCACAGTGGTGTTCCAGGCGTCCGACCTAAAACCAGATTCCTCGAACAACATCCTTTGCGATACGGAGAGTAGATCTGATCGATTCGGTCGACACAGGTCAGTTTCGCTTCCAAGGAAGGTTTCAAGAACCACTCTGGGTATCGAATACTCCGTGGGCTCGCCGAGCCTGGACTTTTCAAGAAGCTCTCGTTTCTCGAAGGTCACTCTTTTTCACCGCCGAACAGGTTTACTGGAGTTGTCGGGAAGGATTGTTGAGCGAGGATACCACGGAGTATTTCCGCAATAATGAATATTCTCATTTACCCAGAAAACGACTCGACTCGACCTTCAGCTCTCAAGAATATCTAACAATCGCTACCACCTTTTCAACTCGCCGACTTACATACGAGGCTGATATTGGCCGTGCATATCTCGGAACCCAGAACTATCTCGATAAAAAATGGGGTGGCCACAAGTTCTCCTGGGGTCTACCTCATGGTTCATTTGGGTCTTTTCTGACGTGGGAACGTCACCCTCAAGAAGATCGGCGGATTCGAACAGGAACTCATCCCATCAGACAACGGGACGGAAGTATAGTCAAAGTGCCGTTTCCCAGTTGGTCGTGGATGGGGTGGACCGATGGAGGAGAGCTTATCAGCTTCTACGGAGATGAACCCAAGCCTCACAGCCCGACATTCTATGTTTTTGATGCCGCAGCTGAGCTACTAGAGGTCTGTGACGAATTCACCTGGCCATCTTCCCTTCGAGATCTCTTGATGGAAGAGTCTGATATGCCGACGGAGGTGACAGAAGAACTACTCCCTGAAGAGCTTCATTTGACAACTTCAATCAGACACAGTGCCTTGGTCTTTTACACAGAAGTTGCAACCATTAGGTACAATCCGTCAGTGGTAACTAAAGCACAGTCTATGCTTGATGTCCCGAGCGATCTCAAGATGAGAAGTTTCCAATATCCATTCTCTATACAGATTGGAAATACATATTACCGCATTCTTGAACAAGACCAAAACGATGAGTCCAAGGGTCTGGAAGAAATAGATCTTGTGGCCGTGTTTAGTGGTCAGATGACCAAGCCGAGAAAGTTCAAGGGTCAGTATAGATTGTACTGTTGGCCAGTCGTGAAGAGAGATGGGGTTAGGATACGGGCATCTTACGCGAGCACTGTGATATTTCTGGCTTTGTGGAAAACCCTCCCAAGGCGCAGATGGGAGCTGGTCACTATGCTATAGACTCTTAGCTTCAGCTGATTATTTTATCGCAACTATTCCACGCTTTCCCACTTTAGCTGATGAAGCCGGTTTCGGGCCGCTTTTTTGACCGTTTAAAGACAACCAGCCACTATCACACTCAATAGCCTGAGCGGGGAGACACATCCTATTACGGATAACACTGAATCAGTCCAGCTTCACAGCGTTTAAGACATTTTTAACCACTCAAACCCCAGTGTATTAGCCTCCAATCGGGCTAGAACGCCGTTTTGCTGCTGCAGTTCATGAGCTATTGGACCCTTGACCTCATCTGGCCGCTCCAGCTAGCCACTAGTCACTGATTGCATGGGGCTGAACTGCTTTTAGCGTTATTTGGCGCAGCTGCGCTGTTGAACTGAGACATAGGAAGATAATTCTAATTCTCATTTGCTACCTTTCGTATTTCCTACAGATATCACATATCAATGGTTTCATTTTCACAATTCTAGACCAAAATGGGCTGCCTGAACTTACGCAGTCGCCGAACCACACTTACTCTCTCTTCTTCTCCTCAAATTGGGATATATCAACATATAAGAGTCTGAGAGCAGCTCTACGTGATACTCGTATAGTAGCACAATCATTCAACAACGACTTTGCTTTCTCACACAACAAACCTAATCATTTCTATGGCAGACAACAGCGGTACATACGGCATCAAGGGCCTTCCGAGACCCAAGGATGCCGTTACTCGTCATCCCGAGGGAGGCATTCCCTATGTCGAGAACTTGCCTGTGCGGTACGAAATCTCAGTCCTGGCCAGTTCCACCGATCCCTTGCTCCGACGGCAATGGACCCTTTTTGTTCTCGCGCTTGAAAAGTTCAAGCTCAAACCCGTAAATGAGAAGCTCTCTTACTTTCAGGTCGCGGGTATTGTAAGTTATGTCACTAGGCTAAAGATTGATTGTGGCCTGACTATGGAATAGCATGGATACCCTGAAGGCGCTTGGGATAATGCCCCACCACCAAGACAGGATCCCAAGAACCCCAAGAAGGGAGATCAGCCTTATGGCGGTTATTGTAACCATAACGGTCTGAACTTTCCTACTTGGCATCGCCCATACATGGCATTGTTTGAGGTATGTGTTTAAGAATAACTTAAAACCACCTTCGCTGGTAGCTAACGTCTACAGCAATGTATCTGGGATAACATGGGCGACGTCATCAACCACTGGGTTAAAGAACATATCCTCGACCAGAATAATGAACTCCCACTTTGGAATGAGGCCAGAGATACCTGGCGCATGCCCTACTGGGATTGGGCCCGACAGCAGAGCTACAATGAAGACTTTGCCTATCCCCAAGTCCTTGTCCAAGGTCCAGTTCGCATTTTCCCACCTGAATCGATAAAGAAATATTATCCCCCCAGTGGACTTTACGCCAATCCCTTCTGGAGTTTTGAGAACCCTGAGAAAGACGAAGATGGTAATCCTCGTGCTTTTGGAGACATGCCCAAGGGTAAGAGGGATTACAACATCGAAGATGATCCTGTCAAACATAACCCGGCACCTCCACGGGACAAAGACGATGTTGCATGGATGCCCGTAAGTGATGGAAGAAGTTCCACTGTATTTTACGTACTAACTCGCTTGTAAGTGGAGTGAAGCAACTGGAACCAGCAGATACGGTATCTTTGTCAACAAGGGTGCAAAGAAATTCATCGGCCTTGAGGGCGTGAACAACGCCTGGGTAGCTAACAACCATCTCGCCAACATGACATGGTATCCCATCACAGACAGGCAAAAGGCGCAAGCGAAGAAGAATAACCGGGACTTCTATCTGAAGTGGAACCCTGGGACACTCGCTGACTCTGTCAACCGCATGTTCTCACCCAAGTACAACACCACATGGGGACAATTTGCCTCTACTAAATGGACCTACGAAGGATACGGTAATTCCATGAATGGCTTCTTGTCTCTGGAGTATATCCACAACAACGTTCATGTAGGTACATCCTTTCTCATTTGGTATCGTCACCTCGCTAACATTTACAGAACATTGTCGGCGGTTCAGACTTTACAACTGGTGTTGGTCATATGAGCGATGTGCCTGTCGCTGCTTTTGATCCAATCTTTTGGCTGCATCACACGTAAGCTAGACTTCAATTGCTTATATTCCAGGTCTAACATTTATCGTAGTCAAATTGACCGTTTGCTGTCTATCTGGCAGTGCCTTTACCCCAAACTCTGGTGGGATCAGAAGGAACCAACCCGACCGGGCGACAACAATGTTCCCGATGATACAGAGGATGATTATCTGTACCCGTTCCACGACAAGGAAAACGGGGATCCAGTTACCGACGTCTGGACAGCAAGGAAGTGTCGTGATTGGACTGTTTTCAACTACCAGTACGATGACCTCATGGACTTGTCTCAGAAGGCCCTTGACGCAAAGGGAAATCTCGACGAGCCCAAGTTCCAAAAGCTTCTCCAGGCGTACATTCACAAGACGTATCCTTGCACCGAACATCTCCTTCGCGACATTAAGGATAATCAACATGTTCATATTCCCGCCGGACTGACCCCAGATGTTCCTGACATTGATGACAACTCCTGGAAGGACTACATCATTAATGTCAAATATGATCGCTATGCCTTGGGTGGGCAGTCTTATACTATCAAGTTCTATCTCGGTGGTCCAACTGATAAGGATGTGACTCACTTTGAGCCGCAGAACTTTGTCGGAAGTGTCTATACCTTTGGTGGTGGGTCTCGCAAGACTAGAGACTCATGTGCCAACTGCAAGACTCAAGCTGACGCTGGTGTCCTTTCATGCGCCCAAGTCCCTCTCACCATTCAACTTCTCCATCACATGATCGACTGTGTGACAGACCATCCCATCACGAAATTTGATGACGTTGAAGAATATCTCAGACTCCATCTTCGCTGGACGATTCACGGATTTGGCGGCTTCGAAGTTGATGAGGACAATCTTGATCCTTTCTCCAAGACTCAAATTACAGTTTTGCGAGGAGTGGGACAGCCTCAACATGTTTCTGCCCCGCTCCAGGTCAAAGCTTCCGAGTTGGCGACATTCAGTGTTGCATCTGCCGACATCTCTGTGTCTGACACCGCCAACATTTCCGCCAATGGAACAAATGGTTCCACCGAAGGAACGCCAGTTGCTCTACCTCCGCTTTACAGTGCCCAGCCCTATGAGCCTCTGCCGGCGATCACCAACAACAAGCACTTTGGTCTTCAACATGATGGAACTTACAAGAACGGTCGTTAGTAATAATTGTGTTTTTAATTCGAGACGGCAAGCTGCCAGTGAAATAGCTAGTTTCTAAATTACCCCATATCTTTATTCCATATCCGACATTGCTTTACCATCGTTCCCATTATCTTTGCAATCATTTCTATCACTCTCAAGATATGTATTGCTGGAACTTCATAGCTGAGATTTAGGACATATATTAGCCTTTTTCGAAAACGGAGATATCTGTTAGTTACAATTAGAAATGTGTTCATAAGCCAGGAGCTGAAGCGGATGTACCAAATTAACAGCCAATAATGATTGGACTGTAGACTCAATGGCACGTCTTTCGTTCTGCCGTAGCGAGAATCTGAAGATTTGTTTCGTTCTTTAAAAATATTGGTTATTGTCAAGATAAAAGTGAGACTTTAAAGCGATTCACCGAACCAGAAGCTCAATTACTGCGGTTTCAACAGCGGATGTGGGTAATCAGCTTTCTGTCGAATACTTTTCACGATCAAGCCAAACAATCACTATACAGGTCGGTATACGGACATTAACAACAGAAGACGGTGAAACCTCTATTTTTGATCATTTCCGTAGTGCACTGACATTCATATTCTTTATCTATGCTCATATAACCTACCTGCCTACCAATACAAAAGCCCAGAATGATTCCGAATTCGTGATGTCTCCAGCTTTTCTGCTTTGGGCGACTCGATTCAAGTCTCTTTCTTGGCTTCTCGTGACCGGTGTGATTGGCCAATTGCAATTAGGCAATATTGCATGTTCCATATGAAGGCGGTTACACAGCCAATTACCTTCAGACATATGTCTCAGCTGACTGGGCCCAACTCATCGACTTTTCTCAGACAATTGTTCTCATCACTTTAACCTTGCGGGACTCACATGCAATAATTGGTTATATTTCCCATTGCTGACGAATAGGTGACCTAGTCTTGTGAGAACAAATTGCCCGAAGCCATGTCTGAAAGAGGCACGTCGTCCTGGCGGAGTCTCCTTAGGTGCCATGAGCTATGTTCCGTAGGAACTGGAAAAGCTACAGCGCCAGCTGAAGACTACGAAAACGTTCCACCGAGGGCCTCAACAGTGCCCCACGGTAAGTAACCACATTTCCAGTCTTTTATTCTACCTCACACTTTAGAGTCGACGTTGACTCCCAACCTCAGGCAGAACATCGTCCAGTCTGCCGCCTGATCAAGCGTCTAGGAGAATCGAACCTAGGGAAGACACAGCACTTGTCTTCGGATCTCGAACGCATGATAAACTAGATATACAGCCTGTCATCAGCCCCCAAACTATTGCAATTGATTCCACTGTGGACGACAGCTATCATGTACTCCGAAAACAACAAGAGGAGCTTCGACCGCTCTGGAAAGAAGCGATGGAAAATTTTGAAGTTTCCCGGGACGGTGTGAAGTTAAGTGAGGTTTTACGAAACCAGGAACAGATCAGTACAGAGGATTCCAAGGTGGAATTGGTGGAGTTTCTTTCGAGACTTGAAACAGAAATGGAGCGTGTTGGCCTTAGGGGGAAAATGGCTGAAAGTATCGGAAAGGTCGTCCCTCATATTAATCGATTTGCCATTGTCGGTGATGTCGCCGTCAGTGCGAATCCTACTCTTGTTGCACTGCCTTGGGCCGCTGCGCGATTTCTTCTCCTGGTATTTTCCCTCGTCTTTATTGTCCGCTCTTTCTCTTTGACACTCTAACGGTTGTCAGAATATCACAGCTGGCGAAGATATCAGAGCCAAAATCGTAGAAGGAATCTCTGAAATAGTTATCCTGATCTTCGAATGCAGTGTCTATCAGGAACTTTACTTGACCACTGAGGCTGTCGAGCCTCTATCTACAGCTAAAAGGTTACGAACGGTTATTGTTGAGGCTCTTTATCAATGTGTCAGGTTTCTTGCCTTCGCTCTTCGCCGACAACGAGCAGTTGCAAAATCTCTAACAGATGCCTTTCGTTTGGAAGACTTCTCAGGGTATCTAAAGGATCTCCACAGGGCCAGGTTTCAGCTCCATGATGCTGGCTCATTATGCGAGATGTACCATCGCTCTCAAGACCGAGACTTACTTAAGGACCTGCACAAGCTGATAATTGACATGAGAAAAGGCTCGAAGTATGTACTTCACACCTCATCACCCTCGCAGTCCATTTATGCTTCGACACTAACGCAATTGGTCAGTCAACGGTTGGAGAAAGAGGCAAAGTTACAACTCAAAGATCTTCTCCTTGATCCTAAAGATGCAATCGATCATATGTATTACCCAGTCGATTCTTACTGCCTCGAGGGCACGCGGCAAACAGTTCTTCACGATATCTACAGTTGGACTGAAGATGCTGAAAGCCCGACTATTTGTTGGCTTCCGGGCCCTGCCGGTAGTGGAAAAAGTACCATATCCCGTACAGTCGCTCGTGATTGGAAGGGCCAGTGTCTTGGAGGTTCCTATTTTTTCAAGAAAGGTTCTGGCAATCGAGCAGATGGGCGAACGATATTTTCCATTATTGCATATCAACTTGCGCTAAACTTTCCACCATTACGCCAACATATCATCGACGCAGTCCAGGACGACCCATCCTCAGTAATGGGTTCTATGGATGAGCAATGGCGCGTACTGATTCGGCAGCCGCTCGACAAAGTACAAGATAAAGAGTTCATGAGAAAAGTGGTTCTGGTTGTTGATGCACTAGACGAGTGCGACAAGGACGACCGAAAGAGCATACTGGCTCTTTTCACAAAGTGCCCCGATGTTCTTAAGGTTTTCATCACGAGCCGACCGGAGTTTGACATCGAAGCTCATTTTGTTCGTCACCAACAATTCCACCAAGAGATAGCTCTTCATCGCGTCGAAATGGTTGAAATAGAGAGCGATATCAGGATGTTTCTTAAACACCGTATCTGCAATTTTGTTTCAGCATACAATGCATGCTACCCGCAAAAAGACTTGCGCCTTAATACTGATTGGCCAGGGAGTGAGCGATTTCAAATACTTGTCAAAAGGTCCGTTCCCTTGTTCATCGCGGCTGCAACCTTTTTTCGCATGATAGAGAACGTTTCCTGGGCAGGAAGTCCGGATTTCAAGCTCAATTTCATTATTGAAAAGTCCAACCACGTCAGCTCATCTTATGAAGCGATATACACGCCAGTGTTGAATCTCATATCAAATGGTGCGCCAGACGAGGCACGGGCTAAAGCCCACGATAGTTTTATCCACATTATCGGCTCAATCATCCTGCTAGCCCGTCCTATTTCTATAGCATCTCTTGCTGTCCTGCTTGGTGTCGAAGTTCAAGATGTAGCTGGTCTAGTCAATCCGCTTCGCTCAGTTCTCGAGGTTCCGCGGGATGACGGCCCCATAAAGCTATTCCATCTCTCGTTCAGGGACTTTCTGCTCAGCAAATCAGCCGGACATCTGAAGGTGGACGAAGTCTCTACCCATGCCAAGTTGGCAAATAAGTGCTTGAGACACCTCGAGAGAGAACTCAAGACTGACATATGCGGCCTTGAATCGCCTGGTAAAAGTCGTTCAGACCTTGACCAAGCTATAATCAATCGACATATATCCCAAGAAACTCAATATGCGTGCCTATATTGGGTCCATCATCTCATCGCTTCCGGTAAGCAAGTACAAGACGACGATGAAGAACATAAGTTTCTGAAAGGCTTCTTCTTGAACTGGATCGAGGTATTGTGCTTGATAGGAAGGGTCCTTGAATCTCTGAACATGCTGCAAGCACTACTGAAAATTGTTGATGTAATCATTACTCCCCGTTGTACCAATTGTAGCCACTAACCACGCTTACAGGGAGAGCCGGGAAGCGAGATCCTGCGGTTCGTCCAGGACGCAATACAGTTTGTCCGTTTTTTCCGCGCGGGGATTGACGACACCCCTCTTCAATTGTATCAATCAGGAATACTGTTTCCCCCCAGTTCAAGCATCGTCCCGCAGCCGTTAGAAATCCGTCGATGTCCAAAATCAGTCACAAGACTACCTACTGTCGATTCGGAATGGCCACAGAGCTTACAGGCTTTTGAGGTAGGGAGTATGTCCACTGGCCTACAGCTAGCTTTCTTATCCAGCAACCGTATACTTTCATGGGGTCCCTTGAACGACGTCAAGATATGGGATACATCCTCTGGCAGCTGTCTACAAACCCTGGATGACACAGCATTTCACCTTTCGCAGGTACATAGAACATGTGTTAGTATAGGATTATTCTGTGAAGGACATATGTTCGCTGTCGGTATGATTGACAGAATCGAGATATGGGATTTCAACTCATATTCATTGATCTGTTGTCTCAACTTAGAGAGCAGGTCAGTTCGTAATGTCGCTTTCTCGGACGATGGAACGCTCCTTTGCTCTATCTCGGAAGTTCTTGGCGAGCCTCATAGCAAGCCTGTCTTGCACATTCACAATCTCCGTACGAGGGAATGTATACGCGCAATTCAGATACGGAACGACTATAGTACAATATTTCTCCCTATGAGAGGTCAGTGGATGGCATCGGTTGCGGATAAGTCTATCTGGCTCTCGGCTTGGGATTCATTGAACGGTGTGAACTGGGTCAACCTGGGTCCTGAAGAAGACGAGTACCCCGAGATGGAATTTTCATCAGATGGGTCACTGCTCGCCGTGGCTTCTGAACAAGTGTGTGTCAGAATTTGGCGAACTGAAACGAAGCATTGTATATGGACTTTGCAACACCTCTACGAAGGGAATGCAATTTATTTTGCCTTGACAGAAGATTGGCTGGCGATTTCCTCGTACGAGTCCCAAACCGTCATCTTCGACTTGAAAAAGGGGAAGGTGTCTCACGGGATGGGCAAGATTGCCACTGGCAGTCTTGCAATCTCAGCCGATTCGAAGTTACTTGCAACGGTTTCGGAAGGCCATACCATCAGATTTTGGGATCTCTTTGCCAAGAAATCGTCCCGAATTGAGGACTCTCACCCGCGAGCGGTGAAATTTATAACTATAACATCGGACAACAGCATGGTGGTGTCTGCTTGCAAGAATCAGGTCAAGGCCTGGGATATTTCAAGTGGTCTGTGCATCAAAACCTTCGGCGAGTCGAACTCAGATACGCATTTCCAAACCGCGACTGAAGACGGGTCGGTTTTTGTAATGACAAAAGGAAACGATATTGAGGTCTGGAGTCTTAATCCTTTGCACCGAGTCCAATTCTTGCAAAGAGAAAGAGGCCTGCCCACACTTGACAACATTGAGCTGAGCACAATTTCTGAAAACGGTGAGCGTCTTGCTCTGCTTTTTTCCACCGAGGGATATTGCATAGAGTTATGGGATGTAAATAGAAGCTTACTTCTGCAAACCTTGGACTTTTCGCCGCCGGTATATCCCAAGATTGCCTTTTCGCCTGATGGTTCACGAATTGCGTATACGACCGAGAACTCTATCGAGATTTGTCAGACTTCAGGGCCATACATGCTTCTTGTACGCATTGAAGGTGTTGACTTGTACTCCTTTAGTTCCTTGACGTTCCATGAACAGCAACTGGTGGCTATATCGCTAGATGGAGACATAAAAGCTTGGGACACCAAAACAGGAAAACTCTCTAGTTCGTGCCGGACAAATTGGTTTAACTTGGCTAGAAGCTTTGTCAATCATGAGTTACTCCTTGGTCACGTCGGACCCGAAGGCCACTTCAGGCACGATGTTTTGAAGAATCTACACATCTGTCAAGATGACAACTGGATAATGAGGAGTGGGGAGAGGATTCTTTGGCTACCGCCTGATTATAGACCCAGCATCCAATATGTTTCGGGATCAACAATCTTCATTGGTACCCGGTCGGGACGAGTCTTCAACTTATCTATGACAGAATAGAATGGGAATCGAGCAAGCTCATTTACTGCATCTAGTTCAGAGTCTGACGTGAAAATAGAAATGTTCAAAACGCAAGTTCTTCGCAGCTCATGGTACAATGTATGGAAAAGTTTCTGAAGTTTCTAAGCTCCATGCATCCTGCTCATGAGTTCCTAATACAGTTGTAAGGTAGTTTAGCCTATACACATGATGACCCCATATTCATGTGGAGGTGAGGGTCGACGGCGACTTAATCTGAAAGCGCCTTCCAGCTCAACTAGGCTTAAATGCTGAAGCGGAAGGTTACACTGCTTAACTTGGCTGCGGAGTAGATGTTGTTCAGAAACAATGATGGTTGGGTATGAGAAATAATCTAGAGCTATACCATTAGGTACAATTTTATCTACACATATAGTCGCAACCCACAGTACTCCATCATAAACTATAGGTACAGCCTAGCAACTCCACCGACCCATAACTAATGGAATGGGATGGGTCCAGGTTTTCCGAGGAGAACGTGTTTACCACGGGAAATTACCATCGTGATAGGAATTTGAGGGAAATATCACCGTTCACCTTATCTCGCTGTCGATACTTACTGTTATCTTTGCACTGCTTCCCCATATCATGCCACGATAATGTGGTATTCACGCTTCAGATTACGAGCGTCACAAGTCAGATTTCCCGCGGAGGCCATTCTCTATCGTTTCTGCAACTTACAGACAGCATATAAATATGCAGATTTCGTCTCGTCTCTCAATATTAGTCAACACATACTACACCTTTTATTCCTATTTTCATCATGGCATCTCCGCCGCAGAGTTCTGGTCTAAGTCTGACAGCTTTGTTATGACTATAGGAGTCCCATTCTCTCCTATCGTCATATCCAAAGCCCTGGGAACCCGCCTCTATGACACAGATGGCAAACAAACTCTCGACTTCACTTCCGGTCAGATGAGCTCACTTCTCGGTCACTCCCATCCGGAGGTCGTCGAGGTTGTTAAGAAGTATGTCTCCGAATTGGACCATCTTCTCAGCAACATGATCACCCACCCTGTTGTCAACTTGGCCGAGAGACTGGCAAAGTTCCTGCCTAGCCCCCTAAAAAAGTCCTTCTTCCTTAACACTGGCTCCGAGTCAACCGAGGCTGCTATCAAGATCGCCAAGTGTTATACAGGCAAATTCGAGATCGTGGCCTTCTCTGCCAGTCACCATGGTCTGACTCAAGGTTCCGGCTCTGCCACGTACTCTGCTGGTCGCAGACGGGGTGGCCCAACCATGCCAGGATCATTGGCTTTTCCTGCACCGTACGGTTACCGCTCTCCCTTCCGAAATTCTGATGGGTCATGGGATTGGGAGACTGAGATGGACTTCGGCTGGTCGATGATTGATCGTCAAAGCGTCGGATCCCTTGCTGCTTTCATTATGGAGCCAATCCTTTCCACTGGTGGTATTCTCGACCTGCCTAGGGGTTACTTGAAGCGTATGCAAGACGAATGCCGGAAGCGCGACATGTTGATCATCATGGATGAGGCCCAGACTGGAGTCAGTCGAACCGGCAAGATGTTTGCTTTTGAGCATGAGGAGGGCGTGGTCCCTGATATCCTAGCCCTTTCCAAAACACTTGGTTGCGGTCTCCCTCTAGCATCCGTCAGCACCACGGCTGAAATTGAGCGCGGATGCAAGGAGGCTGGCTTCCTATGGCTCACTACCCATCTCAACGATCCTCTTACAGCGGCCGTGGGTGACAAGGTTCTCGAGATCGTGGAGCGTGACAATATTTGTCAAAAGGCCAACGAACGAGGCGAACAACTCCTCGCGGGTCTTGAGAAGCTTCAGCAAAAGTATTGGTGTATCGGAGATCTCCGAGGCCGAGGCCTTTTGCAGGGGATCAAGATCATTGCCGACCCCAAGACAAAGGCCCCTGGTGCTGATCTGGGCCAGGCTATTTCTGACAAGGCGATGGAGCTGGGTTTGTCTTGCAACGTTGTCAATTTGCCTGGTATGGGTGGTGTTTCCCATCTGGCTCCTGCTGTGACTGTCACGGCTGAAGAGATTGAGCAAGGTTTGGATATTTTGGACAGGTCCTTTGGTTTTATATTGGAGCTGCGCGGTCAGATGATAGCCGCTGTTTGATATTCTAGGGCTCCTGTTGTAGTGACATGGAAAGTTGATTTCAGGCAGGCCCAAATGTAGAGGTTGGATTGACAAAGTTTGGCCCGATTACCTACACATCAAATGCTGCTACCTACCCTAGAGACTACTCAATATTATTAACCATATCTTCAAGTGAGGCTATCGTCTTGTATCATACGAATAATGTATATATGTAGACTACACAAGCTAGTAAAGTTATATAATTAAGGTAATAATCCTTATAGGCTATGTACTTAGAAAAGGACCTTAAGTATCAAGAATTGGTTCATACATTTGAAAAAGCAACGGTACGATATCGTAAATCGAGACTTTTAGACTAGCCAATGTTGAATTAAAAGTCTCAGGAAGTAAAAACAGGAGAACTTGAAATAGGCCCAAAATGATTGAGGGCTATCTACAGAAGATAGAAATTACTGAAGAAGCGATACAGTTGTAAAGCAAGGTCCTTACAAAAAGGCAGGATATCGCAGTCGTCGCAAATTGAAGCATTTAGACTACTTCTGCACCGATATTGAAAATCTCAAGAGAGAAAACGTGCAAGTACAAAACCAAGATGGTGTATTTTTTGGAGAACCAATTCCAAGTGCAAAAACATATGAGATATTAGGAATCCTCTGGAACACATAGTCGAAAAGACCCATTATCACGACCCAGTAAAACTCCAGCCCTTACGCTACACCCGGCACTACCTTGCGAAGAGACATATCCTAGTACACCGTTGTGCCCAAAGGCTCACGAACAGGCAAACTCCAATTCTCAGGATGCTTCCACTTGCTCTCGATCTTCTCCCCATCAAGAGTCATGGCATCTCTAAAAGAAGTCGACTCAATTTTATGATGTCCATGGATAGAGTTCTGGGCATTTCTTAAAATAGAAGAGTAAAACGATTCATCCTTGCCATCGTCGTGTCCACACTTGCTGTGAGCGAACTTTAACCTCTTAGCTTGATCCATTACTAAATCAACGAGATCTTCACGCTCGGAAATAGCTTCGCTGTCCATGCATCCGATTTGCTCCAGGAGATGAACATGGATATCTCGTGCGGCTCTGTGGTTGCCGCATGTGTTGTGGAAACTTGCTCGGAGCGTTTCGCAGTCGACGGTCAGTTGGTGAAGAGAGCCATAAACATCTCGAAGGTTGTAGCAGATGCTCTCTATAAGGGTCATGGCAGCTTCCTTATGGCCAGCGGCAAACTTGACCTTACAGAGTCGTCGTCCAGTAGCAACAGTAGCAGCACCAGACCAGTTTCGGTTCATGCGGGTATCCCAGAGGAACTGAAGAATACGCTCTAGCATGGAGAAATTCTTCCTCTCGCCCAGAAGACGAATAATGACGTTTAGTTGGGCGAAAGGAATAGTGCCAAAGTCGATATCGAGACGGCCGACCTTGAGGACCTCGACGAGAATCTCGGATGAGATCTGCTGAAGCTCAATGAGAATGCCATTGTCGCTACCGTGGCTCCGGCGGGAGAACGACTCGGATATCTTGAAAGCAAGTTCCACTGCACGAGAGTGCTTCGTTTTGGTGAGTTGTCGGAAGTAAACCTGAGACCACTTTAACAGCTGAAGCGACACCTCGAAGTCTCTGGCCTTGAAGACTTCGAGACTAACATCGACCAAGCATTCAAGACTGTTAATAGACACAACCTTCTTATTGACGTTAGCAAGTGTCAACTCGAACAGTTGCCAAAGAGACTCGGATGAAACAGAAGTAGAGCAGAAGCCCTTGAACATCTCCCACATCTCAGTGCGAAGTCTTCGCATCTCAACATGTCGACCCTTGAGTTCCAAGAAGGCAACAAGACGAGCACCAGCGGCGAGGCGCATGTGAATAGGCCTATTGCAGCTTCTGACGGAGACAGACCAGGCTTCGTGAAGGCATGTCTCAGTGTAAACGTCTCGAATGATGATGTCAAGCATGTTCTCCCGCTCATATCCGCAGAGAAGTTGCTCGAAAGCGTGGATAAAGACAAAGCAGCGTCGGTCAAGATGGGCGAGATGATCTTGATAGAAGCCGCAGAAGCCTTCGTGGGCTGTTACTTCGCCAATCAGGACTTGCTCTTTGAGTGTTTGGATGAACTTGATACCAAATTCAACGGAAGACAGCTCACGGTACATCTTGGCTAAGCTGCGTGCAATGTCAAAAAGGACAATCTCATTGCGCTCTTCGATGAGAAGACCGACGATGTACTCCTCAATGACCTTGATGGCAACCGTGATACTCTCACGACGCTTCTGCTTGCGATGGTACTCGATGATACGATTCAATGCAACCAAGACCTTCTCATGGGAATGGCAGTAGTCCCACTTGAGATCGACAAACGAGTCAATGAGAAGTGTCTCAGCGCGGTGTCCAAGGTCATGGTGACACTCGAAGAGGCTGGAAAGACGATACTTGGCAATCTCGATAAGAGCCAGGACAGAATCATGGTCTTCACACCCATGAAAGTCGCAGTGGGATAGTTCCTCGTAGATGGAAACAGCTTCAACATATCGGACTGTGTCGATTTCGAGACACTTGGCAAACTCGATGCTCGCACGGATGTAGTAAGCATGTGTAGCGCCAAACTCACTGAGGATAACAGCACGGAAGCTCTCAGCCAGATGAAGGCGCTCAGTATGATGTTCGTGTACACCGAGAATGACGAGGTACTCTTGGTACACTTCGAACCACTGCTCCGAGGTAATGATCTCATGTTCATGGCGATGTTTCTCAATGGAGTTCCAAAGGAAGCGGAACCACATAAGCGACTCGGCATGTTCACCGTGAGACTTGTGAAGGGAAAGACAGACTTTGATGAGAATGGGGATATATGCCGGGGGACAGGTGTCGAGACCAAAATGCTCACAACCGCCAAAGCCACGGAGGATAATGAGAAGTTGATCAACGGAGCCACTGTGCTCACACCAATGATCTAAGGTACAGAGGTGGAACTCTGCTTTGAGCTGCGTGAGTCGTTCAATGATGATCTGGAAGCGAGACTCGAATTGAGTGATGATGGTTCTCTCGATAACACCTGAGCGGTGGGAACCGAATGAAGCGGACACGTCAATTACGACATCAACGATCATACCTAGGCATGATTGGAAAATGGAAGTGATTCTGTGTGAGGTTTGGTGATGAGACTCGATCTTCTCAGCCATCTTGCCAAACGTATCCATGGCGTCGTCAAGAACAGTGAAGAACCGCTCGATTGCGGAAGCGTGTTTGCCCACAAAGCTGATAAGACTCTTGCAGGAGAATAGAATGAGAGCAGGGCTGTCATAAGACGATGCACCAATCAACTTCAGCGACAAAAGAATCTTGTCAAACTTCTTGGCAAAAGCCTCAGCCCTCTTGAGAGTCTTGTCAAGACGGCTGCCCTTCTCTGGCATGTATCGAAGTCGCTCATTAGTAACCATGGAGAGAAACTCCTTAGAGGAAAAAGAACGGCCAAAGTCAAGTGACCTCCCGCAGACGCGGCCATACCTGTCAATGGCTTTCTGCATATGCGAGTCGAGCTCAAAAGAGCTTCCATTAGTCAGGTAGTCCTTGCCATGCTTCCAGATAGCTTGCGTATCGTACAGAGAATTGGCAGTAGAAGTAGTGAAAGGGAAGTCTCTCTGGGAAATTATAGACATAGCTCCTGAGAATTGTCTCGTAGTGCCAGAAGCATGTCTAGTTGTCGAAGAAGAGAAGTCTCTGTCGCGAATAGACAGGACGGTTGTTGTACCGATGCCATGTTCAAAGATGGAAGTTCTAGCAGGGGCTTCACTGTCATGGGAGTCGTTGTGAATAATGCTTGTATCGTCATTTTCGTCCGAGGATACGGAGTCGGAGCGCTCGCGGGCTTGGACAGTGGTGAGCCAGTTTGACTTGATGTTGGAGGAGGCTGGCTCCAGCTGGTGGACTTGAGGATGTTAGTGAAGGGCAGAGTGAGGTTAGGAAGAGGACGTACGCTTTGCCTGGCTGAGCATTTCGTCGATTGAAGGAAAAGAATACAGGGTGGATTGGAAATGTCAAAAGTGAGCACAACTTGCAAAGCACGAAGAGGGGAAGAGAATGCGCAAAATATATATTTAAGAGCACTATCATCCCCTTGGTAGAGAATCGATCCAGAACTTCAATACAGTGGCGAAGCCCTGATATCTCTCGGACTAGTGACCAGTCGCACCAAGACACTCCTCAGCCAGCCCAATGGGACCGCCCATAACTTAATTTCCACGAAGCAATTCAGTCACAGTATTAACGTTTCCGCTGCGATGCAAGTCAATCGCACATGGTGAACTGAAAACATCCACTATTTAATTGTTAAAGTACATCTCAGACACCGGGCGCCATGATAGGGACGCTTTGAGCAAGCTAGGGTAGCTGTTCAGCTTCAGCCGCACACGCCACAATTAACAAATTGGGGCAAGTATTTTCAATGAATCTGAAATATGGGGTTTAGTTCCAACCATCATTCGATGGTGGAAAGTTTTTAAGTAGACTACATGATTAATCTTTTGTGCCTGGACCCTTTTCTATCGTTGCAACGCGGCCGCAACGTTATTCAAGGGTCTTGGACTCCGAACTTCACTAACCAGTCAAGTAACCGTCAACAGTGTGTACTACACTGGGATGGAAACCCCGTTAAGAGAGAGGAAATGGTCTAGCCACATCTAAACAATACGGTAGACCAATAGAAAATGGTAGTTCTTATCAAGTCGTCACAGTTCAAGTGCATCATTTAGGAAGTATGCGCAACGGTCCTGATTCAGGTGATGACACCCGTGTTGTTCGAAAGTGCACGAGGGGACAGGGTAGCCAGTCTGCGAGGGTTAAATCCAGCTCAGCATGCCATTGGCAAGGCCCCAGTTCCGAGTGGAATCCCACTCAGGCAACGAGCTGGTTGCTGTCATTAAGCCGCGTGTCCAGATTGAAGCCATTGGAGCCCCAAGGGTGTCCTAATTGAGTAGTAAAGCACTGAGACAACCGGGTTGGGTTTGAACCTGCCGTTAGACTGGCTGACTGGAAATCGTTCTAGAGCAGGAGTTCTCAAGATGGTGGGGTAGTCTTTCCATAGTGCTGAATGCAGAGGGATGTATTGGATTGTCCCTCTGGATAGGTCGATGACGCCAGCCCGATGCAGTATAATTTCGCATAGATCCGCTGCTAGCCTCAGCCTAGCTGTGATCTATTGATGCATCTCTTATCGCACCTCGTTCGTTCCGAGCTCCAATAAAGAGTGCTGTGGGCGAGCTGGTTGCCGACTTAGCGACCGGATGACTCTCGCCCTCCCATTATTCCTCATTATCGGAACGCCTGAAACTCTTGATCGGAACTCCTCTTGTATCTTTTACCTACCTACTTTATATCAATTGAGATTCTCACCAAAGAACCCAATCACTTGGAGGTCTGATTACAAGAAGCACCGCTCAAGTTGAAGCAAGCATCCCAGAAGCCAGTCGAGAAAAAATCTATCATGTCTGAGGAAGAATCTAAACAACATGTGGCCTTCTCTGCTATCCGTAACCCCCTGGACCCAGGGCGTGTCATCATTTTTTGCATCGATCCAGCAACTCAGACCTTGAGCTACGAGAAACGCGCCATCCACGAGGGAGTTTCTTCTCCTCGATGGCATAAACCACCTGATCCAGTATCATCACTTGTTTTACTAGGAGCTTCCCACCTTGTGACATTGGTCTTTGGCGACGTTGTAAGACTTTCCCTCCAAACGTTAAAGGTTTGTTAAAGATTCAACTGACTAACGACATTGTCTATCAGGTGCACGTCTATGGATGTTCCGCGACAGACAACCGTTTGAGCCTCTTGAGTCCCTTTGTCGAACCACTCGAGTCTACGGTTCGATGTGAGGGCAAAATAGCAGGATGCGTTTCCACAGAGGGCGATGAGGATCAGGCGTGGCTATTATACGAGGTTAAAGAGAAGTGAGTCTTTTCTCACATATTATCGGGCTCTCTTACCTTGTCGCTAATGATTATACTGCTAATAGTAATGCTAATGATGCACCCTCGAAGCTTATGTACCGCGATATTACCACTCCCGAGAATCTGGACTCAGCCTCAAACGCGAAAAATGTCAAGAGTGGGACGTGCTTGAGCCTATTCCATGATACCAGGCGCTGTTGGGTCATTTACCAAAATAACAGCGGCCAGCTTGTCGCACACAACGAGAGAGATCAGAAACGTAAGTTATATTGCGCGTTTTCCATGATTATGATGCTTTTGGACAATACTGAACATTACTCTCGCAGGCAGTTTCATCAGCGCAGATAGTGCGCATTTTGACTCAAAGACACCCATTGCCAGCTGCTTCATACCCGCCATGGATATTGACGCCAGGCAAGTTCCCGGCTTTAGAAGCGATGCTCTCGGCAGAGTTGTTGTGTATTAGGTACGCCATCTCAACGGAAAGCCTGTTCTTTACCGCTCTCATGCGGACATCATGGCGAAGAGTTCCAGTGCCGGCTTCACTGACCCTGAACAGGCCACTGAGAATGGCGTTGCCGTGGAGCCACTGGCGCAGATCAGTGTCGTACCCGATCCAAAAACTCAGAGTAACTACCTTTTTGTTGTGAAGCATGGTGGTGATAACATCGCGAGTGTGACTGATGATTGGGCAGCCAAGAACTAGTCGTGAAATGGGTTTGATATCGCTAGCTTGGAGCTCTTCACCAGGTGGTTAGCCAGAATCATCGAAGAGGCGATCTTGGGACGCCGTCTTGACGGTTGTCATGGAGGGTTCACTGATGGCAGACCTGCCAATGTTCATGATCGGATTCAGGTCATTTACTGCACCATACTCTGTTGAATGATGATCGAGCACTACCAAGTTTGACACAGTATAGGCTGATATGCCTGCGTTGGCACTACCATACAATAGTGTCACCATGGATTGGTCTAAGAAAGCGGAGCAGAACCTCATAGAGATATAGAGTTGACATTACTATATTTAGTAAAAATACATCAGACTTACCTCCAGTTGTTGGCCAATTAACTCGGATGATACGGTATATAAGATAGGCCTAAGTCTAAGCTATGCCTTTCTAAATATGTTCTATAGTTCTCGTCATCCACTCTCTTGCTAGCACGAGAGTGACTCTGTTCTCGACCGCCTCTAATTCCTTTCCTTACCCTAATAACCCATTCTCACTATTGCCTATAAAACTCATACCTCCGTCATCATAAAGCCTTCAAGTTGATCACCGGTATTCTTGACATACTCGTCGACAATACGCTCATAGTCATTAGCACCTGATCCCCAACTGGCCTTCAAGCCTCTCTGGTAAGCCTCCTCGGGTGTTGTTGCCACTCTTGCTCCCTCGCCGTTAAAGTATGACGGTGTGCATATAGCCAGGGCCGAGTACCACGCTGCACGCTTTCCCACTTCAGCCGTCCACCTTTCTTCACTTTGCTTACAAGCTTCGATCACCAGGCGTTCAGGCTGACGAGATTTCCTTGTCGCATGGGCAATGATGTGTGCAATGAATCGTCCAGTCATATCGTAACCAGAGGTCATGTTGTACGAGGCCGGACCACCGGGGCCGAGGCGAGCAAAGAGATTAGGAAAGCCGTGGGCAGCCACACCGTATAGGGTTCCAAAATCTGGCGAGCCCCATTTCTCGTTTAGATGACGTCCCTCACGACCTATTACGGTAGCTTTGACATTGTCCTCAGGGAGCAGCTGGGATGCGACAGTGAAACCAGTGGCAAGCACGAGGACATCAACTTCGAGTTGGTGGCCGCCCACGACGATGCCGCTTTCTGTATAGCGATCGATTCCCTTGCCGTCTGTGTCCACAAGAGTCACGTTGGGACGATTGAAGGTAGCAAGATAATCGTCGTTAAAGGTTGGTCGTTTGCACCACCCAGGATACCATGGCTTCAGCTTCTCGGCTATGGCAGGGTCCCTGACCTCGCTTTCGACACGGGCCCGAAGCTCATTAGCGATGGGTTCGTCCATCTTCAAGAGCTCATCAATATGCCCCTTTGTGGCGGCTTGGTCCATCAGTCGTGAAGAGCTACCAATCAAGCCGGCTCTAGCTTGGTTCCTGGACCAGCCATCGTTGACAAGGTCTTCGGGCTCTGGGTCTGCAGACATGAAGCTGTTCAAGTTCGTCATCCGCCGACGCTGCCATCCCTCACCCGAAGCTATCACCTCGGCCCAGGTCTCAGGCGTCGTTTCCTGCTGACATCGCTCCCCGCAGTATGAGGGTGTCCTTTGGATGATGTAAAGATGCTTTGCCCACCTAGCGAGATGCGGTACGGCCTGCACCGATGTGGCTCCGGTTCCAATTATTGCCACACGTTTGACTCGCAGGTTAACCAGGTCGGGCTGCTCCTGGCTCCCACCGGTAATGGTATAGTTCCATCGAGAAGTGTGGAAGATCTCCTTTCGCGCACAGAATTCGGCATATCCTGGGACTGCTGGGGCTTTAGGTATGGAGAGTACGCCGCCGCAAAGGAAAAGGAACTGAGTCTGTACTGTCACCTGCTTCGGAGGTTGAACCTTCCCAAATGACTGCGTCAACTCCACGATCCAACGACCCTTGGTGTCATCCCAGATATGTTGGTCAACTTTGGTCGAGAACATAGCCTGGAATCTGTACTGGGTTGCAATACGTTCTAACTGGCCCCTAATCTCAGCCCCAAAGGAGTACTTGTGCTTTGGCATATAACTCGTTTCCTCCAGTAGCGGCAGGTAGCAATAACCTTCAACGTCACACATCAGGCCAGGGTAGCGGTTCCAGTACCAGGTACCTCCGTACCCGCCAGCGGTGTCGACAAGCACAATATCCTGGGGGCTGAAGCCAGCTTCAATGAGACGAGCAGCATATAATATCCCGTTAATCCCGGCGCCAATAATAAGAAATTTCGTAGTACCGCCATCTTGAAGTGGTTGGTCTTGGCGAGCAAGGGCCTCGTAGTCCACCCAAGGATCAGCAACAAGCTTTCGGAGCTCAGAGTCGTCAAGATTGATGTATTGGGCGGTTCCCTCGGGCCGGATACGTTTATTTCGCTCCACGGCGTATTTCTTGGCGTTGGTGTCCATCGTATTTTCTGTAAAGGGGATTGAATTGGAAGGCGTAGAGAAGAGAGTGTAAAGATTTATTTGTGATAGATTTCGGGTACTTGCAAACTTCAGGGGGTGGTTTGGTTTATAGCCACGAGGATAGACCTGATCTATTCAGTTCAATGCAAGAGAATAGCAACCTTATCAACGTTGCTTAATATAAGTGCAACGCTCAGTCTCCACTTCCTTCACTGACCTTCGGGACGGAGACTTGCCACTCTCCGGAAGGTCACAGTGCAGTAACCCAAACATAGAGTTGGTGTCTGTCAGAGGTATAGCCATACTGAAAGAAAGGTACACTCAGGTCGCGGAATCCATGGCTACGACCCTACATCGTTGACGGAGTCATCTTGTCTCCCGTTCAAGTGGGCCCTACAATGGAACTGACAGTATCTGGCATAGGAACACATATTATCAACGGGTATGCGGAGCTTAAGTGGGTTTTGCTAATAAAGTGCCGGTACCTCTTTAGGGTGTGATCGGCGTGCCCAGCCCGGCTGGCAGCTCGGGAACAGGTTTCCCCGGACTGGACTGCATAACTTGCATAAAAATAGCCGCCTTACCTATACAAGCAAGGTAAATTCAAAACGTCTGGTATTTCTAATTACAGTGCCGCGGAAGTCCAACAGTATATTGACACGTGTGAGCGGGAGGGATATGTAAAGCTAATGTTTACCAACGACACTACACGCCATCGTACGAGGTGGGGAGGAAGAACTGTTTCCACTCATACGAAAGCACGAGATCCCACTCAAGTCATATGGGTACGAGGCGACCTTCTAGTGATGCTGATCTTCAACTAACATCATTGAAAGTCCTGCTGCGGGTTTTGTTCACTGACAATACTGCTTCTGCGACGCGATGGAGTAAAGAGGTAAGTTCGTATAATCCATATGATCAGAAAAGTAGCTAATGAGATACAAGAACGTGGTTGGCAATCTCTACAGAGACTTCTATGGCAAGCATGATATGCAAGGTATAGTTCCCACTGTTCGATATGTACTAGAAATAGATATTGAGCCAGTATCATTCATCCTGGAGATATAATGCTGATAATAGAGAACCAGGAAAAGGTTCAAAACCTCCATGACAACGAGGACACACCACTCTCCTAACACTGCCACCAAAAGACGACAGAGAAGCAATACTGCTACATTTAGGGCACTGGAATTCAAGATCCAAGATGCCTTCATATTGTCCAGCACGGCGACGTAGCTCCTCTTCGATCCTTGCATCCCAGGCCTGTCGCGCCGTCTGCGTCAGGTCCGCTTCCATCCAATATACATCATAGAAATGCATAGATCTTGTTTCATGGCCGAGCGTGGCTGCATTATCGATACTGAAACTTCCATTATCGCCTCATGAGGGACCCCTCGAGTTTAAGAAGGTCAGCGAGTTTGGGCTGCACCCTGGTTCCCAGTAGCCCCAACTACTAAAATCCCTCTAGCTATGGTGATTTATTGAAAGAAGAAAGAGAAAGCCACGAGTTGTCAAGAAGAGAGATTGCTTTTGAGACTGTTTGGTTTTGGCTACGGCGTAAATTTAAATTTTCCTGTTCTAAATGAGGTTAAATGAGGATAGATGAACTACCTAGAGCGACGCAAAACGAAAAGTCTTAACGAGAGTTAACCAGCAGCAGATTGTATACCCGAAATGCCGCAGAAGATATAAGGCCGAATGCCGTAGTCATATTTGGATTGAGTTTCGCCGGCCGGATGTAAACGCACCGGAGATTGTCGGCCGAGACGGCATTTACGCCCGGCCTGGCCGGCCGTCATGAATGGAATTAACGGCCGAGGACTTGTGGAGAACGGACTTCTGACCAATGACAACAAACATTTCCTCATTGCGGACAAATACCAGACACTGCCTTCTCCAAGCCTGTTATTTAGCTTAAACTTAATATCAATAGTATAGGTCTATAAAAACGCTGGAAAGAAACCTACTACTGGAATTACAACTTGTCTTGCATCCTTCTTCTATTAACATTATTCTCTACATCAAATCTAACAAACAAGCTTGGCAAGATGAACGGACGAAAGCTTGTGCTTGTGACAGGTGCCAACACCGGTCTAGGTTTCCAAATTGTCAAGGCGATTTGTAGCTCCGATGCAGAATACGAGGTATTGGTCGGAGGTAGATCAATCCAAAAGGCTGAGGAAGCCATCAAGAACCTTAAAGAAGAGTTTCCCTCTAGCCATCTCCATGCAATTCAGGTTGACATTGAAGACGATGCATCCATTGCCTCTGCATTTGAACATGTCAAGGCCAAATACGGAAAACTTGATGCTCTTATCAACAACGCAGGTGAGATCAGTCTCTTCAAAAATGTTTCTGCAATACTGACCGGGCGATTAATCAAAGGTGCCCAATTGGACCAACAACTGACCGCTGGCAAGATGTCAGCACGAGAAATGTGGAACAAAACCTATGATGTTAACGTCACCGGGACCCATCTCTTAACATGGAGTTTCGCCCCGTTGCTCCTCAAATCCAGCGATCCCCGCCTTATGTTCATCGCCAGCGGTACATCTTCTCTTACCACGTCTGAAAATCCAGATTTCCCCGTCAATAGGCAGCCCAACGAAGGGTGGCCCAAGAACATGACCAACTTGGATTTGCCCGCATACCGAAGCAGTAAGACTGGAATGAACATGATGATGAGGTACTGTATATTCAAGACAATGCGAGAGATTAAGCTAACCCAATGTCAGGGAGTGGTTCAGGATTTTGGGCCAGGACGGCGTTAAAGTATGGGCTATCAGTCCTGGATACCTGGCAACCGGCCTTGGTCTTGGCCAAGAGACGAACAGAGCACAAGGAGCTATTGATCCTGCAATTGGGGCTGCGATTGTCAGGGATGTTCTGATTGGGGTGAGGGATAAAGATGTTGGCAAAGTCGTATCAAGGCAAGGTGTTCAGCCCTGGTAGGGCTCAATTCTCATCCATACGTCGAGAAACAGGGTTGCTAGAGACTCGGCTTGAATCACAGATCCAGTCGAGGATTCAATGACAGGTATCAAACAGTTCGTCAAGATAGTCCCAATTGGTTTCGTTTAATAGCTGGGTCTCACCACATTTCCAGCTCGATCCCTCAGTGCCGTTTAGGGATGGTCTCATGGTGTTTATGGGTGCTAACGTATCCATATCAGGCAGTACCTGCATGCTCTCGCGGCTTTCTTGCGCCTCCAAATGAGCAACGGTGGCTTCCACTATTGATAACACTCTAGACCGTGCTCTTGCTCCATCTTCCGATTGTTCCGTTTGGATCACCGTTCTGGCTCTTTCCAAAAGAAGCTTTGTTCCAGGCTTGTCGACATAAAATTCATCCGCAGCCTGCTTTGTTGCATAAGCCACAAGACATAACGTAGTTGTACCGAGTAAGAAGTCGTGCCAAGTGATGCTCTTCATAAGCCACTCCTCAGTATCCAGCTGACCTCCAGGTTTACACTCCTCATAAACGCGCAGGAGATCAGATACCAAGACAGATGACGCGGAATAGCATTCTTGGGCGCTATTGTCTCTATGTCTGGTCACATGTGGACGATGAAGAACACAAAGACATTTGTAGTATAAAAAAGAGATACAAAGACGAGCGACAATAAGTTGGGGAGGATCGGTTACACAATTTTCGATCGGCCGAGGCTGATATGATTCCGGTATGGCGTTGTATAGACCTTTAAGTTCGGTGTCCAAAGCGTCAATTTCACAATCATTTGCTTCCCGTGAACGATCAGTGAGCACATGTTGTAAGATCTTGTCGAATATCGTCATAAATCGGTGCTTCAGGATGCAAAATGTCACACCGGTCAACTCGGTGTTAGCCCGTGACTTAGGTAGTTGAGTGCTTTCTTCGTCAAAGTCGGAGTCGAGAAGATTGCTAGGAGCGCGTGTGTTTGAGACTGATAAGGAGACTCTACTCGGAACACCCAGGTGAAATGATACCAGGAGATCCAGCTGCATAAACATGCTCCATGCCCTACGTCGCATCTCTGCTGCAAAGGGACTTATGCCTGGGATGCTGCTCTCTCTGTGATAGCCTGAAACCGTGGCAATATGGGCAAGCATGCTGAGAAGAGTACCCATGTCTGGAGAGATTTCCAGACAAGTGACGAAACGCGATTGAAGGTAAAGCAGGAGTGCTTCAAAGCAGAACGGCTTGGGACGGAAATACTCGCCTAAAGCAAGACACTGGGCAGCAGCAACTGTAAGTCCATGTCCTGGTACCTCGTTTTCTCTACCGGTCCGGAAAATATTGGCGGCTATGAACAGCATTGAAAAGAGGATCGAGATCCAGAGCGGTGATGCTGCAGCAGGGTCATTCCAAAAAGCCTCATACTGCCTCCGAAACTGCGCTGCATGTATGTACGGCGTAATGTACACCCGAACTCGGAAGTATGCAGAGACCAGGCGGTCGGTGTCCCTGCGCGATGGAAGATGAGTGTTGAGTACTTGCTCGATACTCAGAGCTTGGGAGACACCAGCACCAAACATGACGCCTATTCCCATTCCGGCTTCTAATTGGCGAGCGCTGACGTCTTCAGCATCTGTAAAATTGCCCTCGAAAGAATCTAGTGTAGACCTGAGCGCTTGTATATCATCTAGTATGGCTGACCAGTGTGTTGTGCCGCTCTCAGCCTGGTAGCAAAGATCCGAACGCGAAGACGACGACACAGTTGCATGTTCCGGGATGCCCGAATCTGGTGGCAACGCAGCACAAAGATTGGCATCTTGAACTCGGTCAGTGATAGCCGAACGTTGTCCTGCAAGCATTTCGACGAGGTGCTCCAGATGTTCAAGACGTGCTTGGGCCTGGGCTTGGCGGACACGGTCGCGCTCCGAGTTATCGGGGGAAACATCGTAGGAGCAGGATGGAATATCTCTCCTGCGAACACAGCTGCCACAGGGGCTTTCACGATCACACCGGAGCTTCCTCTGTCGGCATGCTGTACAGGCCAGCCGCTCCCTATGTCTCTTCAACCTCGAAACAGAGCTCATGGCTCGATGTAGGACAAATTCTATTCTGTGCGATGACTAACGAACAGAGCTGACTTTTATGAGGGGTCTTCAGGTCCACGGGCTGTTTCCCAGAGGGCTAATCCATAACAGGGCTAGTGCATATTATCACGATCGACGCCTCTAACTTGGGCAGCTTAGGAATAAGTTTCCCCAGACCGGACCGCATGACTTATATAAAAATAGCCACCTTACCTATACGAGCCGTTTGGCTCGTTAGTAGAGTTGCGCCGTTGTATAATGGCTGCCTCCCAATGTTTTAGACATACAGGTGTTAGAGTAACTAAGTGTAGATATCGATATAGACTTAGAAACAGATCGATATTGTCATCAGAGTATATCCAGGCTTTTCCCTGCAATAGAAAATCGGGATGTCGATTTACAAGGAAAGGAGAGGTAACACAGGATTTTTCATTCGTTGGTATAAGTAATACTTTCACCTTAGCTTGTCCGTTCTGTCTCTTGATTGGTCTGCACCATTCCAAACCAAGCCTGCCTTGCGTGGTATGATATTGCCGACTAATGTATATTGTTTCTTATCCAAATAATGCCTGGGCTATGATGTACCTAGTTATACTTGACATTTTATATTCCACACTAATGCTGATAGGTCTTGAGTCTGTTTCATAAAACTTGTGTGGTGTGCTTGACAATTCGACATGGTGATCCACCCACTTCTCATTAACAACAAAGGTGATATCTTCTACCTCAACAACCCGAATTCTATAACATCAACTGAACTCAACTCATAACTTCACGATATTTGTGCTCACATTACGCATGAAATTGTAGGGCCCAGGGCTCAATCCCGTCAACTCGACTATCAGACACGGCCTATGCGTGTTTTATCCCCAGGCCAGGGGCGACGGGCATATGGTTATGCCGAACGATCGTGCCGCCTACGTTCGCTGGTATTTTGAATACAGTCCCATCATGACACGAGCCTTGGAACTGGCTTGGAAATATGTCCATGATCAAGAACATGTACTGGTCTATGTGGACGATCCATGGATCCAGTGGTAAGTATTCTCCTTTTCATACAGTCTCGTTAGAACCTATTGATACTAACATGTCACCAGCGAAGTCGTTGACTTATTCACTTTGGCTGGCTTCAAAGCCGGCAGCTACCGCCTTTCAGACAACGAAGCAGAGAAGGAGAAGATTTTGGATGAATGGAACGATCAAAATTCGGATCTGCAAGTCTTGGTGGCCGATGTCACGGCCCCCGCTACAGCTGGCACCATGCATAACTGTTGCTCAAAGGTGCTGATCTTGGGCTGGTTTGGAGACTCTGAGAACATGTTTCAGGCTACTGGTGTCCATGGAAGCCGGAACGTCACTTTCCACCTTCTCAAGGTCTCTGACACCTACCACGACCACCACGACGGCATCATTATCCACCTTGGGCACGTTTTCTCTTTGGTGACCAACCTGATGCTCCATCCTGACCAAGACACAAAGTTTTGGAAGAATAACGCGCCTTTTCTTATGCAAGAATGTGTTGAAATGGCGAGATCCCTTGACAAAGCGGAGAACGTCGAACGCTTTCTCGCTTACACGCCAGAAGAGCTGCGCAAGAGTAGCGTCCTCGGCCTGTTCAGAGGGGCTGTCAAGGTCACGATCAAGAACTTGACTGATAACAATGAGGTCTTGTTACAGTGGCGAAAGGCACAGGAGGGCGTACAGAAGAGGGCTGCTTAGATGGGTGAGAGGGGGACTCTAATCAATAGCTCGGGATAGAAGCATTACTCGCCAGATGCGATATATAGAAAAGGGCAAAGTTCGAATAGAATCAACCTCCAGTAGCCTAAGCAGATACCAAAGTTCCCCTCATATCACCTGATGAATTCGTTGATTTCTTTTACTGATTCGTGATGATAATAAATACCGCCTGTCAAAAACAAGATATTGATTGGCCTGCTGCGGCTGAGTGACTTGGCGTGAATTGTCCAGGGGCAGTGGCTTACAAGGATACACTGTCTGTCTGTTTAGTCTGTAGGTAATCGAATCATCTGCTGTAGAGGCGTCAGTAACTCTGAAACTAGCCACTAGTCTTATCACTATATCCAAACTATTGGATCTATACCTGCGGTTCGAAATCCTAGATTTTTATTTTCGTCTGCTAATTTCGTCTTTAATTTAAATAAGGTAGGCCCGTTCATTTTCGTGTCTTTCTTTGTTTTCCCTTCTCACTACTTCATTTGAGTTCGTATTGTGTTACATCTGATAGCCATGCGCACCAGCATCCTCAAATCAGTAGCTCTTGGCCTTGCTGGCCTCCGGGCAGCTGAAGCAAGTGTTTGCAAACCTCGGTCTTTGTGTAAGCTCCCAATTTGACGTTGCAGAGCCAACATTGACTAAATCTTGTTCAGCCTCTAGCGGCCCAACTATCGTATCATCTACTTTGATAGCATCGGAGACAACAAGCTCTAGTTTCGCTTCGGAGTCTTCCACGATCAGCTCAACTATTGTTTCAGAAGTCACAATTGGAGTTGACACGAGTACTACGGACACAGCCACTGAATCGGCTTCGGCGATTGAAACAACTACCACTGTCGTATCCGCTTCTACTGAAGTGACTTTCACGGCAGAGTCAGCCACCGCCACTCAGACCACAGCTTCCACCGAGACTGGAGTCACCGACACGACCACGGCCCTAGCATCCATCGAGACCACTGCTACAACAGAAGCCGCAACAACAACAACAACAACAACCGCAGAAGTTCCAGTCATCACCGAATTCCAACTCAAAGGCGCGCGAGCCCCAGTCGAAGACGCACTCATCTACTCCAATCGCCTCAAGGGCAACTACCTGCTTTTCTCTGGAAGCAATCCAACCTACACCCCCGCTGTCTTCAGTATCGAAGCACTAAGTGGTCGCCTTTTGATCGATGACTCGCTACCCATCTGTGCATTTTTCAGACCGAATCAAGACCTCGCTTCACTCGGTACCTGTAACGATATTCCGAAATCCTCAGAGGTTGCTATTACTTGCACGCCTCCCGCTAAAGATGGAGACACCTTGAGCTGCAGTGTACCAGCCATGTCTTGTGTTGAAGTCGTGGTTGATATCTTTGATTCGGAGATCACGTGTACTCCCACTGGCGAGATGCTCACTGGCACATCTACGGACTTTAGTTATAGCATTAGCCAGACTTTCGCTGTGATAGGACAGATCACTAATGGAGTGAACTTTTTGGTCCATGCCCTGTAGTTGAACGAGCACGGGATGAGACGCTGGATATCAATCTGCATTTAGAGATTGCACACTACCTAAACGTCTTAGGAGAGATAATTTACCCAGAATCAATTATAGCTATATTGTGATAATTGAAAAGATTTTTGTTGTCGAAAAGCCAGTGACTAGATGTCTTGTGTGTAATGTTAAGGCTCATATTAGTGGCTATGGTAGTGAACTTAGCCGCCAGTCTGCATATCCGAAGTGCACATCCGCCACTGTGCATATAGATAGTGTGTGAATCAATCATTAACAATGAAGTGATCAGAATTCGATTTCTGAAGATCGAAACATTGTATTTCGTAATCTCCAATTATACCAGCATCTAATTCTGGTATCCCTCTCACAGCCAAACTTCGGAAGTTCAAGCGGGCCGAAGAATTGCACTAACAATTTCCCAGCCGAACATCCGCTCCTTTCCGTTGCTCAGCCCAGCCCAGCCTCTCCACAGTGCTTCCGTAGCAACAAATTCCCCTTCACTCCATCCATCACCACCAATTGAAACAAACCTCACTTGATGCAGGAACCAACAGAACGTTATATCCGCAGCCGCATCGCAAACGCCTGCGACGGCTGCAAATCTCGTAAAGTAAAATGCGACGGGAAATTACCTTGTAGTTATTGCGCTCGTCGCCAAAAGCCTCACGACTGCCATTACTCGCCCCAAGTCCGACGGCGGAGAGCCAATCCTCAAGGATCGGTGTCTTCACTCCGATCACCGCCGGCTTCAGAACTCGATAGGGCTCTTTCCACCGGCAGGATTTCCACGGGGAGGAACACTCCTGCTACTACGCCTGTCAATAATGAAACCACCCAGAGCCAGGCAATTGATGCAGAGGAGGAAACCGAAGTTCCGAGAGAAGCGAGGCTAGTATGCGATGCGCAGGGAAAATTGATCTTTGTGGGCGATTGTGCGCCATTGAGCTTCTTTCAATCTGTTCGTCAGCTCGTCACCACCAGAGTTGGACAGAATGCTTTTGCGCCGCAGTCAAGTCGCTACTCTGTCCTTGAAAATGCCACTGCGCATCAATCGCGTCGAACACCTGGCGATAACCGCATTCCAAGCGTTCATACCGACGACATTCCGCATGCTGTGTCGAATTATCTCGCAATTGCGACTGGACTTGTGGATTTATTCGATCATCGACGATTGCAAGATGATCTTATCTTCTGGGCGAATATGGGTCAAAAGACGGACGATGCCACTACTGTTGTCAATCTGCTCGTGTTGGCTATCGGAACAAAGATTGATAATGAGGAGCGCGCGCAGGAGTACTTTGAGTACGCGCGTGAAAAAGCATATTCCAATCTCACGGGTAATCTGAGTGTCACAACGGTTCAGATGTTTACTCTTATCACGCTATACATGCTCTGCTCATGTCAGATCAACGGCGCATTCTTATTCTTCGGCACAGCTGTCCGAGCAGCTTATTCCATTGGTATTCACAGGACAGAAGTCAACGCTCGTTTCGGGCCGGATATTCACAGGCAAAGGGATCGTTTGTGGAAGAGTTTGCGTGTTGTCGATCTATTTCTTAGCACATCTATGGGAAGGCCGCCGGCAACGTCGGATGTGGACTGCACGGTACCTTATCAAAGTCCGGATGAGAATCTTGATGACTCACTCGATTTACTCAACGCTTCAGTGCAAATATTCTTGGTTCTGGAAGGGGTTGTAACGGAGATTTACTCCCGACGGAAAATCTCTTTACAGCTTACAGAGGGCATATCACTTCAACTACGAGATTGGTCTTCGCGGTGGCTAAAACAGCTCAAAGACATAGTCGCCAACCCGGATATCCAAGACAGGGCTCAAACAAGTGGTGCGTGCCAGATCTTGGCTACGTATTACTACGCCGTCATGCTAGTATCCCGCCCATTTCTTATGTATGAGCTCTGCAGACGGTTATCTGATGGTTCAGTGGCTTCCAATGGCCGATCTGCTTTGACGTCTGGAAAGTCGAAGCTTGCTGATGCTTGCATCGATGCGGCAAGTCTTATGGTTGATCCTATACTTGACCTGATCCAGAGAGGTGTTCTTGTTGGACATGTCCCCATTCTAGTGTGAGTATCTGAACTTCAGAACCCAACGTCTGTCTAAGTATCTACAGGTCATGGCTATTCGCCAGCTCTCTTGTTCTAGGGATCGGTCTCCTAGGAGGGTTTGGTAGGGTCCTAGAAAAGTACACTCGGATGGCCATCCACGCTCTGGACCACTGCTCCAATCACGACACACACGCGGGCCAATACTCCCTCATCGCTCAATCTCTTCTCGCAACATCCCTCGAACATCTTGAAAAGCGTGAACTTGCCGAACGCCAGCGACGCACCGAAAACTCAAGCCAACTATTCGGTCTGATACCCTCTGATACAACTGACTCGCCATCTACGTTCCGCAGAGAGACTAGCCAGCCCGGAGTTAGTCCAGCGGCCAGCAGAGGAAGAGAATCACTAGATAGATCTTTCCTACAACATAACGGATTACAAAATGTGGCATCGCCTTTGTTCGGCGATTTGGATTCAGCATTTCTAGGGCTCAGTGAGTCCATGATGCAGACACCCGACCCGAGCTATTGGACGATGGGGAACGAAGCTGATACGGGCTCGGCTTTGAATCTGTTTGCGCTTTTAGACGGGGGTGGGGGAATTGATCTGACACACCACTTGTAGATCCAAATCCTGTTTATGAGTGAGGGTGTACGATTTGATGGACCAACACTAATGGAAACTGCGGAAGTTCGGAGATGGCTGCGGGTACGTTCTTCATATCGTATCCGACGGTGTTGCTCGTGCCTCGTGTCTGCAAATGGTGTCGTCAGATACGAGAGGGCCATGTCTAGCCGACAGTAAGCACAGAATGATGATTTACGGCAAGCAAAGGTAAAAGAAAGGTGATAGATCATTTGGCTTATAGCCGCAAAAACCCATGGCTGTCTTTTTTTTCACAAAAAAATGACATTGTGCAAAAGTCAACTTTAGATGGCGCGGCAACACTACTTTATGTTCTCACGAACAAGACACAAAAAACAAATGCTAGACTAGACGGACATTGATAAAGAAGATAAAATCAATTGACGCTTATTATATCATATTTTAGTCCATTTTTACTCTAATTATTCAAAGCCCCCTTCAAGATTTGCATAAACTTCCAAACATCCTCAAACCTCGAGTACAGCGGCACAGGCGCAACTCGGATAACACCAGGCTTCCTCTTATCGCAAATCACAGCATTCTCCTCCAACGCCGCACTTACGTTATCCAACAAACCATCCTTCAGCAATACACTCAATTGTGTTCCGCGCTGCAGAGGGTCTCGTGGCGTGATGATACGGAACAGTTCCGAGTCGTTGGACTCTGAAAGGATCTGGTCGAGGAGATATTCAGCATATGCTGTGAGAACGAGGGCTTTGGAGCGGAGATCGTGCATGGTAGTCTTGTTAAACACGCTCAGAGCACCGGATAAACTGGCCAGGTCGATGGCGGAAGGGTTGGATAACTGGTATCCTCCTGCACCAGCGGTGGGGATAAAGTTGTTGTCCATGTTGAATCGCACGCTCTTGTCGCCTCCGTACCAGCCCATCAGACGCGGTCTGTAGCTAGCCTTGCCTGTCTCGGAGTTCATCTCGACCTTTCCGTGACGCTCGTGAACATAAGCACCTGCGATGGAACCGGGACCGGCGTTGATGTACTTGTACGTGCACCAGCATGCAAAGTCAACGTTCCAGTCGTGGAGCTTGAGCTCGACGTTTCCAGCTGCGTGGGCGAGATCCCAACCCACGACTATTCCCTTTGCTTGTGCGTAGGCTGTGATGCGAGGAATGTCAAAGAGTTGACCGGAGTAGTACTGGATACCGGGGAGAAGGAGAAGGGCGGTGTCATCGGCGTGCTGGTCAATGGTGGAAAGGATGAGATCAGTCGTGATGATGTGGTCCTCATTAGGTTCGATCTTAACCATGCTCTTCTCGGGATCCAGACCGTGCCAGACAACCTGACTCTCAATAGCGTAGTGATCGCTGGGGAAAGGCTTCCATTCGAGAATGACCTTATGGCGCTTCTCGTTGGGCTTATAGAAGCTGGCCATGAGGAGGTGCAGGTTGGCTGTGAGGGTGTTCATGATGACAATTTCATGAGGAGAAGCGCCAACAATGTCAGCAGATCTGATGGCGCAGTCCTCGGCGAGATCCTGCCATGCAGGTAGTGGTGAGTTGCCCATTGCGCTAAAGTGGCCGTTCACACCAATGGAGGCCCATGTTTCGAGCTGTGCATTGAGATGTTCCCTTACGGCTTTTGGTTGAGCGCCGAGGGAGTTTCCGACAAAGTAAATGCATTGTTGGTCATCTTCATCATGGCCGTTGCTGTGGCCATTTGTACCGTTGCCATTGGTGACGTTACCATTCTGCGCAACACCATTTGCTACACAGACCCATTAGTTTCAATTCAACCCTGGCAAAAAAGACATTTTGACTTACGAATTGACCCATCGAGAGCCTTCTTCTTTAGAGACTTTTTCGTAGGAAGCACAAACTCATCTCTGAGATGGCTCAACTTATCTTGCAAATCCAAATTGCGCGCAAAATCAAGCGAGTTGGCGTCGGATGGAAACTTGGGCGGTGCACCGCTTCGTAGGCGCTCGACAAAAGATGACAACTCCATTGTATAAGATGCTGACTGTTCTGTATATAAGACGGGAGGTATCACTTTGTGAATCTTGGTGTGTGTGAGAAAGTCGTATGATGGATAGATGGGATGCGGGATTGCGAAATCACTTTATGCTTGACTTTCACCCCTCTCTCGGCCAGTCCCGGCCTTCCTTTTTTTGACGATAGCCATACGTAGAGAAATGTTGGTGAAAGCGGAAGTGCGGAATTTGCTAGTAAAGATCCGAAGTTCCGTCTCCACCTACATCCGACAGATTATAGTGGACGTCATTATCCATTTTTGACATGGTGACGTTTAGCGATTGGTCACATGCCTGTAATCGGATGCGGAAGATACGATCGGGAGGTAACACAAGTCATCCGGATCATGATATTTCGGAGGTGAGGATATTCGGAGGATTGAATGTACGGAAGACGGATGGAAGGAAAACCTGGAAGGGAATCATCTTGGCGGGTTTTAGGGGGATTGTTATTTTAATCTGGGCTTTTCTAGAAAAATGTTATTTCTCTCATTCATCTACAAGCCCATCCATTGAGTTATTAGCCAGTCGTTGTTATTGCATACTTTATTGATCTACACAATGTCGCCACACGCCGTTACACACCAATTGCCCCGTATCAAACTCACGGCCGAGCTAAAGCAGTTTGCCGTGACAAGCAACGCCTTCCTGCCTGAGCACAGCCCTCTAAAACACTTCCCCGATTCATATTACCAGCCGTGGGAGTTGATTGTCCAGCATCTTCCTGCTTTGATCCAGTACAATGATATCAGACGGGCTGTCGATACCTTGCCTGTGTTGGGGACTGATAGACTAAAGTCTGAGGCTGAGTGGAGGAGGGCATATAGTGTTCTTGCCTTTTTGACGCATGCTTATGTTTGGGGCGGTGAGAAGCCGGCCGAGGTGAGTGCTACGCTTTTGTTATACTTTTTAGTATGGATGTATGCTAATACTCCGATAGATACTTCCCCCTCAGATCACCATCCCCTTCCTCGCCGTATCAAAACATCTCGAACTTCCTCCCGTTCTGTCTTATGCCGCAGCCAACCTCTGGAACTTTTCCTGCGCAGGCCCAGACTTTTCCAACCTCGATGACCTCTCCACTCTTCACACCTTTACCGGCACAGAGTCAGAGTCATGGTTTCTCCTCATTAGCGTCGCCATGGAGGCGCGCGCCGGAAAGATTATTCCTCGCATGATGGAAGCCCTCGAGGCCGTCAAGACACGCGACTACAACACTATCATCTCAGCACTCGAAGACCTCAAGACATGCATCGACGGTGTAGGTGCTTTGTTAGAGAGAATGTATGAAAAGTGCGATCCCATGACCTTTTATTACAAAATCCGTCCCTTTTTGGCAGGTAGTAAAAACATGGAGGCTGCTGGTCTTCCCAACGGCGTTTTCTACGATGAGGGTAATGGAAAGGGCGAATGGCGTCATCTGCGAGGCGGAAGCAATGGACAAAGCTCTCTTATCCAATTCTTCGATATCGTGTTGGGCGTGGAACACATCACGAGTGGAAACAACACCGAAGTCAAAGGCGAGAGAAGTTATCACGATATCGTGAAAGATTACATGCCTGGACCACACCGCCGTTTCCTGACACACATTGCTCGAATGGGCAGTATTCGCGAACTCGCGCTTCAAACACCACACACCGTTAAGCAGGAGCGTCTACAAGAAGTTTTCAGCGCAGCCACGGATGCGTTGACGGTGTTTAGGAATAAGCATATCCAGATTGTCACGCGGTACATCATCTTGCCGTCGAGACAGGGAAGCGTGACGAAAGGACCGCAGAATTTGGCGAGTTCATCATTGAAGAAGGGTAGAGAAGAAGAGTTGACGGGGACGGGAGGAACGACGCTTGTGCCATTTTTGAAACAGTCTAGGGATGAGACGAGTGAGGCTGGACGGTTGGAGAGGTGATTGTGATTGTGATTCTGATAGAGATTTAGATTTGGATATTAGCGACTGTTTCGTGAGTGCTTAGGCCTCATTGATGATTATAAAAATAATTTATGAGTTGGACACCATATACTTGACTAAGAGTTTGGCGGTCTTTGAGAATAACCATATTTTACCTAGTGATGGATTACTCGCCAACATCTAGGTTACTCAGATACAGAGACTGGGAATTCAAGACCAAATCTCCTAGAGCAACGGACTGTAGGCCATAGGTTTCTCTTTCTGGTTGTTGTTTTCTTGGCTAACCATCTCCAACAACCATCGACAATCACAACTACTTCTCAGCTTCGCCAAGAACCTCAAAGAGATCAACACAACACTCTGTAAAAGAACTTGTTCATCCAATGTCTTTGTTACCCATACCATGGCACTGGATTTATTCTTACCCATCAACAACAAATCCACCTCAAGCATTGACCTTTGTTGACCGACAATTCCCGAGGACCGGTCGACACTCACCCTCCCCATTAGCTAACCTCCTCCACTATTAATCCATCGCTAAACCCAAAATCCCCCCTACTAGCACGAACCTCTCCAATTCTTTTCTTCCCCAACTTAATCTCCACTGTAAACTCGATATTTCCCCACGGGCATTGCAAACCAAATTTTAATTCTGTTGCCTTGGCCTTGGGTTGTTTTTGAGCATTGACCGGTCACTCCTAGGGGAAGACTGGCTGGGTTCAGTGGTTTTGGTTGAAAGTGGTAACTCCGTTTTTGTATTCGGGCCTTTTCGTCACTGTAGGGGTTGGAATGGGCAGATTCCCCTCACTTTTGTTTTTTTGCGGAGACTCCGCATTCTCTCCAACGTTGTAAAACTTGGAGGTTAGGTAGTTAATGAGGAGAAGATGTGTTGTTTCGGCATTAAACGGTTTTGTAAGATGCTTATTTCTTATTTATCTAACGATCTACCGGTGATTAGATGGATACATCATTTCTTTCTGGTGACACTGGATGTATGCTCTTGTAATTTGTCGCGGAATCTGGGAAACATACACTACAGTCAACCACGAACCAGTCGGGTCTGAATATGTCCCTTCTATACGCGGACAAGATCTACACCCACCACCTCCACAAATCACTCTAAAGTCACAACTAATTGGTCGTCACCCCCAAAAGTGTGACACTCAGATTTTTGCATCTTCTTCCCATCTACCAAGCGAGAGGGTGACTGTCAACCAACTCTGGGGGAAACCGGGGGATCAACTTAGCCAATTCGGGTTAAGCACAGCGGATAAACCCCCTTCCCCAGTTCTCGTCCCCCATGTTTTTTTTCCTTCTTCTTTTTCTCCGTGCTAGGTACTCCGTACGCTACGACAAACAGAGCGACGCAATGATGTAACATGACATTGCAGGTTTCTTCATAAATGCGACAATGCCCCGACCGAATTGAACAACCATCCCCCTCTTGCTGTGTCTCCAGCCCAATCCTTCATCATGGCAGACCAGAAGCCAGACGACCACATGGCCACGGCCAAAACAAGCGTCGAGTCGCAATCCCGCGGCGCGACAGCTACAGCCCTCGCAATGGACCCTCAGCACCGCGCAGCCGTCGAAAAGCGCATGAAGCGCAAGCTCGATACTCGCTGCGCCCTCTTCGTCCTCATCTACATCATGAACTACCTCGATCGCAATAACATGGCCGCCGCCCGCCTCAAGGGTCTCCAGGAAGACCTGAACCTGAGCTACAACCAGTACGCCACCTGCTTGAGTATTCTGTACGTCGGGTACATTCTCATGCAGGTCCCTTCCAACATGTTCATCAACCGCATCCAGCGTCCTTCTCTGTACATTGCTGCCGCCATGTTGCTCTGGGGTCTTATTTCCACACTTAGTGGTAGCGTGCACAACTTTGCGGGAATGGTCTGCATTCGATTCTTCCTCGGTTTTGTCGAGGCAGCTTTCCTGCCTGGTGCGCTGCTCATTCTGTCCAAATGGTACACGCGAAGCGAACTCACCAAGCGCAATGCCATTCTCTTCTGCGGTAACCTCATCTCAAACGCCTTCTCTGCCCTCGTCGGCGCGGGTGTCTTGTCCAATATGCAGGGTGTGCTGGGCCATGCTGCGTGGCGATGGCTCTTCTGGATTGAGGGCGCCATCACTATGGGTGTTGCCATTTCTGCTGCCTTTATCCTCCCCGACTTGCCTCACAACTCGCGCGGTTTCACCGAAGAGGAGAGACAGGTTGCGCAGCTGCGCATGGTGGAGGATGTTGGTGAGGCCGATGAGGATTCTCGTGAGGAGAGCGCCTTTTATGGTCTCAAGCTCGCTGTTAAGGATGTCAAGATTTACATCATGATGCTTACCTTCACCGCGTATGTTGTTGGACTTTCGTTCAACGCCTTTTTCGTAAGTCAATCGCGCTCGAGACAAAATGCGCGACGTCGCTAACAGATTAAACAGCCCAGTTTGACCCAGACGCTTGGATTCGGCTACGTTCCCACTCTTCTTATGAGTGCGCCCCCATGGGTCTTTTCTTGTATTGTCTCGGTCATCAACGCTTGGCACTCTGACAAGACAGCCGAAAAGGTTAGTTTCAATTGCTTCAATTTTGTCGCGTCAATTGGGGACATGTACTAACAATTGGTTAATTAGTTCTGGCATATTGTCGGTCCAATTGGTGTCGGAACAATCGGTTTCATCATCAGCATGGCCACCGAGGCCGTCGCAGCGCGTTACCTCGCCCTCTTCCTACAAGCATCGTCGTACGCCGGCTTCATCGTCTTTTACTCATGGATCTCGTCATCGTTCCCTCGTCCGCCGGCCAAGCGCGCTGTCGCGATTGCCATGATCAACGCCTTCAGTCAATTGGGCAACGTGGCGGGTTCGTACGTGTGGGATCTCAAGGAGAACGGATACCGCAAGAGCTACGGCATTGTGCTGTCCATGTTTGGTGTGACGGTGTTGGGATGCTACATCTTCAGGCTGGTGCTGATCGACCTCAACAAGAAGCTTGAGAGGGGAGAGGCGACTGCTTGGGAGACGAGACAGGATGTGGCTGCACACACTGCTGCGGTTGAGGTCATGGACAGCCCTGACGAGGCTTTGAGGATGAAGCGGGATTTCCGATACCTTATTTAGTTAAAGCGGCGATGGATGATGCAGGGTTCAATTTAATGAATAAGCAATGTTATGTACTTGATGGTCAATTGATGCATCTCAACATGTGGCTTGTGAGACACGACCATAACCGTTGTGGTGACCCCTCTTTTGATAGACAATGTGTTTATGCTGCGGTCATATTATCCCTTGTTAGCTGTATGATGAAGCATTACAAACTATATAGGATTGATGACTTTAAATTGCTCAACATGTGATAACCATTATTACTCAGTTATACCAAGAGTCAGTAAGCATTGGTGATGTATTAACTCATCATTTGTCTTGTCTTGTCATGTCCAGGGTAGCTATAGCTTTGCACAAGACACTGCAGCAACTAGTAAGCTGTCGGACCGGGATTAACCGACCAGCCCCCTCCACTAACCAGCTCTCTCCAAGACCAACCAGTTAAATAATTATCGACTGATGCGCGTCCCAAGCCAAGTCAGTCAACGCGTCCAAGGCTACTGCTGCTTCGGACCTAATGCAACGAGATAAATTCAAACTAAACCAAAAGCAGAGCGGTGAAGCCCGGCCGTTCTGCGGGGTTTAGCAAGTCTAAGCAAGGAAGAGAGACGGGAGAATGACGCTCAAGGATATCCACCCGCGGGGCATGTCTCGGTGGTATTTTGTTACAGGAGTCAGTGTTGTACAGCAAAAGTTGTAAGTTTATATTTTACATAGGTAAATTGGGTACTGTATTATGGATCCATGATGAAATGGTCCATCGAAGTAACTAAACACCAAACATCTGCCTCAAACTTGATCGCATCGACGAGGGACACATAGCTGGTGATGGGTTGAAGCATTTGCCCATCCAGGTCAATTTTACCCCGCCATGCTCAGGTGGTGGTGTTTTTGCATGCACGCGTCTCACCATTTAAAAAGTATATTAGCTGAACAGCCAATTGATGAAGAGCTTGGAAAGGGAAGCGACTGAGGAAAAAAACGTTGGATCTTGTAGACATGGTCTCATTCGTCCCACCGAATCCGATGGTAACTGTGAATGTGACTTTGTTCACCCAACACAACAAATTACCCCTCGACGCGTCTCGTCAGAGAATGAATGGAGGGGCATTTCTCTCACCCTTGGAATGTTCGAGTACCTACATACCGATGTTGTAGCACAGGAAACAAGACAATTGTATGAGTGACTAGATCAATTCTCCATCAATTGTTGTGGATCTCTTTTCCGTTTAATCGCCGATGTCTCTTAACACTCTCTCCATCTCCCGAGCTGTTTTTTTGTTTCCTTGACTTCCATGACATCACTGGACCCATCCATCCCACCCACCACAGCTTGGATGCATCCATCCATGCGATGCGATGCGATGCTGTTGCTTTTACTTTACCAGTACAGCAGCGCTTGATAACAACTCACGCCATGAATTGACCAACTCTCGATTTGTACAAATAGTCTAGCTTCCCTCCTCCTCTCCCCTACCTTTCCTCTTTCTCTCTCCATCAACTCTCTCACTCAATCCAATTCTTCCTCACTTCACACCACACTCACACACTACCGCAAAAATGGTTCAGCAAATCCCCAAGGCCAACCACATTCTCGACCTCCTTAGCCTCAAGGGCAAGGTTGTCGTCGTCACCGGCGCTTCCGGCCCCCGAGGCATGGGTATCGAGGCTGCCCGAGGTGCCGCTGAGATGGGTGCCGACGTCGCCATCACCTACGCTTCCCGCAAGGAGGGCGCCGACAAGAACGTCGAGGAGCTCATCAAGGAGTACGGTGTCAAGGCCAAGGCCTACAAGCTCAACGCTGCCGACTACAACGATGTTGAGCGATTTGTTGGCGAGGTTGTCAAGGACTTTGGCAAGATTGACGGTTTCGTCGCCAAGTAAGTTTACTCTTGTCTGTTTGTTTGTTTCAATTGATTCAGTTATACTAACATTCTTTCTCTTCAGCGCCGGTGCTACCGCCAACGCTGGTGTCATTGACGGCTCCGCTGCCGACTGGGACCACGTTATCCAGATCGACCTCAACGGTACCGCCTACTGCGCCAAGGCCGTCGGTGCTCTCTTCCGCAAGCAGGGCCACGGCTCTTTCGTTATCACCTCCTCCATGTCCGGCCACATCGCCAACTACCCTCAAGAGCAGACCTCTTACAACGTGGCCAAGGCCGGCTGCATCCACATGGCCCGCTCGCTCGCCAACGAGTGGCGCGACTTTGCCCGTGTCAACTCCATCTCCCCCGGATACATCGACACTGGTCTGTCTGACTTTATCGACACCGAGACCCAGGAGCTCTGGAGGAGCATGATCCCCATGGGCCGAAACGGTGACGCCAAGGAGCTCAAGGCTGCTTACGTCTACTTCCTGTCCGACGCCAGCACTTACACTACTGGTAGCGATCTCGTCATCGACGGTGGATACACTTGCCGATAAATGTCGAGATCTTTTAATGAACCTTGATGATACCAAAAATTAAATAAATAATATATAGTAATGACAATTACATGACCTACCTACCTACCTGGCTTATGATGATCTCCCGCTGCCTTGTGTTTTTTGTCGCTGTCACTGTCACTAATTATCCACTGTGGAACCTGTTCCTGGTGTGTGCTTGCAGTAGCTTCAGCACCTAAACTTCCTGGTGGTTTTAGTGGATTTTTATCAGATGGAGCTAGAAAATTTACCAACAGTTGAGTCTAGACTTTGTTATTCCATCTTGACATTTGATCATGATTGCTGGTAGCGTAGTCAATCCTGTCTTTGCTCCTCAATGATTATGATTCATTTGACAGACACACCAATATCAACTTGAGGCGTTTCATTTTTTGTGCTCAAAATATGTAGAAATCGCTTTAATTTATTTTGTTATTTAAACTTTTGTATCTGCATCGCTTGCATAACTACTTGTTGATCTCCCATTTACACTCTCAACTGGCCCAACACCTATCGTCATAGTAGTTGTAGTCGTGGTTGTTCTCGTTGCAGCAGTTTCCTTCAATAACCCCCCCTCGTCAAACAACGCTGGTTCCAACGTCGCATTATCACCAACTGATATCGGCGCAAGCGATCGATCGATAAATATTGCTTCGTTGCTAGGTTCCTTCTCTTTCCCTATCTTTTCGCGTATTTGTGATTTGATGTGGCGTACTAAATTGCGGATGTAAGGCATGCATGATACCATTATACCCACAGATATCTCTATGCAGGACCAAATCATGGCTTTTTGTGCATTTATGACTTGTTCTGTTAGCTGAATCGCTTTTCAAAGTTTTTAATCAACTTACCTGTCAAGTCTCGCGATCTTGCAAAGAGCACCAACTGCTGTACTCGGATCGCAGCAACGATTGTGAGGCTGTAGTTACATCATCAGCAAATGAGTAGCAACGAAAAACAGAATCATTCAAACTCACAAGATACCAAAACTGAACATGGCCATAACGCCAATCTTCTTCCTTAGTTTCAACCCCAACTCCCACAGCTGGGTGAGCGGTAATATGAGCACCCAAACATCCAGCGCAAGGACAAGTACCGCATGTGGCAGCGTCAGTCGTATAATTCCCAGCATGACTCTTTCCGCATCCTTGGTCTGCCATCCAATCCAGAAAAAGCTCAGAGGTGTCGTTTGGAAAAAGGCGAGGATGAAGAATGTGACGCCAATGAGAACGTTGAATCCTATTGTAATCTTGACCACGAGGCGGAATCTGGGGTTGCTAAAGATTCGTAGAAAGAAGCATAAGATGGTGGATTTGACAAGCACACGACCGGCCAGATAGAGAAGTTCGAGGAAGAAAAAGAGCTGGAAACAAGTCAAAAGTTAGTTGGTTGTCTGTACACACAATGGCCAAGAGACGAGGTGATGTATCTACCCTGAACCCTTCGGTGATCTGATGATCCGAGAGATACCATAAATCAACACCGAGACCGTTTTCCATCACTATTGAACATATTGAGTTAGCCACCTGACCACAAACTGCCAAATCCACCGGAGAAAACATACTGAATTGTATGATGACAACAACTGGTATAAAGAAGACCTATTGAACATAAGCGTCCCCTCCAATTAATCATGGTGGTCTGTTGTCTTACAACCGAAGCGACTGCCATCGTATCATCTAAAGCCCATCCAAGATGCAACCTGACTGTGGCTGTTATCCGTAATGCGAAGAAAAGTAAGGCCAAACCGGCCATTATGAGGGTCGTTAATCGATATAGGAGGACGTTGTTGGTCGGTTTAATTCCGCATACAGCCGATGACATTTTAATAAAATCTGGTCCGATATCAGCACTCGGTTTTCTTTCTACCGTCATTAATACATAATGCTGTGTGTATCGTACCCAATGTCTGTCGTACCGTGCATTGCGCTGTCAGACAATCGCCAATCGCATTGGCGAACTGCTGGTCATGGCAAATGGCGCTTTGATCCTTTCCCGCAAACGGTTCCTGGCTGAACAATGTAACCAAGCAATCGGCCTATATCACCTATCCGTCAGCTCTTTTTTTCGGTTCGGTCGAAAGGGCGTGTTGACTGACAGCACATTGGGGTGCTTCTGTAAGCACTGAAGCAAAGCTTTGCGCGACGACACCATTGTTGAACAGCGCCGTCAGAAAGACGAGAAGCTTCAACAACAGCCCCATGGCGAAAAGAATGTACTTTCCATCAACATGGAAGAATTTATTGGAGAGGAAAAACAGAGAAAGAGAAGCTAAGAAAGAGAATGGGGTCGGGTGGAATGGTATTTTATCACAAACGCTATGATATGTGTATGTGAGACATGTTGGTGCTGACCGCGGTAGTGGCTGCATGATACACGACTACAAGTTCATCACATCCTATCTTTGATCCACCACACAAGGATCCAGGTACGCATCTCAGACTTGTATTCCGAAAAGAAGATAGCGTCGAGTTGTTCGGCCGCCCTATGATGCCCTCTTCCCAGCTGAAGATGCTCGGGTTGTGGGCGCATGGAATGAAACTGCATTCCTGGACGCCACACCGTGACTGGGGAAGTGTCGCGAGATTAATCCAAGACACGAAGATGTTTAGGGCAACGGAAATTCGATGTGTATCTATATGATTTGTTTCATTTTCATTTTGGTCGAGATTCATTCGTTTCTGCATGCGAATCTATAGTAGATCTTTGCATGGATATGATATACTGGGACTTTTGAACAACAACACCATGCCAAGTGGTTACAGCTTTGACCGCAATTAACTAGACTAGACTCCCGTCAGATTATCGTAGCTGGCGCACCCAACACCCTGGTACGCCACGGTGATTGAAGATTAGCAACAGATGACCAAGCACTCTACTGGTCGCAGGCTTCGCTAAAGGCCTGTCGGTGGAATGAAGGTGTTGCAATTAGCGGAACGAACTCAGTCTGGCCCCCTCCACTAGCAACAGGCGTCCATGTTTCCGGACTGCTATTACCATAATTCAGCCTCAATCCCGCAACAGGGGTGTCCAACTTCAGCCCTGTCTTGACCTGGCCACCCGGTTATCATTTGGCGTGCTTACACAGCAGAGCTTATTATTGAACTTCAGAACGATCGACATTTTAACAAGCCTCAGGACCGCTGGAGCGGCCGCTCCGGATGTCATTACCCTGTGGATTCTTGGAGATACTGAGAATTGCATCGGGGATTATTCGATGCATTAGGACTGTAAAAGAATAGAAGATGTCATCCAAAACTATGACCAACACGACGTTTTACATACATATACATGGAAAGTCCAAATGAAAAATCGATGCGTATATTCCTGTACTGTATGTAATACACCGTCAAATCCAAATACCGGCATAGCTACGAACCGGGCCATGAGCAAAGAACTGCATCATAGAGTTCCCTATTGAGGAACGCTCCTTCGGTAGTGTTATTCAAGACATGAAACCGAACCATGTGGCGTTATAACCATCTTCCAAGAACGTATAAAGCTAAGCTTAACATATGGAGCTGATATGTTATTCTTTATCTAAGCGATGTTTGGAAAGCTCCATGTTGGTGGCAACGTTTTGGTGGCAGCACTCTGGTGGCGGAACAGTCTCTTATGAAACATCTGCATGGGAATCTAGATCAACTCGGATGGAATGGGTGTGACATGCTGCGTGTTCAAGTGGTCCTGTATCGTGGCTTGATACAGATGTGGCATGCCACGTGGATGACACGCATTTGAATCGAGTTGGTTAATTTAGTTACCTAGTTGGCTAAATAGCTGATTTCTGCATCTTTCTGAGCGGACTTGACACTCCGGACGACAACATCCTGCGGCGACAAGCGAGTGTTCAAGTTACCACCGCTAACAAAATATTCAAAGACCTGGATTGTCAAATAAAGCTAGTCACATAAAGAACGCTTTAAACTGAACAAAACTAAGCCGTGGCGTATTTCAGCTTATGTACTGCTCAGCGGAATTATCTGTCACCTCAGAATCTGTTACTCCAGGCAGTGACATGCCGCAACAACCGTTATTTTATGATCGTACGATTCTTGACATTAAACTCAGAAACAAAGAACAACGGGACCATGTACCCGTTCCAAAACGGCCGTTCAAGATTTATGTGGCTTGTGACTACCTGTGATGGGAATTAGGGTGGTCACAGAACAAAAGAAAGTGACGAGGTGGAGGGAGAGATTAACCTGGAGCTACCCGGTTATGTAGGATAATTTGTAGTTGTGTTTCATGGCTGACCTCGGTTTTATCTTTATTGCGAAATACTTTACTCATTCTTATAGGTTACAAGAATCCTGATTGTTTGTCTATCAACAAAGTACGATTTACTATGGAGAGTTGGTTGTGGGAGATTGTATAGATACGATTCTGGGATGGTGAAAGAACGATCTCTCGACATGACAAATGTTGAATTTCTCAACACGTTCCGTTTCGTTCGGGGGGAAAAAGAGACAGAAAAACACATCTTATGCCAATCAACAGGGCAAATAGCTCAAGAAACAGCACTTGTTGCTACGAGAATACAATGACCCTTCTAGAGAAGTCACTTGCCCAGAACCATTTTAAGTACTACAGAGTGATGAAACGTCATGTTCACCAGTGTTCACAGATATCAAAATGTGGATGGAAATGTTAGAAGTAAATAAAAGGTTTACTTGCAAGTTTGATGATAGAGTGATGGGGAAGTACCTAGGGTAGGTATGATAACAGATGTCTAGGTTGGCTTTGCTGAGAAGATAAACTGCAATGAGATCCATTGTCTCCGGAGTAAAGGTCATTGTATCAGTGGTACAATCGGATATCTTTCTTCGCACTATATGTCGATCCATCACACCTAACCTGTACAAGTGTCATGTTTTCTTGAAGATTGAGACCAGTTCGTGATACCGGCAATTGATTTGATTGTAGAAGAAAGAATGTGATCAACCAATAAGACGCGCGTGCTGTTCTACTAGAATATTGAGTCAAGCAGACATGAGTACATGCATAAGAGAGAAGACTCATCGGCAAAGGAGTAAGACGCTTTATATTTACGTGTGTTTATATTGTTCTGAAATTGCAAGTACAGTGAAGGGAACAAGGTCATTTAAATACTTGTGATGATGAGAATACTCCATATCTTGTATCTGTGCTATTAAATTGTATGAACTCCACATCAGGGAAAAGAATTTGGCTCATCACAATCTCATTCATAAGCCACGATGAATGAGTCTCAGTCAAGATTAAATCTCATTTCAAGTCACAGCCACAGCCGTCTCAAAATAATGTATGTAAGCACACGGCTCGGCCGAGTTGACCCATTGAGAGCCTCGGCTCACGATATTCCGCTTTAACCTAAATACGATCTAGTTCAGATGAAAAATACGAGGACTAGTCTCTTTTCAGTTCATCGCGGATCTCCGAGCCTAGAGCCCATCCACATGAAACTCGCCCCTGTCGATCGTCGTTCTCTTGCCTATCTAGAAGAAAAAGAAAAGGGGATTTATTTGTTAGTGTCGGCTTTGGAAGAAATTCAAGTGGTCTTAATTTGAGCGTGCAGAAACTTCTGCAATGTTTGTAGTGGTGGGTGGCAAGTGAGAAAGGAGACTGCAGATGATCCTTGGCAACGAGGAAACGTAGCATTGATATTGACAGCGCACGAGACTCTTTCGGAAAATACATGTTGGCATGGGGAATTAATTAAAAATGATGGAAATACGATTGATCCAACTGCAACCATTCCCGGGTCTTTGGCTTCGGGGGGCTCGATTTCGTTTGGTTTGATTCTGATATAAATAGCTCGCGCGCTACTGACGAGAGCCTCACAGCGGCTCGAGCTTGGGTTTTGACAGCTAGACAGCCTTACTTGCCGGCAAAAGCCACCCAGCAGCATGGTAGACAGTGGATGGCGACGGTTCGTGTGTGCCGAATTCATTTCTGCTATACGGATCAAATCCAGGAATAATTGAATTGATGGTGATGATATTGACTCTAGAGTTCTGAACTAAAACTCAGAGTTCGTATTCCACCGACTCATGTTGGCTGCATAACTACTGTAACTTGACGTCAACGACAAGACTTGCACTTGGAAGAAAAAGCCTCAACTCTCCAACCGCAAGAATAATGATCTTGGCTTGATGTTTAGTAATGGCAGTGGCCTAGTAAAGGCCGTTCTTCATTTCTAAGTACAGTAGGTAGGTCCATAATTTATCCTTGGTTTTGTGATCGATTCCCGTCATGATGTGGTGATTATTTGATGCCTCCACTATAACATGGAGGCCAAGCTTTTAGAGCTCGGCTTCGGCAACAAAGGCCGGCCGTGGCAGACACTGATATGATTGACTCGTGTTTGTTAAGCATGGTGCCATCGTTATTAGATGTTACCCTATAGCTTATCGCAGTTTCAATCTTGTTGTCGGCTTGTGGCTGTATTGAAGTTTGCTCCGCCCACACATAAATCCATTAAAGATTCTCAGTGCCAACAAGAAACTGACGGAATGAGTGCATGCATTGATCTAGAGAAACGTTTGTGGGCGCTGTTCACTCAATTGGACTGTACAACTCATTCCACATGCAGGAAGCAATCCATTGAGACATGGGGACCCATGCAGGAACAGTGGCTTAAGCTTTTTGCATTGATTAAGTTTTTCAGCATCAACTTAAAAATACAATCAAAGTCTACTACGAAATGCCGATATACGGTGCAATTTTGTTGAGAAACAGAGAGCCTAGAGAGTACATCCCATCTCACTGTAAACATTTCTGGTTGAGTCAGCGTCGTATAGCGAGCGGTTTTTAGCGGGACTGATTCGAAGCAAGGATTATTACATCTCGGAAGTAACATCACAATTGACCCTGATCATCACCAACCAGACCAGGGTTCATTACGATATGACTGACTGATTGATTGTACTGTAAAGCTGGGAAATACACGTAAAAGGTCATCATCTGTCGACATTAATTTTTCCCATTCCCATTGACTCTTCTTTTCACTGTTCTACGGTACTCGGATCCAATTCCCCACTGCTTGTTGCCAAGTCGCTATCAAGAACAGATGGGGAGAAACTTGCTAAACGAACGGCACGCGAGATTTTGGTGATAAAGTGGAGCGACAAAGCAAAGATCAAGTTACAGGGAAGTTTTTCTCGTGTATGTAGCCAAGTGGCAGGCCGGGCCAAGGACCACCAATTCATACGAGGTCAACAGATGATTTGTTAGCATCATCCTGGTCCCCAAGAAGAGCCCCACGAATCGAATCATGGAAAGAAAAAACGGTCCAATGTACAGTACGTTTATTGTGCATGCTTACTACATACAACTGCACTACTTTTTACAGGGGCTTTTGGTATCTGCAGATCACAAAAAGTTCCTCCCCTTAGCCATCCATTCACTGGCCGCGTCGTCAGATCATATTGCACTAGGCCAACAGCCTAAGGCAGGGGGTTTGGTGCTACCAAGAAACTTTACCCCGCGGATGACTCTTGTAGTGGTAGTGAGGAATTAGTACCGGTATACGGTTAATACGGTTCCTGGACCTGAGAGGTTGCAACTGGCAGTGGCGTTTAATTAAGTCTATCCCAAAAGAGAAGCCGTTTTACGATGCATTGACCAATCACAATACTCACGAGTCACCGTTTGAACCGTTCGTCAAAACAATCTCAAGCTAAATTAACCATGTTAGACGAACACGATGCACAGAGAACCAGGATTCCGCCACATCCGAAATGTTATGTTGCAACATCGTGATTCTCGACATGGTTATTATGGAACCCCCTTTCGCCCTGAATCCTCGAACCCTGGTACTGCCATGCTCTGCTGTCGTCTGGTTGAAGCTTCTGTCTAGGCTGTCGGGCTCCACCGTAACTGCATCAAGCCAACTGGCCAACCTCTTTGAGTCCATCCACATGTTGACAATTCGACCAGGATGACATCACGTTGCCAGGATACCTATGGAGAACGCCCGTATTTCCCATCCGGACTTGAGCGGAGTTGGGCCGACATACGAATAAGGAGATGATAACATCTCTTGGGTCCAGTCTGGGGGTTAAACGAGCAGCACCCGTACATATGTATAAGAATACTTCCCCAACGATCTCTGTTTCCGATCTCTCTTCCCTCCTCCTCACCCAACTTTCGTTTAACACAAACAGCTTCACTCGTTTATAAGCACTCGTTAAACTCGATATCTCTAATTAATCATGCGTGGTCTTGTTATCTTCAGCGCGGCCGTCGCCGTCGCCAACGCTGCTGCCGTCGAGAAGAGGCACTACCCCGTTCCTGGACAGGAGGAGCCCGTCCCTTCTGTTCCCGACAACAACTATACTCCTCCCAGCAACGAGTATCCTCCTCCCGGTAACGAGTACCCTCCTCCTGGACACACCGAAGAGGTTCCTCCTCCTCAAGAGACCAAGCCTACCGCTGCTTATCCTCCTCCTGCACCCACTAGCGAGGTTCCCCCTCCTCAGGAGACCAAGCCTACTGGCGTTTACCCTCCTCCTGGTAACGAGTATCCTCCTCCTGGAGAGACTAGTGAGGTTCCTCCTCCTCAGGAGACTAAGCCTACCGGTGTCTATCCTCCTCCCGAGCACACCAGCGAGGTTCCTCCTCCCCAAGAGACTAAGCCCACCGGTGCTTACCCTCCTCCTGGAGAGACCACCGATGTTTACACTCCTCCCGCTGAGGAGTCCACCAAGGCTTATCCTCCTCCTGAGCACACCAAGCCTACTGGCGAGTACCCTCCTCCTGGAGAGACCACTAGCGTCTACACTCCTCCCGAGGAGTCTACCAAGGCTTATCCTCCTCCCGAGGAGACTACCAGCGACTATGTCCCTCCTGTAGAGTCTACTACCAAGGTCTACCCTCCTCCTGGAGAGACAACCAAGGCCTACCCTCCCCCCGAGGGAACCTCCAGTGACTACACTCCTCCTGCGGAGTCCACCAAGGCTTATCCTCCTCCTGAGGAGACCACCAGCGAGTACCCTCCCCCCGGAGAGACCACTACTGGCTCTCACGAGGCTCCTTACCCTCCTCCTTCTCACACCAAGCCTTCTTACACCAAGCCCACTTACACGAAGCCTTCATACACCAAGCCAATCTACACTAAGCCTTCGTACACTAAGCCTGGCTACCCCGGTACCACTGAGATGACCACCTCAACCATCTACACCACCACTTGCTACACCGTCACCAAGTGCCCCCCTGAGGTTACCGACTGCCCTGAGAAGCCTCACGTCACCACCGAGACTGTCGTCATTGGCACCACCGTCTGCCCCGTCACTGAGGAGCACCCCACTAACGTCGAGACCATGCCCGTCTACACCGATGTTCCCAAGCCCAGCAAGCCTGCTTACTCTCCTCCTGTTGAGCACCAGACCACCACTCACCTGACCACCTCTACTATCTACACCACAAAGGTCACCACTGTCACCAAGTGCCCTCCTGAGGTTGTCGACTGCCCTGAGAAGCCTCACACTACCACTGAGACTGTCGTTGTTGGCACCACTATCTGCCCTGTGACTGAGACTCATGTTGTCCCTGTTCCTCCCAAGGAGACTCACCCCGCCCAGCCTCCTAAGGACACTCACCCTGTCGTCTCTCCTCCCAAGGAGACTCACCCCGTTGTTCAGCCTCCTCACCCTGGCAACGGTACCTACACTCCCCCCAAGCCTCAGCCTCCCAAGGAGACATACCCTGTCCCCGTTCCCGTTCCCAGCAAGCCTGTCCAGCCTGAGCACCCCGAGCAGCCTCAGCAGCCCCCCAAGCCTGAGCAACCTTCTCAGCCCGAGCAGCCTCAACCTCCCAAGGAGACCAAGCCTGTTCCTCAGCCTCCTGCCGAGACTCACCCTACCTACCCCGTTCCCCCTCAGCCCGAGCAGCCCCAGCCTCCCAAGGAGACTCACCCCGCTGCTCAGCCTCCTGCTCCTCCCGCTACTACCAAGCCTGTTGAGAGCGTTCCTGTTGTCCCTCCTTCTCCCAGCAAGCCTGCCGAGACTTACCCTGCTCCTCCTGCTTCCACTCCTACCGAGCCTGCTGAGGTTGTCAACGCTGCTGGACGTGTCGGAGGTAGCATCCAGGCTGCTCTCTTCGCGGCTGGTATTGTCGCTTTCTTCCTGTAAACAAACAACCATTTTTTAATTTTCACTTCTAATGCTCATGAAGGAGCAACGAGTCTATGACGGATTGGAGATTTATATATATACGTTGCATAGTTGATATGCACCTATTACCTGCACAAACTTTTACCCTTCCAGATAAATAATTTCTTAGAATAATATATCAAATCTAAAATCAAGTATGATGTATATCCTATCTTTGTGCTTAGTTACCATTAAAGAGTGAGGTCTTGTTGAAATATAAAACAGCCTAATACATAATGCGAATATTGGCTTGCAGTATTTCCCTTCTTGCCCACTACCGTAAGCAGTCGCTGCTTTAACCTAAGCGCGCCCTGAGCCCTGGCTAAGCCCGCGGATAAGAGAAAACTAGATAGGGCTGATAGTTTCGCCCCCGGTAAGTAATAAGGATAGTTTAACCTTAGATAACTAAAGTAACCTTAGTTACTGCTGCATTTATGTGACGGTTGGGTTTTCCAAACAGGTAAACTGATCCATAGATGGTTTATGTTTGCAGAGGTCGTGACACTGAGCTAACATCCATAAAGCGGAGATGTCTTTTCGTCGATACTAGTAATTTTGGCATCTGGCTAGTACGGCCAGCTCTATAATTATATATATATGCATGGCTTGTTGGCATTGTGACACTTTGTACAAGGGTATAGGCCATCACATCGCGCCTTCTGCGCTTGACATCGCTTTCACGCTGTGTGGCATCGTTTTCGAGAGGAGGTATGCTTTGCTCTATCGTTGCGTTTGTGTTTGGCTTCGAATCGTTTACGGGTGGTGTTGATGCTGTAGTCAACACCGATCTCTTCCTCTTCCTCGAGGTTCTGTTTGTGCATCTTCATATGTCGCGTCAATATATCACGACGAAGGGAAACCACATCGCAAACGTTGCGAATGTATTTGGCTGACTTGGTATAGTTGTTCTGGTGTCGAATCAGTGACGATTGACTTTGGAAGCGCTTGGGATATCGATATCAATGAGAGGCGGCCATTTTGCCTTGCTCCACAGAACGATGCAAATTGATTCTGGTACAATGCAGATGGTGGGAGAAGTTCTAGATAAAAGGGATCGGTTTAGACTTAACCGCCTTGTGCGGGTGTCGAATTAGACCCAAAAGTAGCCAATTTGGATTAGCGATTTTACTATCTAACCCCTCGGCAATCAATGATTCTTACAGCTCATTTGTAAACACCTACTCGTGGCCGCACAAATGTGCACATCTAAGCCTATGGCCAAATCTGAAAAAAGGATCCTTTGTGTCAAAAGAAAGAGCTAGGGTGCCCCGAGAACTGATCAGCGACATTAAAGTCTCAAAGAGGAGCACATCAATTTGAAAGCGTCAGGCTAACGTCATCAATCCACGCCATATAACCATTGCTGCACTTTGCTCGAATAACAACCCGAATTTCGTTGTTATTGTCCAAAGCAGCCTGTGTCAAGGTGAAGCCTCCCCTGAGACCAGCAAAATCACCGGCAAGTTGCGCACCGGAAGCAGTAATTCTCGTTCCAAACGAATCTATCATGTTATCGTTGTCGATAAATGCTTCGACAGCAGTGCAATGAGAACCAGAGCTGACTTTGGCATAGAGGGAAAGACTGTAGGTCTGGCCTGCAACAAGGCTAGGCTTACGGAGGACCTGTACCGTGTTCGACCAGTCGCTGGCAGCAGAGCCCATGACAAAGGAATATGAACCGCGATGAGCGTTTAGAGCCTCGGTGTCAATGCGACCGAAAGCACCGATACCAAAGTTGTCCCACGGAGCACTGCTGCCAGTTTCAAAATCACCGTTGTCGAGAATCGGGAGTATTTCAATCGGTGGAGAGGAGGTAGTGGTTGGTAAAGCTTCTGCGGAAGAAGTAAAGGAGGATGTCTCAGTCGTAAGGACAGCCAGCGTCGTGGTTGACTCGGCTGCACTCGAATTTTCAGTCTCAGTTTCAGTAACAGTGATGTCCGTGGCGTAGTCCGACTCAGTTGAGGTCAAGTCAGTAGTGAAAGTGGCGTCGCCAGCCGTAACAGTCTCGATTGTGGAAGCGATGATTGAAGTCGTTGTAACCTCAGTCTCAGTGGTGACTGAGACGGGTTTGCAGGGACTAGCTCCAGAGCCAATAACAATTGAAAGAGCTGCAAACGCAGCAAAAAGTCTTTGCGGTGCCATATTGAACGAGTGAACAAACCAGTGCCAGTAACGAATGTGATAGTAAATAAGTTAAAGGATAAAATGTTGCAGGTCAAGATTAGAGAAAAGAGACTCAGCTTCTTTATAGCAAAGTACCTTTTCTGTTGTTGTGGGGCTTATTAAATTACGCAGACAACAAAATCAATAGCTTGCCAATAACTCCGGCAATTAGCACTGGAAACAGTATGGTGCCTAGTCTAACATGCTCCTAGCTTACTCTCATACAAAAGCCTAAACCTGCAAGAAAGCCCACAAGTACAAACAAACCCATCTCCATACATGAATATTTAATCGATAGCTGTACCGGATTACATGCACGAACTTTTACCCTTCCAGATAAATAATTTCTTAGAATAATATATCAAATCTAAAATCAAGTATGACATGTAGTCTGTCTCTGTGTATAGTCATCGTTAGGAAAGGATTTTTGCGGGGTATTTTAATAAATAGTACATGTCAGCAATCGAAGAAACACTCTGTCAACAATTTCGTCGAGAACAAAGGAAAGAAGAACTATGCGCATGGCTCAGATGGATCATGTTGCTCCAAGCTCAACTAATTTGTCCCAACTACCAGTGATTGGGGCATTGTCATTAAACACATCGCTATAACCAAACCTCTCCCTCTTGAACGACGTACTACACCTATGTTAACCGGGAAATGAACCCATTCCACTCCTCTTCGGTTACTTCGTTAAGATGCTTCAGAATGGGATATCTCTGCTTCATCATATCAGCGCACATTTTGCCTTCCAAGGCTAGGCGAGACATCAAGGTAATAAAAGGGATACCGCTGACACCGATCATATGGAGACCAATAGCACTGATAGCACTGATAGCACTGATAGCACCGATAGGACCAAAAAGGAAAAGATCAAAACACATAACACTGATGGGCAATGTCAGGCTCATGGTACCAAAAGTCGAACGTTGTAGCCCTCCCACAAACACGAACTTGGCACGTTCGAATATCGTGGATAACTTGCGAAGACATCCCAAGTCTGATCCAGGTCTAGCAGCTATGTATGCGAATCGACAGGCGATATCGTGGCAATTCCAGAATATAAGTTGGTATTGTGGCCGGATTTGCATGATGCCGTGTACGCCGACGAGCATTCGTACTGTTTTCAGAATTGTTTAGATTCTTTAGAACGGAGGCGAAGGGGTGGGACATAGAGAGCGCGAGGAACTAGTTGACTCACTTAAAGCATTAAGCTCCACCGCATTCATACTCGAATACGCTATAAACTCAAGGGCTGTGATACTTGCAAGAAACGTTGTGTCTACCGTTCTGCCTACAGCATCGCCAGACTGCCGTAGCGCGTTACCAGGGTGCTCGTATATCCTTCCAGTAGCGAGCTTGTCTCTCAAAGAAACTTCTGTATCAGCGCAAATCTCATCTCGGATAGCGACTATCCCAAGATGACACATAAATTGAAATGGCACGGTGGAAACTCTGGAAATAGAAGTTGCCTCGTTCAAATCAGATGTGTCATCCCACAAGAAATCTGGGACGAGATTGGGGCCAGATATTGATGAGCCTGATCGGGTGGAATTCAACACACCGAGTGGAGTCTGAAAAAGAAACATCCGGAGAGGACCTATGATCTTTAGCTTGAGTATCATGGAGAAATCAAATTCATATACCTCGACTTTCGGCTGGAAGCACTGAGTCAATAAACACCCGCTTTCGGAGCCCGGTAGGGGGCGACATTCGATATTGTCGGGCGATAATTTCCTGAAGCTGCATTACCAAATCTCTTCTCCTTTGTTCGGTCCACTCGACTGTCTCAGGCCTCTTCCTGACGTCCTCATTCACTCTCCCATACTCAAGTATGACGGCTCCATTGCCTATCAAGTCATTCAGAATATCCATCCTCTGCTCCAGGCGATGTTCCAATTCATTGACAGGCAGGTTGGAAACCCAGTGGGTAGCAACCACCATGACAAAAGGTAAGAGCGGCATTTCGAAGAAGCGTTTGATCCATTCAACTACTGACGTATCCAGTGGCGTATGGAATCTTGTGGTGTCGACGACATACCACAGTCCCACCAGCACAGCGTGGTCAGCCATTTTATCCAGAATGGCAGCAATGCAATCAATGGCTGTGGAGGCGGATACATCGTCGTCGAAACCGGGGGTATCGATAAAGAAGTACTCGATTCCGTCGATGGATTTGCGCAGCACCTCGCAATCGGTCGTCGCTGGATCTTTGGGTCAGTGATGCAACAAAGAACACTACCTCTTACTTACGAAAAGACATGGTATCATTACAGTAGCCGACTGTACCTGTAGCGTGTTCTGCAATCGAGGACTTCCCTGCGCCTGAACGGCCGACAAGAAGAATGACTCTTGCTCGACCTTCTCTTGGCCTACGATTTTGATGTTGGACCGTTGTGACAAAAGGTTAGAGAACAGCAAGCTGCACATACCGTCTCAATATTCGTCCTAGATTGCTCTGTGTCACGTCCTTGACCCGGGATTCCTGCAGAGAGACCTCGGGTTCTGTAGCCATCGACATGTTGTGCAACGAGCTTCGGCGTCGATAGGAAAAGGACGACATCTTTTTGCTGTCTTCAGCTTTTAAGCCTAGACAAAGTTGCTACTGTTTGGACAGATATACGCTCCCGATGTCGGGTCTGCGCCGCCGGCCCTCGTTCGAAGGTAATTGATGAGCAGGAGAGAGTCATCACGTCACGCAGGGATAACATGCCAAACTTCTCTTAAAACGTGCGGGGTATCTCCTTCGGAATATTCTGCATGGCTACGTATCATTCGTGCTGATATTGCCCAATGACCACCCTTTGCGACGACTGGGCTCTGAAGGTATTTATTCCGCTATCAACCATAATCAATAGGGTTCCCAGCAATCTCAAGTGATATTCCTTTACGGATGTCTGCTGTTACTGCATTGCACATGTAGAAAGTCAGAGAGGAACGTAGCCTGTATCATTGAAAAATTCGACGTTGAAATCGACAGCCATCGGGAATGTCTCAAGGCAACGGTGTGGCATCATAGCATTTTGCACGAGAGAGGGTTTGCCAGTATCTGATACTGGACAAGATATTTACTTGTACAGTATGTATCTATCTGCCCCATAACTCTAAATATTGATAGATCGTCATGCAATGTGAGATTAGAGGCACTGAGTAAACTATTAAAGAAGCGGCGACATGAGGAGCAGTAGTTTGGATTGGACCTGTTCCGAGGTCAATGTTGATTCCATGTTGGACAATGGCCTTGGCGAGTTCGGTCTGCTCCTGTATTATTGCCCAAGCTAAAGCTTCGTCTTTGTTCATGAAGTCCCCGTCCGCCATGTATCCTCTTTGACGTAAAGCTTGGCCCAATGTTGAGGTGACTGGAAGGTCGGGGCCTACCAGCTTCTGAACAGAGGGCACATGCTGGGATTCCATAGCAATGGTGTTATACTTGGCACCTCAGTCTAAACACTGACGCGGGTAAAAATGACAATCAGATTGGCGAAGTCGCTTTGAGGTGGAAAAAGCGTTGATTCAGATCAACTTGGTCGATGATAGGAAAAGAGAACATCATGTTTTTGGTATGCGGGCAAACAGTATAGGCGAAGAACTTGATCTTGATTGCCCAGGCTGATTCTCACAGACGAAAGAGTCAGTCGTTGCTGCCCAATTACATATTTCCCGTTGAGCCTGAGGTGGCGGTGCTAGGCAGCAACTGCCTCAGTTACGTTATGACACATTAGATGTTGGTGGCGCAGAATCATAGACAGGGAGTTACGTGCAGTTGAGCCTTGTGGTGGAATTGAGTTTTCAGGCAGGTCAGCCATCTTGGGCGCATGCTCACACTAACAGGGCGGCCAATCAATGCTGCCGCGTATCTGCTGGGAGGATGAGAATTCCAAAAGACTTGATGGGTAATATTTGTTGGCTAGACATTTCGCCTTCCTATAAAAAAGAGTTGATAGGGAATATAGTAGCTGTCGCGTCGCCTACATGAACAGACGGTAGTGCCACCACTAAGAAACAATATTTGCCGGGAATACCATAGCCGGTCGCACAAGTATACATAAAGCACATCACAAGTGCATTGAGGCTTATTCCGCCGAGCTGAACACGCAATATCGGAGCCTTATCGAAAACCCCGCTTCTTCATTTACCTTCCTTCAACAGCTCGTCGAGTTATCGTCATGTCAGCTGTAGAATGTCTGGGCATGGACGCCCAATTCCTTGAGAAAGCGAACGACAGCGCTTCCCATTCCAACAAAGGAAAAGTTGTTCATGGACATCAGTTAACGGGGTCTGTACCTCTACAGCAAAAGGATGTCAACTCTGCTGATGACTGCGGCGACCCTATCTACGGCAACCGGCTTACATCTGCGGCCGCGAGCGGTCTTGTTTCAGAGATGCTCAGATTAATCAAAGCCGGAGCGAATATCAATGGACCGAACAGAGCGTCTGTACCACTGTTGTATGCCGCCATTGGAAATGAAGAACGCGCGGTCCAAGTATTGATCGAAAACGGTGCTCAGATCGACAGGGTCAACGATGACGGGCACACAGCTCTAGGCCTTGCTGCAAGTCGCGGTAATAAAGCCATAATCCGTCTGCTTTGTAAGCATCATGCCAATATTGAGCACAATGATAGGCAGAAATTAACGCCACTCGTTTACGCGGTTTTGGGAGAACATGTAGATGCTGTGGAGATTCTGTTGGGTCGAGGTGCCAAAACAGAATTGAGCGATGACAATTTTATCAATCCACTAGAAGTTGCAGTTTTACGGGGCTTTGAATCTGTCACTGAAGTCCTCCTCAGGAAGGGCGCCAAAGTGAGAGTTGTTAATCGAAAGAGGCTTACTCCTTTGCTTCTTGCTGTGGACAAAGGCAAATGGAATGTCACCAAGAGTCTTCTGGGGAATGGGGCCGGGCATGATATTGTACCGGGTTCTAAATGCTCCCCTCTATTAATGGCTATTAAATCAGGACAAGTAGCGATGGTAGAACTTTTGGCGAAGTATGGTGCAGACATCGACTGTCTGGAAGAACTTAACCAAACCCCACTGGCGTTAGCAGCTGAGTTAGGAAAGGACATGGTAGTTCAGTCTCTTATTGATATGGGTGCCGACCTGGATGGTAAGGACGACAAAGGCCGGACAGCTCTGTCATATGCCAAGGAAAAAGGCCGACAATCCACCGTCAAGCTTTTGCTACAGGCCCAAATGCTGCGTCATGATGACCATTATACGAAAAAAGCCGAGGAACAACGAAAAAATCCCAAGACATCCTTCGACTATCGGCCACTTTCCAAAGGGTTCATCAGGGTATTAGAGCTTCAACCAGGACAAAAAGGAAATATTGTTTGCTTTTCACTGATACATGTAGTATGTCTGGTTCTCTTCTCTTGTCTTGCACCCGAAAGGCTTTCTAATCTCGAGCAACATAGGAGCTATCCACGCCACTTTCATTTGAAGCACTCTCATACGAATGGAAAGGAAAGGTTGGTACGGTCCCCACTTACTGCGACGGCGAGCGCATTCTAGTCACTCCGAACTGTCGCGCAGCGCTGGAGGTCCTCCGGTCCGAAACCGAAACAAGGAGTCTTTGGATAGACGCTATATGTATCAATCAGCAGGATACGCCGGAGCGTGGTATCCAAGTCTCTATGATGTACGACATATTCTCAAAGGCTACATCAGTGTTGATGTGGATTGGTGAAGAGGAAGATGGCTCAGATCTGGCTTTTGATTCAATTCCAGCTCTTTCTCGTTTTACGGAAGAGATACAAAAGTCGCCAGGATTCAAACCCGAAGTATGGAGGGAACTCTGGGAGGACCTACATCTCGGGGGATCGAAGATTCAAAATTTTGGCAAACAACTGGAAGTCAACAAGGAAACCTGGGAAGCGTGGGGCAGGCTGTATAGAAGATCTTACTTCACGCGAGCCTGGATTTACCAAGAGATTATTCTAGCAGGGCCACGAGGTGCAGTCATGTGTGGGACGCGCCAATGTTCCTGGGATGCATTCAGGGCGGCTCTCCAAGCTTATGATATATTTCAGGTGGATTTTGACCCCTTTCTATATAATATCATGACCAACGACGATCAATTTCGCTTGAACAAGTCTTTGAAACTTGATGCGGCGCTGTATGCAATATCAAGCTTTGAAGCGGGGAATCCTCGCGACAAGGTGTTTGCGGCTTTAGGACTTGTTTTTGGGAATGGGAAAGACCGTGAAGCCTGGGAATATGTTCAAGTCCCAAAAGCAGACTACGGCAAGTCTGTTGAGGAAGTTTTCGTCGACGCGAACCGGTACATCATTTCCGGCGACAACAATACTCTATGGAGTTTGCTTGATCCGTGTGAACAGTCTCCTACGGATGGATGCACCAGGAACCTTCCTTCTTGGGCATTTGACTTCAGGAAACCAGCCACCATTGGTTATAATCCTTTCCCTGCAGGCAATGAATGGTACGGCACTCTGCTGCGTGGGCGTCCAACGATGACGCAAACCTCACTTCAGATTAATGGATATGCCGTTGATAATGTCAACTGCAAAGTTCCTATCACGAAAAATCATAACACTGTGGATATGGTCAAGATGGTTGTGCGATGCGTGGTGGGCTTGGGGCGTGGGATCTACGACCCAAGCCCAAGTATTGGAACACCCAATGTACAGTGTGAATCTCAAGAACACCTTGGAAAGACCTTTTCGAGGACAAATTTAGCTACTCTCCTACGCACTCTGATGAGTCTTGATGACTGTCTAGCGGATGAGGAGATGAACTTTGCAACATACGTCGCATGTCAGCTCATGGCGGACAACGAGACATCACAAAGCTTCAAGGCACCTCCGGATTTCCTTCGGGTGGGGATCGAAGCCTGGAGAAAATCGTCACAGGAACTAGCCAACTTTGACCTCGCCATTTGCGAGGAAATGGAGAACCGACACCGCTATGAAAACGATCTTGTTTACACTGAAAAGGGATACTTCGGTCTTGCACCAAGTCTCGAAAGGGGTGACGACCTGGTGGTGACAGTTGTAGGAGGCTGCATGAACCTTGTTCTACTAAGAAGAAAGTCGTGCGGCGAGGACACATGGTACGAGTATGTCAGTAAGGTATATATGTATGATTGGACAGAGGACAATATTGAGACAGTGGAGGATCTGGGTGATGATTTGGAGGAAGTTCGTTTGGAGATTCGTTAGTGCCTTGACTGGTATCAGTATAGTGGCTTGTTTGAAATTATTGTTTATATATTTGAAGTGCTGGACACTTACAGAGAGGAATAATAACAGAATCTTTTATCAAGGCAAAGCCAAGCACAGAGAGAAACCTATGCCGTTGAACTGTAAACCTATTGCATCGATATATATCGGTTATACTAAAGTAGGAGGTGTCGAGACTGTACGATCATTCACTAGTCCAAGAACTAGCACGATATCCCACTGGATTCGGGCCAATCAATTAAAAAATCGCGACGCCATTTGGTGGACTGGCCGCGCCTCCAGGAACCTAGGGGTTATCAGATATCGAGGCGAACAGAAGCTATGGGACTTACCTTGAGCGGCATACTCGAGAAAAAGAAAGACCATCTCTTTGTGGTGTTTGGTGGTAGAGTCGGTGATGCGTCGTCAACGCGCGCGATCCAGACGACAACAACATAAATACTGCTATACCCATCGCTTTCGTCACATTATTGTCTGCAGAATAGTAGAAGAGTGGAGATCCTTTGTGAGGGAGTCCTGTTCATTTTGTGGGTGGCTCTTCTATGGCGATGAAATTGTAGATTGCCTTCTGTTCAGACTCGTTCGCTTCTTTATACAGAGAGAATATTCATGACCATATCGCCTTTCAGAGCTCGCTCTTGAATCTTGTAAGCTTTCGTATTCAAAATATGTATTAAAGCGAGTGTGATAATACCGAAGAATGCTTCGACTTAAGTTGCCCCACTTGTTTCCCTCACGCCAAAGAATATAAAGACCCCCTTCCTTAATAATTTCCCTGTCGCATCATTATAAACTTCCTAATTCACTACTGTGCTTACCAGTCTCAACTTCTTGGAACGTTTCAATCGATTGATTAAGGTACAAAGAGCCAATAACATCCCTCTTTCAGTATACTGATTCTGTAGTCGGAGATGAGTGTCGAATATGCAGAGCCAGTGGAGCAACTCTTTCTAGATCTCCCTGTGAACCAAGTCCTTCAGCGTGATGGAGTACAAGTCGTTGAGCCCTGGGCAAGCCAGTACGTTGATGCAATCCAAGACACGAGGTATGGCGATGCAATCTGGGCGCGATATCACATTTTTGGAGAGGTAGTGGATGGGTCAATTGAGGGACTCACGGTGCTTGAGAGTATTACTCAAGATGCGATGGGATACAAAAAGCACGCACCCGAACAGTACGCCGAGGCCGTATCTTTCTACAAGGGTACTAGCAGTGTAGATGGTCATACTGATGTGATTGAGGTCATTTTACGTGTTGATGGAGAGGATCTGACCGGAAAATATATCCCTGAAAGTGGCTAGAGCCTTGATGACTTTTATTTGTATTTTCAATCCCATCACTCTGTTACGTAGTACGTTACTTATCAGCCCGTGAAATGAAGTCAAGTCTCTACAGCGGTGGAGATTTATCAGCAGCACAGACAGCTTCGGTTGTCACGGCTCGATCGGCAGCCAGGGGGGTCGGTTGCGATAAAGTAGAAAGTATCGAGCTTGCACGATATGGCACTGAAGTCGGACCAAATCGATCAAAAGATGGCGACGCCATTTGGTGGACTGGCCACACCTCCAGGAACCTGCAGATATTAGGGGTTGATGTGGAAAGAAGCTATAGGAACTTACCTTGAGCGGCATACTCGAGAAAAAGAAAGACCACCTCTTCCTCTTCTCACATTCCTGGCTCAAAGCCTCCAAATCGAATAACTCTCCAATCGGCATTCCCCACCCAGCTAGAAGCCATTCATGAAGAAAGAAATCCGTGTTTTGACAAGGCCACGCTTCCATGCTAGGCTGATCACCAACGACGGCCGCAAAACCTTGATCCCAAAGCCACCGAAGGGTTTCCTCTGAGGATTCGACACCATGGGCGGGTGGCACCTTGTAATCTGCTAGGGTCTTGCATTCATCGTCAGAGAGCTTTTCGTAGGCTCGGACCCATCCTGTTCGGATGAAGAGTATATCGCCGTGTTGAAAGGTCGTACCCTGACTTTTGGCAACTTCCTTTAGGGTCGTGACGGTAGTTGACTTTGTTTCGAAGGGGGTCAAGGTAATGTTGTTGTTATCTGCCCAAGATGCGTAGTCAAGAAGGACTCCACGTCCAACGATACCACCACGCTCAACCCAGGCTACGTCAATTAGCCCATAACTTTCCCCCGGAACTGAAGACTTACCATGTATACCATTGACATCCGATGATAACAACTCATCAAGTGTCTTTCCATTAAACCAGAGTTTCTCTTTCTGATACGCATAATGTCGAAATCCATCCCACTGCGAACTACTCTGCGTGTTAAACGTCAAAGTATCGTCGTTCACGGCACGAGGAGACTTGGTAGTAATCTCATGCTTGAACGGCGCACGGCCAAAGCAAGGTCGTGACATTCGATTCAGAGGCCAGTCTGTAGAGACTCGAACGCCATCGCGGATCTCGGAAGCCGCTTTTGCTACGACGTCGGGAGTCAAGAGGTTTAGCATGCCGCATTGGTCATCTTCCCCGAAAAGACCCCAGGCGTTGCCGGTAGGACCGTCTTTGCGCAGAGGAAGGGAGTCAAATGAGGGTCTGGTAGACATACTTAAGTTTTGGTTCGAATTGAAGTTGCTTTGATTGTTGGTTGTTGGGGTTGACGTCGTGTCGAGCCCCCACCTTTTGAGGGGAGCCACGGTGAGAATCCCGAATGAGAATGTTGATGTAAAGCTGCTTTGTCATCATAGTAACGACAATAACTATTTTAGTATTACGAATCATACTACTACCTATACCATGATATACTGGGTCGGATATTCTACTAGCCTTGGAATGTGAGAATTCCACGTTTTATATAGTCTACTCAACGTGGTACTGTTAAAGCTCACGACGCACCAAAGTCTCAATAAAGTGGTCGCCTGCTAAGGTTACTCACAGCACGTATATATGTAGCGCCGGACGCCTAAGGGCCTACCTTCACATGAAGCTGAACGAAAATAACCTCATTAGTACATTTGGCGCTATATGGATTAATTACCGGACTGATGACATATACACTATACTAAAAGATCACTGGGCTGCTCTCTTCAGTCGATGATTTCTCGTCTAATTGTCAACCACATCTACACATTACTCTAGACTCAACAACAGAATGCACTGATACAGACGCTATTCAAAACACCGTAAAACAAGGAGCTTGCTAGTAAGAACCAAAGCATCGATCAAAACCCTCCAACCTGAGCTGGGCAGGGTCCAAGAGTCGTGCCCATAGAGCTGTGCATGTAAATTCCCTGATGATCCCCCCAGTAAAACTGTAGCGTATTTGGGTAAAAGATCTTGCCTACTCTTGAGTGAGGCCCTTTGGGATTCTCTTGGCCCTCATAGTACTTCCAGGATGTTGTATTGGCTGGGTTGATCCAGACCATTCCGGATGGGTGCTGATAGATAGGCTGTGTTGGGAAAGAAGGAACCCAATCTTCACCATTCACAACGCCTGTGTATCGTCCAGGAAATATCGCATCGAATGCATCAGCGAACCTTGGGTTTCCAACACGTGGGATACCATAAGCAATAATTTCCCGGATAGTAGTGACGTTGCTAAACTCTTTCTGAATCGACAATGCCGTGAGAAGCGCGATGGCAGCTCCCTGACTATGTCCTGTGACGATGACTTGGTCGTTGGGAAATTGCTTGATAGTCTCGGCCAGTGCTTTGCTGACAGCAACCCAGCCGTTGAACCAGGCGGTTTGCCAGCCTGCAAAGACTAAGGATCCTAGCGGCAGACCAAGCCTTGGATCTGGTAGTATGGGAAGAGCTTGAATATCTTGAGAAATGGAAACAAGGCTTGACAAATTCGTTCCTTGGACGGCCACGATTATGCCAAGGCTCTCGGAATGATAAATGTTGGTACGTTGAACAGTATCGCCATTGCCAAGAGCATGCAGCAAGGTCTGATCGCCAAACTTGACACCAGGTGTATTCGCACTCGATCCGCAGTACGTGTTCTGGACAGATGCTACTGTATTGGTGAAGTGAGCCTGTGGGAATGGCAAGTCATCGCTTTGGCGTTTGATTGTGTCGGTAGGAACGGCGTTGGCGATATTGGTGAGGGCTGCTAGTGCCACAGCGAACACGCGAAGAAGCGTCATCTTGAGAAGGTCTATTACAGACTATTATTCGCAAAGAAAGATGAAACAGACTGTAGAATGATAGGTACCTTTGCTGGGACATATCAAGTTTTTATACCGTTGTACCAAGGATGATCGATCGATCGATGTAATGATTGCTTTTTGCAAACATCTTGACTCAACTGCCGGAGTACGCTTGCATATAGCAATATGAGACAATTGTCTATTCCGATATTTCGTGGCTGGCTGAGGCGAGTAACTAATTAAACGAGCCGTCCCGGCTCGCCAACGAGTACATTTCCCAACTGAGACAATATTTGCCAATAAAGTTCAGCTAGATCAGACGCAATATTGCGGCGTCTCCACCATCACGGCTTTGCTGTTGCAGTAGATGTTACCCTCGGGCACAAACTCAACTTAACGAGATGAATATAGCGTTTTTTGTGAGACAACAAGAAATAGAGAGTTGCTAGCTCAAGGCGCTACTGAAGTCAGGATTAACTATTCGCTACCTAGTCTTCTGCTAGCTGTCGGGTGTTGAAACGCCCCACATAAAATTCATAGTCTGATGAATATGTATACTATATCAATGTCTTGGCTTACTATTACAGTGATCATGTATAAGTGCAATGGATACGATAAATCCTGTGCTTTTTTGTTTTGGCATTGTAAACTCATCAGAGAACATCAGCTGTCACTTGCAGTAATCATTCGATATAATTTAATTAGGTTTGCTTAATACGACGCTCTGAGTTCATACTAGTCCGATCATGGTGCGAAGAACCGTTTCTCAAAAGATACTAATACCCAACCGTCTGCTGTCGTTCGGGTCTCTACATGGTCTGTACGTTACAACAAGAAATGCATCTTCTAAACCGTCTGGTGGCCATTGCCATCCTTCTCCAGCCTGGACAAGGCTTAAAGCAACAGACCCGCTTCGAACCCTTTGCAGAGACTCAACTTCATACTCGTCAACAGGGCGACGATACGGCGGGTGTAATAGATGGCGTCTTCCACCAACTCATTGACCACGATAACCCATCACTCGGGACCTTTGAGCAACGATACTGGTACAGCTTGAATTATGCCAACGGTAGCAACCCACCTGTTGTCTTTATTTCACCCGTTGATGCGGAAGCTGAACAGGTGAAGTTTTGGCTCCATGATGATTATGTTATCGGTGGTATGATTGCGCGGCGTATTGGGGCGGTGATGCTTATGCTTGAAAACCGTTACTTTGGCAAATCCTCACCTCATGACCAGCTGACCACCGAAAACATGAGATACTATACCGAGGACCAGATCATACGAGATAAGATCCACTTTGCAAAGACTGTGGAACTACCATTCGCCAAGAATGGTGGTTCTAGGCCTGACCAGGTGCCTTGGGTTCACACCGGTTGTTCTGCTCAAGGCAACCGTGTGATGTTCGCACAAAAGGAATCCCCGGATACCTTTTGGGCATCTTGGGCATCGAGCGCACCCCCTCAAGCAATCCCTGATTTCTGGAGGTACTTTGATGCTGCCAAGGCATATATGCCCAAGAATTGCACAGCAGATGTGGAGAAGGTCGTTGAATACCTAGATGATATCATGCTGAACGGTAAGATAGAATGATGTCCCTTACACTACTACAGTTGCTGACAGACTTAACAGGATCGGCGGATGAGATCCAAAAGATCAAGGAAGACTTTGGTGCTCCAGATCTGAAACATAACGACGACTTTATGAATCTCCTGAACTATGGACCACAAACCTTTCAAGGAGCCAGTTTGCGTATATCCGACACATGGAATTTTTGCGACTACGTCGAAAATGCCGCCGATACCACAGAAAAGTCGAGCCTTCCTGGCCCAGAAGGTGTTGGACTCAACAAAGCCCTAGAGGGATATGCTCGTTGGACCAAAGAGGTCTGGATCCCAGGAAGATGCGAACAACAAGGTCCTTGGAAAGGAGTCAACAACACGGGCTGCTTCAACTTCGGCGATGCCGATAGTCTGGTTTATGCTTCGAAGGGTCTGGACGCCCCGGGCATTGTCGATACCCTGCAGATCCAATGGCTTTTCTGCAATGAACCTGAGGAAAATTGGCAAACGGGTTCACCAAAGGGAACACCAACACTGGTCTCCCGCTTGGTCAATACTGATTTCTTCAGGAAGACGTGTGCACGATACTTCCCTCGGGGTCCAAATGGAGAAACATTTGGTTTGGCAAAAGGAAAGACAACCGCTTCGTGGAACGCACGCTACGGTGGTTGGAGCGACCCAACTGGGTATCTGAATAGAACAATCTTGGTAAACGGTATGTTTGACCCTTGGCGGGCAGGATCCTTTGCCTCCCCTCAAAGACCTGGAGGAGTTCTTGGTAACAGCACTTACGTCAAGCACTTCTTAAACCCTGTCGGGAATCACTGTACAGATACATATCGCAATGCTGGTGATATCTGGCCTGAAGTCAGGGCAATCCAAGACGCTGGAATTAGTCAGATCGAGGAATGGGTTGCGACGTTCCCCGAATCCAAGGGCGAGTAAGAGCGTATAAGTAAAATTCATGTACATAGTCGAACAATCTATGCATTAAAGCAGAAGCAATATTATCTACTTCGCCACGTGAATAACCACTTAGGTTTTCGCAGCCAGTAGCCAGGGTCAGGAATGTCATTGAGAGGACACACTATCTGATCAGAGATATAGTTCCTTGAAGCTATATCTATCTTTTTTTAGATTGACCACATGTGTATGAGTTGATATAATTAAAGAAAATAACTGTTATATTATGTATAAGTTTCTAATAGAAGTAGCATGGAAAAATATACAAGGGATTTACTTTTTAAACTAAAGCTCACAACTGGATTGCGATTACGTCAACTAAACTCAATGTGAGACGATGGATCAGGGAATAATGTTCATCACGACACAACTCAGCCAGCTATCTAGACAACTTCGGCAATGGAAACATCATCCACACCGACAGCAAGCGTAACCTTTTGGCCATTCGTGCAGCGAAGTGCCAGTTTGAGTTGAAATTTGCTTCCTACTGGCGTGAAGTTAAGGTTGTAAGCCTGGTATGAATTAAGATTGGTAAAATCCAATTTCGACAGAGAAATCTGCGTGTTACCCTGCATTGTTTGAATGAAGCACAACGTAGCAGCATTAAGGACGGGTGCCGGGGTGCTGAAGACAGTAGCGTAAAAAGACAAGCGGTACTGGCGATCGGTGCTGAGGCCGGTGACGGTCTGGGTGGCCAGGTTCAGTCCGGTAGCATAGTCGTTGGCAACAGCGAATTCACTAGATTTTGTTAATCCGTCATTCTAAACAGATAAATCGACCAACTTACAGGTATTGGCTGCCGGTGTACGGGGATCCAGGGCTGCTCTTGATTCCGCTGTTTTGCAAGTTCCACACGGTGTTTGGATTCTCCTCGAAGCCACCGTTCTTGACAAAGGCGGTTGGACCGGCAGCTTCAGCGGTCGTGGTTGTGGCAGCCTCAGTGGTGGTAGTAGCAATCTCAACGGAAGTGGTCTCGGCTGTGGTAGTTGGGATTTCAGCTAAAGTAGTCTCAGCCGTAGTAGTCAGAATCAGCGCAGTAGAATCTGAAGTGGCCGATTCGGAAATTGTGATCATTGTCTCCAAAGCAGTGGTAGTCTCGTCAGTCGCGGATTCAACAATCGTAGTCTCCAGCGCGCTGGTAGTCTCATAGGTCGTAGAAACATCCAAGGTTGTAGCAGTGTCGACGCTTGAAGTTTCAACAATGGTGGCCGTAGTGGTGGCGGCAGTCGTCGCAGATTCTCCGGACGTAGTCGATCTATCAGGACGACAAGCAGGGCGAGCATTGGCTGCAGGAAGCAGCGCAGCGCTGAGAACAGTAGCGATAGAAATGAAACGCATCCTGAAAATTAACGAGAGTATTGGGTAGCGTCAGTGTAAACGAGTGTATGAACAACCAAGGTTGAAGAGAGAGGGTAGCGATGAGGGATGGTCTTTATTCATGGCAATCTGCTTGAAATAATCTAAGATTAATGGGGTTTGTTACTATACGCGTGTCAATATCCGTCATCAGTCTAAGGTCTGTAAAACAATAGTTCGAAGAAACTAGTCAATATCAGACTTAGATCTACTTGGATTGGGTTTAGTTTCAGGCTGAGAAGAACAGTATCTGGCTGCGGAAGTGCCACGCGAGCAAGGTTTAATAGCTAGTCCCATGTTGCTTGTCAGGGGTATATGGGTCGCTGAAGACAAAAGCAATGGTTGTGACCGCCTTGACAGCAAGTTTGATTTAGGGTAGATGGTGCCGTGGAATGGGTGAGCCGCAAGTTAGACTACCTAATTCTTGCAATAGACAGCCTATATTAAAGAATCTATATTTTGCTGACTTTAAATAAAATTTTATATACATCTTTATACTGCAGGTTTCATACATCAAGTTTGAGAATATGGCTCGTAAGAGTGCTGTTTATTGGCCGTAGCCTGCAACCAAAGGGCCCAGCTTCTTCATGGACGCAATTAAGATTCGTGCTGCTACCGTTGATACACGTTTCCAAAAATATGAACTCCACGGCCGCACAACAGATTTGTCTACCCAAATCGTCGACTGCATCAGGCTTCGTCTTTCCATTTTATATTCAGCAGTCGAGCGTTGTATCGGCATTTGCCCAGGCTACCTTAAGTCTTCTCATAGGGTTCATTTTTGGATTAGCTCTATGACTTCGGTATAATTCCTTTCTACGCACTCTTAAGCAACCTATAGGACATCCATCAGTTACATGCTGACCTACTCCCTCAGCACTGATTTGGCGCGCTGACATCTTCTCAGCTAATTTTGTCAGGGAAAACAACTGTGGCGCGGTCCAAGAGCTGACTAATCACAGAAGCGGTCATGGGTCTAGTATGGGATGGTTGAAAAGGCGAACCTGGTGATTGGTAAGCCTAAACTTTATACTTCAAGGGTCTCGATACCCTTATATTTTATCCCTCCTTGTTTTCTTCTTCTCTTAGCACGGCACTCACGATATGATATAGCATTTCTAATGAGTCTCTCGACCGGTCTGCCCCAGAGGGCCATTAGGAAAGTACGCAAAGGCACACGTAGTTGCTGGGAATGTAAGTCGATGTCTTATTCCAAGTTAGTTTTAAGAGCTCAACATCTGAAGGTCGGCGACGTAAAATAAAATGCCGATACACTTTTCAAGACGACGTCAGTTGTATCGCTTGTAAAGACCGAGGATCCATGTGCCGTAGCCAAGAGTTCGCTGATGACGGAGAAGCTTCCGAGGTTTCCGTCAAACGGCTGGCCCAGCGTCTCAGCCGGCTTGAGGAGCTGATGGAAAGACTAGCGGAACACCCGGCACTGGCCAATCCAACGACTGCTATGGAACTAAAGCCAGGTATTGCGGCCACTACTCTGCAGCCCGATTTTATCGAACGCTCCAGCGACCAGCCCTACGCGGCCAGTCTAGAGCCGTTAATATCAAACCAAACCCCGACCGGCCAGGGACTGCTCAGTACTTCACCTCCACACTATGCCAGTAACGCACTGTATGGATTATTCCCATCTCAAGCAGATGTCAGTGCCATAGTTGAAGCTAGTGCTGGCCCTTCTTATCTCACGGCACTGTTCTATTGCCAAGCCGACATCTTCGAAGGAAGACCCGCGCCGCCATCTTCATTTTCTTCGATACCTGAATACAACAGTCATCCGATATGATTAGCTAAATGGCTGTTGCAACTAGCGATCTGTATGCAACAACTTTCTCCCCATTTCGATGTCGCGAAACTCTCGAAGCCCGAGCCGATCGGTAAAACCATGATTAGAATAGTGAACCATGTCGAAGATCACGTCACATCCGTCGACCAGTATGCGGTAACTTCACTAGGTCTGGAGTGTCTCTTACTCATGGGCTACTGGCATTCCCACGCCGGAAACCTGAGGAAGTCCTGGCTGATTTTTCGAAGAGCGCTTAGTGTGTGTCAGCTTTTGGGGATAGACCACCAAAAGCCCGCCAGTTTATTCACAACTCAACCTCGACTGGTTTCCAAAAGCGCAGCTGCGCCGGACCCAGAGATGTTACAATACCGTGCGATCTCCAACGATCGTCACTTATCCTTACTCCTTGGAATCGGGATGGCTCAACTGGATAATGATTTTGCTTCAAAGGCAGCAACAAACCGGAATACGGATTAGGAGAAACTAGAAAAGCTCCACGCTATGATCGCAGCTAGAATCATCCAGCGAAATGACATGACTCTGGCAGAAGCCTACAATTATACCCGAGAAGCTAGCTTGGATATGCGAGCTGGCGCGGCGATTCTGGGAGAGGGCTGGTGGGAACAGCCTGTGCTTGATCCGAACGCTGCCCTCAAGGACCTCTTCCCACTTGTGAGCAGGCTGCTGCTCCAAAGCAACCACCACCTCCTCTTACTCTTTCTCCATACACCGTACATGCTTAACCAAACAGTCGACCAGGGAGGCTACAGCCGGTTGGCGTGCATAGAGTCCAGCCGAGCAGTACTCACAAGATTCAACGCGTAGCGACGAGTCAACCACTCCGCATATTCATGCCGTCACATCGACTATGCGGCTCTTCTCGCGGCAATGACACTACTTATCTCGTACTCAGTCAGACATGAGTCAAATGATATTCAGCCGCCTATCATGCAGGAGGATAAACAACTGGTACTCATGGTCAAGGAGCGGATGTGTAACGTCATCAGCCTATCCAACGATGCTCCATTGAAAGAGTCGTCCGTCATCATTGAGCAGCTGCTAGGCATAATGGAAGCGGGTAGCCCTGAGGCTCTAGATATGGGTGCAGAAATTCATCCGTCCATCGACCTACATATACCACACTTTGGTACAGTCACGATAAGCCGGCCAGCGACCATCTCGAAGTCAGCAAGTCAAGATGGCAAAACTTCCTTAGAAGACACGCTTGAATCCAGATCGGCCAGATCCTTCATTGCTGATAGTGACAAAGATGATGAAGATGCTGAACGAACATCTCGAAACCCTAGTGCCCAGATACATTTCCAGCCAGGACCGCAAGACTTCCCGCCCGATTTGACTCCTTTGACTCAGGCAACCGAATGGCCCTTGCAAGGTGTTGACGCTATATACTGGTCTTTATTTGAGCATAGCCTGGAGAACTCGGACAATCAATCGTTGTAGCAGGACTGTACAGCCTTGTCTAAATGATATAATTTATTGAAGTAACTTGCGTATTATACAAAATAGTTGATGGAAAGTCCCGATTCTGTATAAGCGCAAATTGACTATGACTAAAGAAGTAAAGAGCTGTTTCGAATTTACAGAGTAAGTAATAACGAAAAGCTTATGAGGAAGAGAATGATAAGTAGTCTGTGAGTAAACATGCGAAACCCGATTCGTTGCGACAGAGATATTAGGACAGCGAGATATCCAAAGCACCGATGATGCCGAAAATATCCGCATTGATGCGCATATCGACAATCTTGCCATCCTTCCAGCGACAAATAGTGTAGTGAAGCAGGTCGAAGCTTTTCCCATTAGGCTTGACAGGTGTTGGTGCTAGATAGAGTGGCAAGGTCAGGGGTCCTTCGAAAGTCCCGCTTAGCATGGCCACAGTCGCAGTCCAGTCACCTTGGGCGATAATCTGCCTATACGGCCTGTTCTCTAGGTGCAGATCCGGAAAGGCCCTTTTGAGACGCGTAAGTTCCTTAAGATACCCATGCACGTCAAGAGGCTGATCTGTGAGGCCATAGACTTTGAGATCCGGAGATAGATGCAGAGCCTCAACTTCGAATTTTCCAGCGTTGAGTGCATCATCAGACTTGGCCATGCTGGCCTTGTTGTTAGCTGAGTTGTCGACCTTGGGGTTAGCCGATAACGGTGTGGTGTAAGGATCAAGCTCAATATCCGGTAGATCAGGCTCAGGGCGAATGGGAAGCACGCCTAGCTGACGAAGGGTGCTCGGGACGTCAGACCACAGATACTCCTCCATCATCAACCCTCCTTCCCAGCGAGCTACGGTCATAAGATCGAAACTGACAGTCCGTTCAGTAGGCGGTAGCCAGTTTCCAGCTAAATCAGCGAATGGCCCGTCGTTGACACCGCCCGCTTTTGCCAATGCTACAGTCCAGTCCCCTTCGCCGAAGATGACACGATAATTGTGGTTATGGGGAGCCGCCGTGGAGTATGTTGAGAATGTTAGACGCAGGTCCTCGATGTGCTCCGTGAGGTTCATAGTGATACCCCCAGTATAATACATGGTCGAGTTTGGATGGTGATTGAAGTGAGCGAAATCTCGGGCGATGAAAGCATCGTCAGCCGACTGCATCTGTCGCGTGTTCTCTGCAACGGTCCAGTGAACATCATCATCTGGGTTCAGTGGACGCAAAGTGTCTCCTGAAAGTTGAGACGTTAGTCACTCAGCATCTTACATCCAAAGTCATGCTGAACTCACGTTTTTCCAGAGATCTTATACCCCTAGCAACGAGGAGATGAGAAGCAGGTAGGGCAAGTCCGCAAGACGAGACACCCGTAGCAAGGACTTGGAGAGGTAGGAGAAGTGTTGAGAACATGTTGACCATTGTAGCAAGGCGTTCAAGATTTTCGAGCTTGACGTCGCAGAGGCTGCGATATCGAGAGATTGAATGGAAGTGTTCAGCATCAGTCTTAGAATGCACACGTTTCCTTTTATCCTTCTATCATAAGCCAGAGTTTAGATTTTCTGGATGTACAGGCGTATTCATCTATACTGGTAAGACCGCATTTTCGGCCGAACGCAAAATAGCCCTTGTAAGCCCGCAACGTCGAGTGAAGGCAATTGTTGACTAATGTGCCGAACTTCCGGCCGAATACAGTGGCAGTAGAGGCGCTCATTTCTAATCAACTAGGAATAGAGTCGGTAATGCCACATGCGGATGCAATATTTGACGTTTTCTATCAGCTCACTTCATGACGATGCCCAACCTAAGCTTGGCATTGTTGTTCCTTTCTTCCTTAGTATTTCTCCCGCTTACTAGCCGCTTCCAGTTAGCGTCTGGGGTCGGAGTTATTGTCGTCGCGTTCGATTACGGTGACATCTTTTTTTGTAAATTAATTCGAGATGAGGCAATAAGTGAAAGGTCTGATATCACGATGGGGAAAGGATAATAAGTGATGCCCTACAATCAATTATTTCTGGAAAATGCGTATTGCTCAAGTTCTTGTCGTCGTTCAAATCCTGTAGCAGGTCCGTTCAACTGCTCTTATAGCCAGCGTCCATGACAACACTGCGTAACTATTGCTGCTCCAATCGTGAAAGTTTGAACTCGCTTTCGTGATGTGATTTGTAGCGCGACCACAGAAGCCCTGCCCTGAGTTGACCCGAGTGAAAGCGGCGTTATATCATGTAAGTGTATTGTCTAGATTAGTGTTGTATAACAGCCAGCGTTATATCTCGAATGTTGCTAAACTACTCCAGGCAATAATATCCTGACTAGTGCTTATCTTCCCCTCAACTTTAATCCAGCGCCCGTTATGGATCTAGCTCGGATCCTTATCATTGCCATTTATCAGCTGTTAAATTGATAAGCTTCTACAACTGATAAATTCACTTTTTGTCTTGTTACATCTCCTCTATCACTTCTGTTCATACTTTATGACATTCCTGTCAGACGAATCAGAATAATGCAGAATCAACCCCCAGGTCCCCAAAGAAAGCGAGCTCTCCAAGCATGCGACTTTTGTCACTCTCGGGGGCTAAAGTGCCGTCGCTTATCGGTTGATCCACGAACCCAAGGGATCTCCAATGTCTGTCTGACGTGCATTGACTATAGTGTTCAATGCACAATGGATCGACCTGTCAAAAAGCGTGGCAGGAAGCCCATTGTCTCGAGTGGAGAGAGTGGAGAGACACGTCCCAGGGTACAGGCAGATCTTCAATCATCCGACTTCAAGTCGCCCAGTTGTATACGCCACCTGATAGAAATCTACCGAGATACCATGTACCAATGCTAGTATGGCTCTTCTTCGCCTTTTCTTGATATAGTTACTCAACGTTACCAGTTTCCCGTTTTTGTCCGAGAATGATCTCGAAGTACGATGGGCAAACAGCATACCTCGTGAAAATGAGGTATCGTACATGCTCTTGATGGCACTATGTGCTGTTAGTGCTCAGAGTTTGACTCTCAAAGCCGTTTTTGATAGCGTGTTATTGGACGACGCCAACGCTCACGACAGTGATACATACTTCACCGAAGCTGTGTCTCACGTGCCCACACGTGTGCCTGATTCTAACGACTTGGACTATTTCAGAACATTTGGCTTGTTGGCTGTTTATTCCCTAAAGAGTGGAAACAAAAGTGATCTTCATCGATATCTCGGATTATGTCATGCCCTGATTGCCCAGCATGGTTTACAGAATGAAAGCTATTGGGATTGCTCTATTTCACTGGCAGAGGTGGACGACAGACGACGCCTCTTTTGGTGCGTCTACCGTCTCGAAGTACACTCAGCCTGCGTCCTTGGGCACATCATCCGTTTGCCAGAAGCCCAAATCTCAGTACAATATCCTCGTATCACTCCGACCATGAAGCGAGAGACACAGGCATGGACGGCTGGATGGGATTACATTACAGATTTGTTCCGTTTGATGGAGTACACAATCCTCAATCTGCGTCGACAAAACCATGCCAAAGCTGTCTTTACTGCTCTTTGCGATCATCCTAGCCCAGAAGCCTTGCTCGAGAGCCTCAAACACCTTAAAGTTAACAAACCATTCATCCTGCGAGTTCTCTCACACCCACATGACGAGCTGCAGAGCAATCGTTGCAAGTATATGGCAGTTCAGATCACCTGTACTGAAGCATTGGTCAACATCATGGCCTTGCTCCATTGCCATGCGCCGGTGAGCGATGTGATCAAGGTTGCGGAAGACTTTCTCAACGAGATATCCGAGGCGTCTCTGATAATGTTCAAGGTCGCGAGTAGTCAGATCATACAACAGCTTTTGGGCGTAGGTTACATGGTATACAACGCATTTCTTTATGATGAGCATCAGTGTCAATTTGCAGTAGGCCGGTTGGTGTCATATTTGGAGGACATTATCAAGAATTTGGAGCACGACATCCCCACAGCTGCTGCTGCTAGAGGGGAGCTACAGAAGCTGGCTAGATGCATCGTGTAAAGAAACTCAATTATCCAATAAAAATATCATTCTTCCTAAATATGTAACCCAATATGCATCTGATCTGTTGTTGTGGACACAACCTCCCGCCTAGAGTCCTGTACTCTTCAATCATGTGCAACAGCCATAGTAGTCATATACTTACGATAGGCCGGAATGGACCATCTCCTCAGTCGTTTTCCGTACACAATCATGATGAAAAAAGTGAAAGTACATGCAAGAGAGATCATAGCTGCAGTGATGAAGCAGTTCTTCAATCCTTGTGTCGTCCACCAAGGCGTAATAGCATAGCTAAAGCCAAAGCCAATTGTGTTGCGAATCAACATTATGGACACTGTTGTTTCACCGGCGATTTCCTTGAAACAGTCCACGTTGTAACTGACGGCAATGGCTCCTCCCGCTACGCAACCAACTGTCAGCATACCAAGTCCAAACACTAGTCCTATCCAATGGACCTGGTAGTATGCGCCGACTCCCCAAACGATGAGGCCGGCCGACGAGATGATTCCAGAGACGAGCAATACCCAAAGACGCTGCTCGGGCTCTCTGATCCCACCGTTGCGTCTTGCAAGCCATAGCGCGATCCAGTCTGCTGCCTTTCCAACCCATAGGCAGGCAACGGCTGCACCGATGATAGGCCCGGCGTATACACAGCCGACCAAAGCAGCAGACCAATTGTAGGGTTTGCTGGAGAGAACGGGACTCGCTGTGCCGTTTAAAACATTGTACCAAGCGAGGTTGATCCCATAAAGGAACCCAGCCCATGCCACGGTTGGGAGGCGAAAGATCATCAGAACAGGACGATAGACCATGCGCAACATGTCCTTATTGCTAGGTCGTCCTGGCAGGACTTTGAACCATGTGTACTTTCCCCATCCGGAGTTGATACTCTGATTCATCATGGAAGTGGGAGTAGACGATAGAGAGCCGTCCTGTGAATCAGTCCTGATGTCCCGAGACTCTTCGTCACCGTTTGCCTTAACTTTCATTGCTTCTGTGTGACTGGTGTCTTCAACCACTTGACTCTCAATCGACGCCCCGCGAAAGTACATGGTCTCTTCCATGAAAAAGAACATAATAACAAAGCATACAGCGCAGATGATAGCGCCGAAGTGCATGGTCCATCTCCAGCCATATGCGTCATTGAACCAACCAGCAACAAGGGGAGCAAGGAAGTTGGACCCAAAGAGAATGGCAACATAGAGTCCCATGTATGTTCCGCGATTATGTGCGAAGAAGAGGTCGAATACAGTGACTTCGCACAGGGACTCAATAGGTGATACGATGATACCAATCAAGACTCTGTGGGCAAACCAGACTCCAGCTGAGGAGGAGTAAGCCGTCCAGGTCATGATGGGAATAGTAAGCAGCATGGTCAAAAGATAGACACCACGTCGCCCATAGGTGAGGGCTATGGGTTGCCAGATCAGACAGGCCCATCCAAAAAACAGAAACATGACGCCTGTTCCTTGGACGAGATTTGCGGTGGAGATACCAGTATCTTTGGTGATATCTGCCAGGACAGAATATTGAAGGGAGGTGGCGATTCCCGTTCCGAGGACGTAGAGGTATGCCATGCTGACGGCCAGGAGCTTTCGACGATATGACCAGTTCAGAGGATCTTCGGGGTCGGAGCTTGGGCATGGAACGAGGACGATGTCTTTGTGTTGAGAATCATGAGGTCCACTTGAGTTCATCCCATTGACATCAATGAGACGAACGGTACCAGGGACATCATCGTGGTGGATTGAAGAATGGTCCATACTGAGGCTTTGATTGTAGTAATGATCACAAATTGAGAAATACCATTTGGCAACAATGAGTTATGTAGCTGTCCTGGGCTTATAAGTTCAGAAGCCGCTATCAGCTAAGTGCCATACCCAGATAATCGGGATGGATGGTTGCAATCTATGATGATACTAAGGACGTTCTTGCAAGGGTTAATTTAAGTCGGCCACTAATGAAGAGGAGATATGACTTGATCGGGCCTAATAACTGGATCAGAGCTAGTCAGCTTGGCAATGCGATAATAACAGCTGCTCAATTAATTAGCAGCTGTTAATTATCAGGACTCTCGATCTAGGGCAGCGGGGTAACAACAGCTTTTAATTTTTGAACTTCAATGTCGTTGCATCTCGAACGGCAACTCCATCGATCAGCCCGATATTTAAACCCACCTTTATCGCAAGAGTTATGACTATTCACCATGTTCAACTCACCGGTCAAGTTGAGAATCATACATATTTACAATTTGGACTAGAAATATTTACTTTCAAGTTCAGAAATCATCCACGCTGCTATGGCCATTGATAGTGGGAACAAGGTAAGCTACAACGCCAACCACTAGCGATTTCCCGTGAAACTAATTTTATAGGCGTTGTCCATTGTGGAAGCCCCAATTTCAGCACTTGCAACAGCTCTTTCTCAGGGCCATGTCAACAGTGTCGAGTTGACAGTTAAGCACCTTCTCAGAATTGCCAAGTATGATCGTCGCACTATCCGACTCAATGCTGTCCCTGTTATCAACCAAGACGCGTTCGATGCTGCACAAGAGTCAGATCAGCGTCGCGCATTAGGTGAAACATTAGGACCCCTTGATGGAATCCCAGGTACTATCAAGGACTCGTACAAAATGAAAGGCATGACAGTAGCAGCTGGCTCTCCTGCGTTCAAGGATCTCATGGCGAACGAAGATGCCTTTACTGTCCAGAAACTCAAAGAGGCCGGTGCCGTTCTCTTGGGACGAACCAATATGCCCCCCATGGCTGCAGGAGGTATGCAGCGCGGCGTCTATGGTCGTGCAGAGTCTCCTTACAACGAAGCCTATCTCACGGCAGCCTTTGCATCCGGGTCTTCCAATGGTTCTGCAACTGCAACTGCAGCCAGCTTCGGCGCGTTTGGGATGGGTGAGGAGACCATCTCGTCTGGTCGTTCGCCGGCTTCCAACAACGGTCTAGTGGCATACACCCCTTCCAGAGGCTTGATCTCAATTAGAGGCAACTGGCCTCTATTTGCGACATGTGACACAGTTGTTCCCCATACCCGCACAGTCGACGATATGTTTACACTTTTGGACATTATCGTGGCAAAGGACTCCAAGACAACTTGCGACTTCTGGCGTGAACAGCCTTTTGTCAAACTACCAGAAGTTGACTCCATTCGACCAAAAACTTTCTTTCATCTATGCGATCCCAATGCACTCAAGGGAAAAAGGATTGGTGTGCCGAAAATGTACATTGGAGGCGTGGACTCTGATCCAACCGCCAGAAAGGTCCATACTCGCGAGTCTGTCGTTCAACTTTGGACTCAGGCTCGGAAGATTCTCGAGGGACTTGGTGCTACTGTTATCGAGACCGACTTTCCTCTCGTAACCAAGTTTGAGAAACCTGAGGTTTCTGACAATGTCTCCGAGACTCCTCCTCATCGTAACGAGATTGATATGTGTCAGCTTATGGCATATACTTGGGATGATTTCTTGGCATCGAATATCGACATCAAAAACGCCTCAACACTTGCACAAGTGGAATCATCTACCATCTTCCCTCACCCACCTGGGTGTTTGCAGGACAGGTACGACTCCAATGATCCTCTTGTCCGACACAACGCCGTTGTAGCTCACATCACCAATGGCCGTGTTCCAACTTTTGAGATTCCAAACCTCGGCGATGCTCTTAAGAACCTTGAAGCAACGCGAAAGTCCGAGTGGGAAGACTGGCTTGATGAGATGGGTCTTGATACAGTTGTTTGGCCTTGCAACGCTGATGTAGGCAAGGTTGATGCAGATGTCAACAAGGAATCTGCAGAAAATGCTTGGCTCAATGGCGTTCTGTACTCAAATGGTAACTGTGCCATACGACAATTCGGTATCCCAACTGTCAGCGTGCCTATGGGAGTTATGGCCGACATCAGCATGCCTGTTAACCTCACATTTGCTTCCAGGGCATATGACGACAACAATTTGTTTCGATACGCGTATGCTTTTGAGAAACACAGTCAATTGCGCCAACCACCATTGCGAACACCAGAGCTGGACACTGATACCATCTCACGACAGGCAAGCAAGGCGCAGATGGGTCTGACGGCACCTCAATTGGATATCGAAACATCAGCTTCAGTCATCGATGGAAGGAAAGTCGTTACTGTATCAGGCATGGTCGACGAGCAGGAAATTTCTCAGCTGAACGTCTATATAGATGGTGAAGAGATAAAGGATGTCAAGATTGTCAATGGCAAATGGCGCGTCGGGTCAAAGTTGGATGAAGCAACTAGAGTCAGGTCAGAAGAGATCAGTGTGCCGAGTTTCGAGTCGGCGATGGTTATTGTAGTAGCTAAAGGGAAGAACAGAAGGTCAACTGCAAAGATGGCATTTGTCTAGCGGTTTCCTCCAGGACTTAAGTCTATACCTACAGTATTTATCCCATAATAAAGAAGTATTTATTGACAGTGAGTAAGTTAAAACCAGTATAATTAAGCTTAAACCATACCTAAAATGCGAACAATATAAGATAAGCTCTTAATATAGATCAGAGAGATATTGTAAATAGCGGATTAAATGACACGCCCTGTTTAGTTGCAGTCAGGAACGCTGCTACGACTAATAGATATGAAAGTTCCTGGAAAAGCGACAAATCCACTAACTGTTCAACTGATCATTAAACTTGGCCACAATCCTTTTCAGTCTCTTGTTGAAGTGCATACTGGTCGCCAACTGACCCAGTCCCGCGAATGGCCCACCAGCACTCATAGCATAGACATGCTTATTATGCGAAGAATCGCACTGTTTCTTGACCTTTTTCTTCTGCTTTGAATTTCTATGCATGTACGTTCCCGCAAGCACTTGCATAATGACCCGAGCCAACCACCAGCAGTTGTGCCACTGAAGGTGATACTGAGGCTCCTCGTTGTGGACTATCAGTATCAGCTTGGCGACATCACTCAGACGTGCCTTGTTTGTGTCAAGATCAGCCTCGGCGAGAACTTTGTCACCGCAGACGAGGCTTTCTCGAGACGGTGCGATGGTCACAACTAATTGTGCCTGGTCTGTCAGAGCGTTGTTGGCCCCAGAGCCTACTGGGAGGTCGCCCATGCGTTCTATGCGCATCCAAGATAGTCTTACATCGTAGGTCTTGATGCACAGCAATAGATATTGATGCTCTATGACGCTGTGCTCCTGGAGCCATATGGCCTTTGTAACGTAGCCAGGAGTTGCATGGTTGATGATGTGTTCGATAAGAGGGCGGTTGTTGTTTCGGAGGATCTGAGCACCCTCGCTTTGTAGCTGAGCTTGCAATGAGGAGCCCTTTATTGCTGGGGGGAGTGGCGGACCTCTTGATCTGCTGTTTGTCATGTTGATGGCTGCAATGATATTTTTGACAAAGGTAAATTCAAGTATTGAGATATGAAAAGCGAGAATTTTGTTTTGTTCAAAAGTGTGGTTGTGAAGTGATACCTTGGATTGAATGCAAGGCCGATGATATTTATACTGAAATATTTGACGATATGTAATAACAACGTGAAGTCACACTCCTGACCGAGCATAAGCCACTGCAGCCTTACAGCATACAGCCACTAAAAGTTCAAATATAGCCAGGTAGTCTATGTCCTACGGACTTGCAAGGATTCAGCCTTGACAAGTCAGCAAGCCTGTCGCATAACGCTTCGCTCTTCGCACTTCATGCTCGCACTCGTTTGAATTGTTTCAGTCACCCCACCCTTTCAGAACTGCGCCTCATACAGCCTGGCAACCCACAACAGATGACTTTTAGTATGACTCCAAATGATTATTTCTGAAACAGTCCAATACAGAATGAATATATAGATTCACAGTTTGTTTCCCTTCTCGCCCACCATCCTGAGCAGTTGCTGCTTTAACCTGAGCAGATGCTGAGCGGGCCCTACGCCTATCCCCAGTTGCGGGCAAGCCAACGAATTAAAGACCGGCATGCATATGTTCAAGCGAGCGCAAGGCCTTCATTCCCTTGTCACTACAGCCAAGGAACAACATATATATAGTAGGGTCCAACTCGTTAAAAATACTATACGTGAATGGAATGTGTTGTCGACCTATTGGTAACTGTGGGCAACCAGAGAATTACGCATTTGGCTCTAAGCTACGAATTTCCGCCTTAGTAGTTCGGTTTATATTATATTGACTAAAGGCATTTATAAATCTGTCGGATTAAACCTACAGCCACGTATAGGCAGTCTTACAATATAGTCAGTAAAAGAAGAATTTAGTTCATTAGCTGAAACTGAATAAAACCAGAATTTACATTAAGGCCTCCTTGGAGCCAACCAATCTCGATGCTGCTCCAAGCCCTGTAAGAAAAGCCACTTTATTTGTCCATTTTTTGTCCTAGATTGAGTCCCTGATGCGATTGCAAATCGCCGGCTGAAGATTGTAGTTACTGACGAAAGGCATAAGATTGAGCAATAAATATAGCTGACTAATAGCACGAGTTTTGGTCGTGGAGACGCTTATACGATTTCAAAGAAGTACTGCCCTTGTAACTGGTTGTCGGCATTCTCGCATACTGAAAGGTTTACCTTTGGTTCAGGTTCATATCAAGATAGAGGACGTTAGGATGAGCAGACCATGAACGTCACACCTGGGAATAAACCTGTATGGGTTTGCCTCGGCTATTTCCTTATTAGAGTCCTTACAAGCGGCGCAAAACTCCCAAGCACCCGTATTACCACCAATTGGAAAGGTTAGGAGGAATACGATCCTGAGTCCTGCTATCAGATGCCTGGTCGTCTAGTTCTTGGCGCATGGGAAATTGGGGGCTGAAAGCTTCCTTTCCTGGCATATTTTGCTGTATCGGGATAGCCATGCGAGAATACCCCGCTTGGGGTCAAGGCAGACTTTGCCAATCCTCTTCTACACTCTACATCGCCTGGTAAGCTTTCTCTTGCCATCATCGTGTTAACCAAAAATCAGGCATACCATTGCACATCCGTCATCGATTAAGCTTAATTATTCCCTTTATTTCCTACAGCCTATCAATACCACCTTACCTTTTTTTCTGTCTTTGTATATTTTGACATACCTACTTGAATATTTAATTAATCCAGGATGGATGGGAGCAATGTTATTTCTCAAACTTTCGGAGTGCGTCAAGAATCTTCCAACACTTGTTATTTTCCCGACAAAGCGGTAGCCAAAGGCTACAAACCATGTGGCTCCAGCTCGTGCTGTGACCTTGACGGGGGTGAAGAATGTCTACACATCGGTCTCTGTGGAAGGTATGACAGCAATGGTACCCAAACCTTGTACCAGGGTGCCTGCACAAGCCAAGACTGGACTTTTTGTACAAGTATCTGTAAAACGAGTAAGTAGCAATTTTGAAGGGACTTTTTCATGTGGATCTGACCCAGCTATCAGAATTAAACGAGACGGCTCCGGTCAAACGATGCGGATCTGATGACTACTGTTGCGAGGATCCCCCCAACGACTGCTGTCTTTCTGCCACAGATCGAATTACAATCGTAACTTTACCAGACTCGAATCCACCTGGTCCTGTTCAATCCCTCCAACCAAGTTCCCCAACACGACCGGTCGGAGCAATAATAGGAGGTGTTGTTGGGGGTTTAGCTCTTATCACTATCCTATCAATCATCGGCTGTTGCTTCTACCGCCGCAAAAGAGCAGCGAAACGTAAGCTACTGAAGGACGAACTCGAAGTTCAAAGCAAGGCAGGTCTCGACCCTTCTCTGGCAGAAGCTGATGCTGGACCCGGAAGCGTATTGGCGGAATCGGATTCGCGGGCTATAAAGCCAAAGACTATACATGAGCTGCCTGGATAGGTTACAATCCAGTCATGTCCTTGGTTCATCTGCATTCCGTTCTGCTTAAAGTTCGTGAGTGATGACCCCGGAGGTCCAGGGAAGTTACGACAAGGACGCGACGAATTATTGTTAGGTCACTGTACCTCCTCCCTGATATATGATTATCTTAAATGGATTACCGGAGATTCTGAAGATTTAGGTTTCAGCACTACGGTTCGGCTGTCCGTGATTTATTTGCTGTTTGATGTGCTTCATTTTCTGCTAAATGCAATGGTATAGGACTTTTTCGGTTGTGAGGTGGTACCCGTTCCCACGCTCTGGGAGATCATTTCCATGCATTCGGAGACAAATCAGCCCAGAACAACAACACCGGTTTCGGTTCGCAAACAAACAGCAATAACTTATACATAAGCAACGAAGCCAAATTTCACAACTACAAGGTAGACCTCTTTAAAGCCTTGAAAGTCGTTAACTACCGGGATCGGAAAGACCGTTATCCCACAAGAGCCTACGGCACATGTCAATGGGTATCACGCGATTCAAAATTCATCAATTTGGACCAATCAGTGAAATCTGGGCTGTTGTCTATAACAGCAGATCCAGGTTGTGCCAAGTCTGTGCTCGCCAAATATCTGTTGGAGGAGCTAACTGTGAGGCATGGTGGAGACAACCGGACCGTCTGCTATTTCTTTTTTACGGATACGCCTGGCAGCATGGACAGGGGAGCATGTGCTATTCGATGCATACTATATCAAGTATTCCAGGAAAGGCCAGACTTGATTAGCACCGAACTTCTGGAACGACTCCAAATAGAAGGTGAAATGTTTCTTGGGTCAATCAAGGATTTGTGGAGAAGCCTGAATGATACTGCCCGGGCTTGCAGGATTGTGTGCGTTGTAGATGCACTGGATGAGTTTCCAAACTTTGCAGGCTCGCTTTACCATAAGCTTCGAGAGCTTAAGGATTTGCCAGAAGGCATTTCGCTCAAATTCCTTGCAACTCATCGACCATACTCGAATATATACGAAGCCCTGGGGTCACGGAAAGAATACGCACAGATGATACTGAGCGAATACAACCCCGCGATGAGGAGGCATCTACAGCAGGACGTTAATACCTTTATTAACGAAAGGCTCAGGGACATCGCCAGAAGTGGGGGTATTGAAGAAGACGGAATCGAAATATTGCGGCAAGGAGTTACCAGAAACGCGAATAGAACCTATTCGTGGGTGCATCTGGTCTTGGGCTGTCGGGTATGCTCTAGTCACGGTGGCCCAAAAGCTAAAGAAAAGCCATACATTCTTCATGCACTTCTGAAAGATAGGTATACGTGGGATTCATGAAGTTGCACCGCAGCACCTTAAGCGATGGAGCCAACACCTACCTATAGAGCGGGTGATTTTTTCGTGGATATTCGCATGGCAAAATAGACTTTCAGGGCCAAGGTATATTGCCTTGATACTTCGACGAAAAGCCACAGGCGGTACAAAGCTCTCCTTAGCAATCAATTTTGTCGTTGTGTCCACTTTGAGTCGAAGTTTTGCGCTGGCCTGCCAAGCATGTGTTGACTTTGCTTTAGCCAATAGTGAAGTACCAATCCCTTCCAGCTTTCCCCCCCCCCCCCCCCCCCCCCCCCCCCTCCCTCCCCCCCCCCCCCCCCCCCCCCCCACCATCCCACCAAAAACCCCTCCACTCACATCCCACCCCCCCCCCCCACC